>CM038221.1:142913754-143513754 GCA_021442155.1 Cymbidium sinense | reverse complement strand
CCTCTTGAATCACACACATGCCAATCCTGATGGCTCTTCCTCATTATTCGAGTCATGCACTTTGTTGACAATATTAGTGAAATTCCTCCTTTAGCATTATCTCAATGTAGAGGAACAATTCGATTAGTTTCTCAATCTATTGTGTCAGTGATTATAAGAATGATATTTAGACCATATTAGACAAAATTTCAAATTGATAATGATACCCCATTCATAATGAGAATTTTTTTCTTCTCCCATCATGCAACATAAAAGGGGTAAAAGTGTTTATAAAATGTTTAAGATTACAAAATCTTCTACTATAACAAAGATAATTCATTTGAATGTGATAAAGAATATGGTTAATTGTTGCTATTTCATTACTTCATCTTTTTGTGAGCCTCTGATTCTTTGAAACTACCCAGAGCTAATTGGGTTCAGCCATGGGTCAAGAGAGATGGTGAGTTAACCCATGGCTTCCCATTGACACACTTGGGGGAGTAGGTACACACCACCTCAGCTCCTACCATTCCTCCAGCCATTCAAGACCCTCCACCTCAACCCATGTAATATTTATCTGATGTTGCCATTTTGATTAATTATACTTTAACTACAAAAAAAAAAGGTTAATGCTACGGAAAAGGCTAAAGTTTTAACTCTATGATATGAAGACATTTTACATTTCTTCCTTTGACAAGAAGCATTGAAAATAGAATCTACCAAATTTTACCTAAATACATATTATCTTAATAAACTACCAAAACCTCAAAGCTGTTCCATTAGCTTTATGAATAGTACAATATAAATTTTAATTGATTTAAGATATTGCACTTATCTTAAATCAAATATACTGATTTTGAGAGCTATTCTAATTAAAATATGTTTATTTACCTTTTGGAGGGTCCCTAGATTTGAAATTTATAAATAAAAAAAAAATATGAAAATTAGGTAGATGTTGACAAGAGAGGTATAAACATTTATTAATAAGGAAGAAACAATAGAATAAAATTTAGTGAATTTCTTTATCACATTATCTCTAATATTTTTATTTATTATTATTATTATTTTTTGTTGCACAGATGTTTGCATACAACACCAATTAAACATTATATTAACTAGTTTATGTGTATAAAACTATTGGGTGTTTTATACATATATTCTATAGCGAGGGTTATTGTTATAAAATTCTTCTTTGTTAGATCTTGTTGCTTGAAAAAATAATAGTTTCAAAATTTTGCAAATAAAGACAACTAACTCTAGTATTAAAATATCGTATTAATGCTGGACTTTGTTATAAAACTCTTTCATGAGATTACAATATATTGTCTTGATAAATATTAGTAGTAATATCAGCATTTCTGTTGACAGGTCTAAACAATTATGACATGCAATTTGGGACAGTTGACATTGTTGTAAAATAGTATAGATTATTATCATTAGTTATGAAATGTTAAAATTGTTGTTATTTTTCACCAAAAAGCCATTATATAGGGAGTTTAATGCAAATATATTTAAGGGCTATATTTCAAGCTATTTTTTAGAACATATTTATTTGATGTATTTTATATGTGTTTTTATTTTTTATTTTAAAAAAATACTCAAAATAGCATTTAGATATTTTGAGTATTTTTAAAAATAATAATAATCACCAAATATATTTTATTTTGAAATAAAATATAAAAAATAAAATAAAAAATAAAAGTGATCCCAAGCAACCCCTTAGTTATTTACTCTTACATTAAGTATTTTCTCATTTAGTCTTTGTTACTAAATGGAAATCTTAAACAAAATTAATATCTTGGAACACATTTACTAATATTCCTCACTTGAATAAATATATATATATTATTAATGTGTGAATATTGGCCTTATGCAAGATTTAGGTGGTTAGGTTGCAATGTCTCTGTCCAGAAAGCAACATCATCAATATTTTGAGAGAGCGAATAGATCATGGGAAAAAAATAATAAAAGGAGAATTACATAAATATCACCCAAAAATTATTTATTTATAAATCTAACATCCTATCATATTTTCGAATTATCAAATTGATGTATTTGGCTATGTCAAGAATAAATAGTTGAGAAATGATGGTCCTAACTAATAAGTTTATTGAGAATTTATAATTTCAACTGGGTGTCTTTTCTATAATATTTTTATCATTTATACTGCTCGACAAAAGTACCTTATAGGTAGGCATGGTTATAATAAGGGGTCCCATTCTAACCTTTTTGATAATTAATAAAATTTAAAAAATATTATCTTTTCTAGCTTTATAAACTATACGTTTTTATGCAAATTATTCTTATAATTTATTTATTTATGTTTTGGAGTGGTGTAGGCTGATAATCTGAGACAGCAGACCCTTCACCAACTGCGGCGTGTACTAACAATACGACAAGCTGCAAGGTGCTTCCTGGCAATTGGAGAGTACCACAGCCGCTTGCGTGCCCTCAGTTCCCTCTGGTCTTCTCGGCCTCGAGAGTAAGCTTTTATTTATTTATTCATCACTTAATTCTGAAATAAGAAAGATTATGCTCAACCTGTCAATTTGCAAATTAATGAATTTTTAGTTAAATATATTTTAAATTTAATAATATAAATTAATAATTGTTTTTCACTTTTCTAATATTTTAGACAGTAATATCATTAAATTCATAATGTCTAACCGAGGCTTGTCTTCTTACTTGGCCTGACTCAGGTTTTCATTCGAAATCATTTCTTGAAATCAATTATTGAAAATATTATTTAAGAGTATTCTGATCAAATTTTAATAAAAAAAAATACATAGGTTAATGCTTTCAGTGAATAATAATTAGCTAACCTTAATTATTATCTTTGCAGGACCTCATTAGCCAATGAGAATGCTTTTCCAACTTCCATCCAAATCCTTCAACAACCAGTGGATGCTCATTTCTCAGTATTCTGACTTCAAATCCCTTGAGAAGATAGTCCATGCTTCAGTAATCTGACACTGAAAATGACTAGAGAGACAGAGAGAGTGACAGTGAGTGGATGAGAGAGAGAGAGAGAGAGAGAGAGAGAGAGAGAGAGAGAGAGAATGATAAAGGAGGGAGGGAGGGAGGGAGGGAGGGAGAGAGAGAGAGAGAGAGAGAGAGAGTATCATAACTTGTTAGAGTGCACTTAACTAGTAAGAGTAAACATTGGAAGGGATGGATTTATCAAATTTAAAAAGTAGGGGGAAGAGGTATTTTCTCATTAGGTGTGGAAACTAACTAGGAAGATGTGAATTCTGTCTTGGATGAGTAATTTCAAAGCTTTCTTCGTCTCCAATGCACTCAAGTGCTCATGTAATTGGTTTTTGGACTTCAATATTGGGAGGTAATTACAAATTAATATTTATTTTAAAATCCATGAAGGCATTCCAAGTTTTATGAAAATTATAATTTCATTTTTATAAATTAAGAAAAAAATATATTATTTCTTTAATAGATTCATCATCTACAAGCAACTAAATATTTCTTATGAAGATATTTTTTTGCCTTATTTGTCATCTTTTGTGATGTATTTTAAGAGTGTAATTAAGTCAAGATGACTTACGAGTTAGCTCGAGTTCTTTTCAATAAATGGCTCATGAGAAAGTTTAATGAGTTAATAAATCAGGTTTAAATCAGTATTGACTTAACATGTTAGGACGACAAGTTAAAAAAAATTATGTAAGAAATACTTGAAGTATAATAAATTTCAAGAGTTTTAAGTAAAAGTTATTAATAATATTTAAAATTATAATTCACTTCTCAATTTTAAATAAGTTTTTAAATGATTTTTCATTTAATATATATTTTATTAATCATTATTTTCATAATAAATCATGTAGCTTGCCAACTAATTCAAACTAATAGAATTGAGCTGGACTCAATCTCTTTTAATTAAGCAAATCTAATCTGTAATTAGTGGTGACTTGAACTCCTTCACAACTCTAATCTATTTGTTAACACAATATTTCATCTTATTTTTTTTTAAAGAAAAATCAATATATTGTGTAGCGTACTGAACTCATATGATGGCTCGAGTGGCCAAATTTTATTGCAATGAAAAGGAATTAACTCAACATGTATTTTTATATTTGGGCTAAAACACCATTATCTAATTGAAACAACTTACTTTAAAGTAAAGCACTTTGTCTAATAAAAATTTAAGTTTGAATAAAACTTCATATATATATATATATATATATATATATATATATATATATATATATATATATATATATATATATATATATATATATATATATATATATATATATATATATATATATATATATATATATATATATATATAATAGTGATAGTGAGAATGTATTTTAGGTGAAGATTATACCCTACATGCCAATGGAGAAATTATGATCATAATATCTTCTTTCAAGGTGAAGATTACACATATCTTAGTTCTAGGTGAGAGTACCTCTCTATACCTCTAAATCAAGACCTATTAAGTATTAAGAGATTCAAAGAAATCTTTCAATTATTTTTATAAAATTATGAGGATGAAGAAAACTATCGGCAATAAATGAAATATTTACTTTATATGATATGATTATAAAAATTCAAATGAATAATAAGAAATCAAATAAGCTAATGATTTATACAAAGAGAATCCAAGAAGCCTATGCATGCATTTGATGAACTCTAGGTCTTTCAACAAGATGTGACGTTGAAGCACAAAGCTTTTCTCCCAAAAACTCTATTTAATTTATTTTGGAATCAAAGATTTTTTTTTTATTCAAACTCGGATATAAATTTTTTTTTCAACTGCATAACTATTAAAAAAAGTCCAAGAGGTTAGCTAAGAATAAAAATTCAACAATTTTGATTTTCACCATTCATTTAAAAAAAATACCTTCAAACTAATCATACTCTTAAAAAATTATAAAGTTTGAAACACATGAATAATATGATAGATTACATATATTATTAAATATTTTTTATACAAAATAATATTTTTTAATTAATGGAAAATAAACCTATATATATATATATATATATATATATATATATATATATATATATATATATATATATATATATATATATATATATATAAAAATTGTAACACTTCAAAAGTAATTACTAGAAGATCAACAATTATGCAACTTGGAATATATGTTTAATTAGTTATACTAAACATATTCTTAAAAAGTTTTATTGAAAATGATATGGGGATTTACATACATACCACACAATTCTTATGTATTTACATATCTAACACCTAAATTAGATATTTACTTACGTAACACTTTACTATGTTTAAAATGTGCATTCACTTTTAAAAAGTGAGTGATGATGATATTTTTGATGTGATATTAAATATTAGGGTGTTATATATGTAGAAATTAAAATTCAAATGTTAGATATTGTTGACCTCACTTTTGGAGTGAGCTCTCAACTTCTTCACCTTAGACATAAGACTCCTCTAGACATTAAGAGTTTCTTAGTTTTAAGACACTTCTAGTGATTGGGTGAACAAATGACCTAACTCTAGAGACTTAGAGGAGTTTGCCATAGGAATAGGTTATGCCTTAGGGGTATTATGAGAACTTGCCTACCCTATAGCTTTAACCTAATCCTTGCTTCTCTTCTTCAAACCAATCCAAACCAAATCTTAAATCAATTCCACTCAATTGATTTTCTTAAATCATAAATCAATTCCAAAATACAGATCATAAATTAATTCCAAATCAAATGATTGAAACCCATGATTGAATTCAAATCCCTAACTCTTTCCTGGCGACTTCGCTGGGGAAGGTTCCTCTCTCCATCTTTGGCAAATGATCGTTGTTTTCAAGTATCGATAGTGGATTTTTATTTCATATGAATTCGAGACTATCTTTCTTTTCTGCTGACACTTAGTTTATTTCATTTTTAAGAGCTAGCCTACATCCTTTAGGTTTTATGACCTCACTCCATGTAGGTCTTAAAACCCCTGTTGGGTCCCCCAATAGGTGAAAATAAAATTTAACCAAAAGAAATGACTAACAACCTTGTTGAACCTCTTTACCATCTCTATGGTAAGGTAATGTTCATTCTACAAATAAGAAAAATAAATCCTTTATAAAAAATACCACTTTTCAAAAGCACTTTCCCAAAATTCACATAATAAAATACTTGCACAAAAATTTTCACAAAATATTTATAACTCAACCCCATCTAACAATTCTCAGGATTGTTACATGTAGGTTCTTTTCAAAATCAAAATCAAAATCATCTTTCAAAAAGCACATTTTTAAATGAACATCTTCATTCAACATACCCAAATTTATTGAATGAAGGTTCCATTTTCAAATGAAATCACTTCATAAAATTGAAACCCCACTTAATATATCTCACATATGTTGAAGTTGGAGTTTATTCCTTTTCAAAAGCACATATTTGAAAATGAGAATCCTCATTCAATATACCCAAATTTATTGGATTAAGGCCTCATTTCAAAATAAAATCATATAATAAAATTGAAACTCCACCCAATATATTCCACATATATTAGAATTTGAGTTTCTTTCATCTTTTCAAAAAGAATAAATTTGAAAATAAGTATCTTCATTCAATATATCCAAATGTGTTGGATGGAGGTTTTATTTTCAAATAAAATCACACCATTTGAAACTCCACTTAACACTTTCCACAATGTGTTAAGTTGGAATTTCCCTCTTTTCAAAAAGCAATAATCACATAAAAAAATTTCATCTTTGAAAAATAAAATATGATTGATTTTCATTTTACATACCCAAATTTGTTAAATGGAAATCTCCTTTGCAAAAAAAAATCATGAAAATCAAAATACATTGGAATTCCATTTGACATACCCAAATTTGTCAAAAAAGACGTTCATTTTTCAAAAAGAAAATTGAAAATAAATTGGATTCTATTTAACGCATCATATTTGCTAAGTAAACATCCTATTTTCAAAATCAAAACACAAAAAAAATCAAACACATTTGGATTTTTATTTAGCATACACAAATTTGCTAAGTAAAAATCCCATTTTCAAAATCAAAACACAAAAAATCAAACACATTTGAATTTTTATTTAGCATACACAACTTTGTTAAGTAAAAATCCCATTTTTAAAATCAAAATACAAAAATCAAACACATTTAGGTTTTATTTGGCATACACAAATTTGCTAAGTAAAGATTTCATTTCTAAAATCACACATGATATACATCATGGGCAAACAATCAAAAGAAAATTATTTTCAAATATCTCATTTAGCATACCCAAATTTGCTAAATGAGTAATCCCAAACAAAATCCTATGGAAGCATCAAAAGTCTATTCAAAATATTTAAACCCATTCAACATACAAAAATTTGTTGAATGTGGGTTTTAAATTCAAATGAACTCAAAATCTCTCCTCCAATTTATTTAAATTCTCTCCTAAATTCAATGAGCCCCATTAACATATTCAAATTATTGAGTGTGGGTTCAAACTCTAAATTAAATTTAAAAAGTCAGCAGAACACCAAAATAAAAAAAATCTAATTTGAGTTTACTTTCAAAAATTACAGAGTTCTAGTTCGCCTTTTCTCGCAAGACAAGACAAAATGAATTCCCAGAAGTATGTGTTCACCTTCCCTTTCAGGATGGATTTGGCTTTGGATCAAGCTAGCCTTCCCTAAACTGATTTTGCTCACTTGATACATTTTGGCTGAGGATTTTTGAGGGAGCTAGGATTACTTGTAAGGGGTCAACCCTCACCACTGTCAGCAGAAATGTGGTGGCTGGGCAGAATCCAATCATCCATATTAAGATGCCCTTAGATTCTGAATTTCTCTCATTGAAGATGAAGGCAAGAGGTTCAGATATAGTAGTCATGCACCATTGTTATCATTGCCTAGTGTGGGCTAGTACCACTCATTGACTTCCTCAGGGAAGGCTACCGCTTCAGGGATAGTCTCCCACCTTGAGGTGGTCTCCTGCATCGCTCCACTAGAACCCAACACCGCAATAGGAACCGCAAGATCAAGCAACACCATGTGCGCATTGCCAAAGAGATGGAGATAGTATCTCACTTACAAAAAAGAGGGTCACCTGTGGTAGTTTCTCGCTTACCGAACAAGTTCCACCCCTTTGTTCAGGAGAGGAAGATGTCAAGAGGATTGCGATCACCCCACCTGTTCATTATAAGACACCTATCATAGATAGGAGGAGGTCATATGATGGCCTCGTGATAGTTTCGCCATGTTGGGCTTATGAGTCCAATGCCTAGTTTGATTTATGATGATTATCCTCAGAGGCAAAGCATATCCATCGTGAGAGGTCAGAATCTTTACATTACTAGTAGAGAGAGGTAAAGATATGCGAGAGGTCGGTATCGTTTACTTAAGGAGAGGTAAAGATATGCGAACAGCTCGCCCTCATATTCTTTTGATGCGCTACCCGCCACACGATAGTATTCTATTGATTGGTACCACTCATCATAGGAGAAGAGCCCTCGTATAGAGGCAGTCGATGTTGTCTCCACCACACTACTCCACTCCACGTTTGCTATCGCCAATTCAGGTTCCATCTTCTACAATTCAACCCAAAGTCATGAGAGCAGCATCAGGGGAAAAGAAAGCCCCACTGGTGATCCGGCTACGGCGAAGGAATCCCACATCATCTACACCAGAGGTGAGGCATCAGCTCGACTACTCGAAGGTGAAGAGGAGTGGAATTGTATATCATAGTTGTACTATCACCACCATCACCTCAATCGATCATGGATATAGTAGCGATAGAAGAGGAAAGAGACATTTCTATTGTCCCCATGGTGATAGCCCCCCAAGGGCAGCATTCCACCCATAACAATTGACAGTTGTTGACCTCACTTTTAGAGTGAGCTCTCAACTTCACCATTTTAGACATAGGACTCCTATAAACACCAAGAGTACCTTAGTTATAAGACACTTCTAGTGATTAGGTGAACACTTATCCTAACTCTAGAGACTTGGAAGAGTTAGCCATATGAATAGGTTATACCTTAAGGGTTTAGGAAGAATTGCCTACCCAATAGCTTGAACCCAAGCCTTGCTTCTCTCCTTCAAATAAATCCAAATCAAATCTTAAATCAATTCCAACTCAATTGATTTTCTCAAATCATAAACCAATCCAAATTAAATCTTAATTCAATTACAACTCAATTGATTTCGTCAATTCATAAACTTATCCAAATCAAATCTTAAATCAATTCTAACTCAACTGATTTTTCTCAAATCATAAATCAATTCCAAAATCTAAATCATAAATGAGTTCCAAATCAAATGGTTGAAACACATGATTGAATTCAAATCCCAAAATGTTTCCTATGCCCTTTAATTTCATCTTATGGACTTAGCTCAAATCAAATCCAAATCACTCCAAACTCAAAAGGTTTTCTCATAACCCATTTATATTCATAAATATAAATGAAATATAAATTCAAATAACCAAAAATTAATCCAAAACTCAAATCAAAATCCAACTCATGCTCTTTCAAGTCAAATCCTTGAACTTAACCAAATCACTTTCAAATCAATCCAAATCCTTGAATTTTCTCTTCAAACAACCACTTCCTCAATCACATACCCAAATATAAACATAAACTTCAATCATCAAACCAAAATCAAACCCATGTTCACCCTTTGAACTTGAAATTATCAAATGAACCAAAACCCATTTGACTCCAAATCACTTTTAATTGGATTTATATTTCAATCATAAGTCCATATGTGAGTTCAACCAAATTTGAATCAAGCTTTGATCAAGCCAATTGACCCACTTAGGCTCACTTGACCCAAAGTGACCCAATTGAGCTAAATTCTAATTCAAACCAAATTGGATTGAACTAAGCCCATCTAAGCCTCACATTGTGAACAACAATCATCCTAAGATGATTAATCACTCAAATTGGGTCAAACCGGTCAACCCACTTGACCAAGTCACACTTAACCAAATGAAACATGAAACAATTAAATAAGCCAAATTGGTTGAAACCATCAACCTAAATCAATCCATAATCAATGATTGAACATGACCAAGCCATCAATCGAGCCAAACCAAGCCTAATGGACCACTTGACCCAAGTTGACCCAAATTGACCTAAAAGTCAAAATGGGTCAAATCTTGATCTAAGTCAAATTGATTGCAACCAATAGGTCAAATTCATTCCAAATTGATTGAACTTGACTAAAGCTTATTGACCAATTAGACCCAACCCAAATTTCAATTATGAACAACTTGACCTAAAAGGTCAAATCAACTTGAAACCAAACCAAACCAAACCAAAACAAACCAAAATTAATTGAAATCAAAGTTACATATCATCAACTTTAAACCAACTATGAACTAACTAATAGTCAAATTAAATTGGTCAACTTGACCCATTTGACCTAAATGAACCCAAATGAACTAAACTAAACCAAATTGAACCAAACCAAAGACACTCAATTCTAAATGATCATTTGAACTTGACCTAACCCATGGTTTGACCCAATTTGACCAATTAGTCAACCTAATCCTTATTGACCTATTTTGACCTAAATGGGTCAAATTGAACCAATTCAAACCAAATGAATTCCAAATCACTTGAAATTTGACCCAACCCATTTTTGAATCATTTAAAATATGTGCAAATCAAAATCATAAATAACCACTTTTCCCAAGGTCAAGGTTATGACCAAATTCACTTAGAATTTGGTCATATTCTTTCTCGCCACTGACATCCTTCTAGAGTCCACTTGGACACCAAGGAGTCAGGAACATGACTGAGCTTGTTGGATGACCCAACCCAAAATCACCATCTAATGGGAATTGAGCACTTGGATCACCCAATGCATTCACTTAGCACATGGGTACTCACTCTCCTCCACCCCTCTTCCTAAAATGACTCACATGGGTTGCTGAACAACCCAAACCGATCAACCATTTCACGTTGATCAAAATGGCACATTTCACCATTTGACAAGGGGAGATATACTCATTCCCACTCAAACCAAATTGATTCAATTTGACTGAGCTCTAAGAATCGAAACCAAGCATCCCTAAGCTTCTCAAAGCCAGTTCCAAGCTCCCTTGATGTCTCCTACTCAATTTTGTTGAAAGATGAAACAAGGGAGGCCCATCCCAATTCCAAGTCACTCAATTCTCTACCAAAACTAAATTAAACTCACAAGCACCATCAAGGGACTTCGTCGAGCTCAATCAAGTTATTTCTCAAGTCACCAAACCACATGAAGAAAAACTTTGATCAAAGTGATGCCAGGGGGAGTTTGGTCAAGAGTCATCAAATCAATAATTACCTTGTGTGGCTTCATCTCTACTAGACGAAGCTATCTCCTCCATTGGAAGCGTAGATGATAACCTCCGACGAGGTATTGCTCAAAACCGATCTTAGGATAAATTTTGCTTGATCCTTTGTGAAGGAAATTATAATCCTATTGGATCTTAACTGTTGGATACATTGCTTGTGCTTCCTCGAAGGTGTGGTGGTGAGTTTGAACTCCATCTGAGCTTGGGTGAGCTCGAATTGAGTGACGATCGACAGACGTTATCCATCTCTCATTATTCAGGAGAAGACAGATCACACACCACCTATTTTGCGTGATGGGAACAGATATTTGTGATCAAATCATGATAGATCCCTCTCTGATTTACGCCTAAACTACATGATTAATTAAATAAAATGTCTCTGTTTATGTCAAATTGCATGTGTTGGCTAAAATTAAGAATATGATTGTCTATTATCACTATTAAACCAAAAACTATTTTCAAAACCTATAGATCAAAGATTATGAATGAAGTGATGCTACTTATGAATA
Organism: Cymbidium sinense; assembly: GCA_021442155.1. Taxonomy (NCBI): domain Eukaryota; kingdom Viridiplantae; phylum Streptophyta; class Magnoliopsida; order Asparagales; family Orchidaceae; genus Cymbidium; species Cymbidium sinense. The sequence continues at coordinate 143,501,978 of CM038221.1, read as the reverse complement.
CTTATATGCTTGCATGAGATTATAACATAAGATGTGTCTTATGAAGCTTTCTTTCCTTTTTCTTAACATGGGTTTACATTGGATTGCAAAGTGTATAGTTCATTTGAAAAGAGCATAACACTTGCTTAAATATATTCCTATGCATTTTTATGTTATGACTTAAGAAGGATCTTCACATCACACATGTAAATTATACAACCAAATCAAACAAAAATCTTTCGCATGATTCTTCATCCATTTATTTCTTTTTGTACATCTACTTATATTTTAAAAGTGGTATATTAGTCTGGACATCCAGGGACTGCGTGGCTTTAAGTAGCCCCAAGTAGGTCTTGTACGTTACTCCCCTAGTATAGAAAATAATGGTGCTATACTCACTTATGTCTTTTATACATGTGGATGTGCATTTTGTTAATGGATGAAAATCCCTCTTTTCTACATAATAAAGACATGCATTCATGGAACATTCAAAATTTTCAAATAATATCTCTTAGCATTCATCATCAAAGTGTGCTAAAATTTGTATTGCATATATAGGTATGCTTAGGATTATTCATATGCATGATATACGTGATAAAAATAAATAAATGGGTGTGTGTTATGTGATAGTAATCCACCCTAACTAATCCTAAGATGCCTTTCTTATTAAATAGGGCTATTTAGAGTAAATCTAAACTTAGGATTAACTAAAATATGTAATAAACTATTCACTAAAGAAAAATCATTAATGAATCTACTTTAGAAATGCTTTAGGGCAGGGATGAAAGAGGAGTTCTCTTCTTTTTTGTTCTCTTCATAACATTTAGTAACTAAGTGTAAATTCATTCAAACCAAATCAAACCATTAACTAAAATTTACAAATCAACTAAATCACTTGAAATAAAACTACCCTATAAATTGAACCTTCAAACTTAGAAAATTTCAACCTTAAAGCCTAGCTAAGACATGCAACACAAGCTTTAAATGACACACACATTAGGCTAAGTCACCATTTCTAGATCTATGTTAGGGCGGTGCATGGTTTGATGCCTAATTTTACTTTGTGATGTAATATTTTTAGACTAGATGTTAGGGTGCATGTGCGTAGTCTGGATGATAGGGCGATCTTAGCTTAATCATATTTTTCTGCAAGGGGGTTGTACTTAAGGGGCGTTGTAATAAAATATAAATACTTTTTGCTGTGTAGGTTGCTTATACCTCTAAGCATAACCCAAATTAGGATATGTGGAGTTGGTTATCCATGTGTGGGGTGCTAAGTCCAACTTATTCATATAACTGCTTGGGTTGTGTGGTATGTTTAGCTAATCACCATTTTGCAGGTTTTACTAGATTTACCTTTCCCATTTTGATGTAAATTTTGTAATTAAGATTTGGAATGAATGTTATGGGAGAATTAGGATGAACATTGGTTATAAGATCATGTCTTATACACCATGTGAAGCTTGGAGCAAACTACATCCCAAGTCAAACTAAAAGAAAGAAAGAAAGGAAGAAAGAAAGAAAGGAAGAAATGAAGAATAATGAAGACCCCCATAACATGAATTCCTTCTAAATTGTAATTATTCATTTGTAATCCGGGTTGGATAAGGGTAGAGCTCGGTTACCCACATTTCTTTTCAGGTTGTGCGGTGGTACCAAAGCACATCGATTATTCTTTTATGCTAATTTATTAAAATTATTTGATGTTTAGCTTGTGCAGGATGACATTATTTTCTTAATTTCTTAATTACTTGGTGATTGTTGAATGACTGGATGTGATTAGACTCTTAGGAAAAAAAATAAATTTTCTATTCAATTAATCAACTCAAAATTAAATTAAATAACTCATTACCTCACTTAAAGTCTATGACATACATCAAGATAATAAAAGATTTAGTAACCCCTTAGCTGGATGTTGTATGTCTCACATCATACATAAATCATATTGCTTCACTTTTGCTAATGGAGGGCTTTCACCTTTGCTAGAGAAAATGGCTTGAACTTTGAGAGCCATGGTGGAAACACACTTCCTTCTTATTGATTTTAGCCAATAACTAATTTTCTAATGCATTAGGCATATGAAATCCCATAGTTTGTGTCGAATAAATTGTCCAAAAATCTAAATAAAATTAATAAAATTTGCATTAGATTTTGGTCATTATTCATGCCCTTCATGATCTAGTCTCTTAGGGAGTGTGTTTAAGGACTCAGTCTCCTTTCTAAATAAACAACAGCTTAGCCATCTTGCAAAGCATAAGACTTACCTACATATATTTATAATCGTAGGATGAGTTAGTTGGCAGCCACCCCCAGGCAGTTGTAAGTCCAACAATCGGATGGTTTATTCTCTCTTGTGGAGATAAACCATATATCCATTTTTTCCTTAGATTTAGGTCGTGCTTTGGCCCTCATCAAAACTCCCTAGATTTAGGATCCGAGATTGCTGTTTCCTTTTGCAAGCTACAAGCATAAATCCTCACCTCTTAGGCATTTTTTACAATATTGTGTTTTAGAATTGTAAGTCCTAGATTTATGTTAAAAATTCAACTCAAACACATAATCCTCTTCAAATTTTAAAAATATAAAGCCAAACCATAGGATAGTTTGGGATGCTCACTAGGTTTCCTAGTATCACGAGCATCCCTTACTCATCTTCCTTTGGCTCGATAATAACTCCCTACTTTTGGTCAATCCCACTTGATTTTCCAAAAATAACTAATTTATAGATAGTCCTATCTTTGAAATCTTCAGAGACAACGATTATTTACTTTAATCGAGAGTAATCTTAAGGAATATCATTCCTTAAGATGTAATTAACTATGGGGGCTTGGCTCCATAGGGAACTTAACAATTCTGGTTTAAATAAATCTTGCTTTACTTTTCTATGTAAAGTAGAGGAAAGATCTCTGGTATATTCAAAGACCCATTATCTTTAGGAGTCCTTACTAGGTGATTAGGTCCACTGTAGGATGGTGACTTCTGTCTCTCAAGATAGTATATCATTTCTCAATGTCACAATCGATCACTCTAATGAGTACATCTATAGATCTACGTGGTGTTCCAACTAAATAATTAATTTTTAAATATTCCAAATGTTTGAAAAAAACACAATAATAGTCATGAGCATATGTCCTCTAGTGAGCATCGCCCTCATAGGATTAGCACTCTAGTAGTAGAAGAGGTCAGGTGTATCTCCATTCATGAGCATGATCCCACTGTCACGTGAGCATTTATGCACTTAGAAATAAATCTTGGGGTACGGTCTCCTAAAGAGGAGAAGGTTAGCTTCGACCCCAACGAAGATGATTTATTGGAAGACTCAACAGAGGTACATATGGTTGATATTAGAGGTTCTCTCCTTCGGGATCACTAGAGTTTGAAAAGGTGAATTGACGATACAAACCTATTCGACCCAACACCTCCTTCAACAACTCAAATAGAAAGATGAGCAGATTGATAAGATGGAAAAGAGATTTGAAGATTTGCTAGTAGTAATTTTAGCACTTTAGAATCAAGCTCCAAAGAAGACAAAGCATTGTGAGACTGTCACTGAGTTCATGTCCTGGATCAAGCCAAGAGTTCACCTCCAAGCGGCGATACTTATGAAGGCAAAGGGATGATACATCTCCATACAAGAAAAAGATATCAAATTCATGGTAGAATAATAAGTGAAGGAAGCACTGGTGCAAGTCTGAGGTGGTTCATCAGTTCCAAAGGGTAGACCCTACCCAGAGGAATTTGATGCTATCTAGTATCCTAAGGGTTTTGTGCCTCTTTCTTTCAAAAGTTTTGATGGCAGCAGAAACCCTCACCAACATATAGCACCTTCAAGGCCACTGCGAAATGTTGGTATGATGTATTATTGTTCTATCTCTTTATTAAAATTAGCCTGGGCATAACTTTTGATTGGTATATCAACTCCCCTAATGATTCAAAGGAAGACTTTTCCGAGTTAGAGTAACTTTATTAAGAGTTTTGTTCAAGCTCATCAAAGTGGTAACTATGGCAATCTTCGTTGTAGCTCAACAATGTGGTGAGTCCCTCATTGATTATATTCTTAAATGACATAATTTAAGCATGAAATGAATCCAGAATAATGTTATTAAAATTTATTAAAGAATATTCATAGCCCAACCTTCATGCTTAAAAGATTTTACCATTAAGACATTTGATTAATCAAGCACTAGTCTACAGCGAGAGGCCAAGTTTACCTTTCAAGATTAGTCATTAAAGCTAAAGCTGCAGAAAGCCTATGAAAAGAAGTCAGGGGTAGTAGCGACATTGGATAAGGGGAAGCAACCGGCTAGAGATCAGTATGAGAGACCTCGAGCTCAACAGCCTTCACTTCTACCTCCTTTACCTCCGCCTCGACCATTTTATCGGCCACCTCAGTAGCCTCCATGGCCTTCGCTGCCTCATCTTCAGCCATACTCTTAGTAGCTGTATACATACCCGCCCCTAGGTAGCTATCATACACCTACTCTTTTGGATAAATTAAATAAAACTTATTCATTTAAGAGAGAGGTAGTCAGTAAAATCTTTAAGAAACTTTTAAAGAAATCTGATTTTCATCTACCCAAGCCTAAGAAGCAGGAGGAAGTGGGCAGGAGTAATGATCCTAACTTTTGCCCCTACCACCATATACTAGTCCATGTTTTGGAGGATTGCTTTATATTTAAAGACTGGCTTGAGCATAGCTGCAAGTTGGGTGCTATAGTTATCCTTAAGGAATATCTAGTAGAATAACCACTCAGTTTTGTTAGGATAATCCTTAGGGATACATGTGATCCTCTCAAAATTAAAGAAGGTTGAGATATCTCTTTATTCCGAACCTCTAAAAAGTTTGTTTCTAAAATCAAAAAAATTTCCATGTGCTTGAGGCAACCCTCCAACATCAAGATTTCAAGTTTCCAAAACAACTTGGGAAAGTGGAGCTCCAGCCCATACTTTCTGGGATAGCTAAAGACAACCACCATCGAGTCCAGCCTCCATTCCACCATTGCAGCTACTACTTCAGCTAGTTCATCTTCTAGACATCTTATCAGTGATGAGCATCAAATCTCTCACTTTAATAGATTTCTACTATGTACCTCCTTTAAATCTAAGAAATTGAGGAATAAAGCTAGTTTGAATTACATCACTTTGATGGGTTATCGATTCTACTCATTTAGAAAACTCTTCAACTTAATAATAATTATAACAACTCTAATCATCCTCTTTGATTAGATGGACTTTCCTTCATGAATAATGGGTTCACCTCTTGAGATAGACTTGGAATTATCATTAAGGGTCTATAGGAGAATGCAAGTAGAACTTTCCATTAAACCATCTCATGAAGTCATCGAAGTCAACCTTCATAGTGGCAAAGTTCTACCTTCTAGGGTAGCACCTCAAGATAAGGGTAAATAAGTCATTGGTTCAAGTGAACAAGAAGCCCCTCCATAGGATGCTCCACCCATAGATATTCTTGTGGAGGACTAGCCTAGAGTTGACTACAATGTCCTCGCTCACCTAAGAAAGTTGCCAGCTAAACTAAGCATATATGATGCCCTTATCTTATCCAAAGAGATGGGAATCATTAATCAAGGCTTCTTGATCCATAAATTTCTTGGACAACTATTGGAGAGGAGGCATATTCAAGAGAAGCCCAAGGAGTCACATTCAGATGAAGACCTTCTCGGGGATATGGAGCACAACCATCCCCTCATGATGGATATGATTAGACTTTCTGTGTTTGATCAGTGCATCTGTGAACATTATGCCAAAACCTTGCCTATTTGAGGATTGAAATCTATAAGCTCCAAGGAGATCGGATGATGTCGAGAGGATTCAATGAACAAGGCGAGGCTCTCCATAGTGTTACCTTTGGAAATATAGGAAGATTGAAGCCAAGTTCTATATAATTGATTCAAATACATCATTCACTTTGTTTTCTTCTTGGATACACCAGAATAAGATGATTTCATCCTCTCTTCGTTAGTGCATCAAATTTTGAAGAGCTAGAATCGAATACTATGTCAAAGGAGATGAAAAGTCATTCTTAGTTAGAGAAGTTGAGATATATGAGGACGCGACCTACCATTTTCCTCAAAATCAAAATGTTCATTCTCGTGAACTTGGCCAAAATTTGAATACAAAAAAAAAGAAGAAAAAAGATGAAAAATAAAAAGAAAAAGAAAAGGAAAAAGAAAAAGAAAAAGAAAAAGAAAAAAGAAAGTACAATGAGAGAAAGACACCGAGAAGAGGTAGCAAGTACATTCCACCCATAGTTCATTCCACTATATGGACATATGGGTAGGATGACTTCACCTCCACTAGGTAAAGGCAGAGGTAGATACAAAGGCAGTTCCAGAGGAGGAAGACCCTTTAGTTGGCATTACGTGTGGGTATGAGCCAGATTATTCGCTATTCATAGACTTGGAATCCAACTCGAACGATGAGTCTCATGCAATTAGCACACTAGAAAACCCCTCTCAGTGGGTCTCATTGGAGGTGACACTTGAGTGAGACAGTGATAAAGACTAGGCCTCCAAGCAAAGCATGAATGTATTCGAATCAGGATTATGTAAAACTATTAGGTAGCAGTCGGGAACCTTAGCTCTAACTCCACTTTCTTCTAAAAAAGTTAAGGGTTTGGCAGTTAGGGAAGCCCCTAAATTTTTCATGAATGTTAAGCCAAAGAGATTCCTATTGGGATCATCCCTCAAGCGATGTAAACTTGAGGATGATGCATATAATGATTTAATGGAATTACCTTTTGATTGATATTTGCCTTGTGTTCATAATCTTGTAAAGAAAGGTTTGATTCCTTACACATGGTCCGCATAGTCAAAGTAAGCTATGGATAACAGAGGATGCACAATCAAGACAGGATTCGCATGGGGTCCACATGATGAATACCGCTAGTTATCACCAATCATTTGAGTCGATAAGATCTTCTCAAACCACACTAACTCTTATGAGGATGTGTGTTTAGGAACTTCAGATGATCCTGATGATCTTCAAATCAAAGATGCACCTCCAAAATTTGAAGAAGAAATCAACTCAATCATCGACAAGCTCAAAGAAATCAATCTCGGGATAGAAGAAGTTCCACACCCCACATACATCAATTCTCTGCTGAATGAAGAAGAAACTAATGACTTAGTTAGGCTATTGACTGAGTTTAAGGACTGCTTTGCATAGATCTATGAAGAGATGCCTGAATTATCTATTGATGTAGCAGTCCACAAACTAGCAATATATTCTTATGCTAGCCCTATCAAGCAAGCTCCTACATGCATGTGATTAAAAATCAAATAAGAGGTCATTTTAAAGTCAAGAAAATGATCAATAATGACTTTAACAGGGAAGAAAAATATCCTTTAGCGGTCGTGCGTTAAGAAAAGAATGACCAAATTTGCATGCGTCGATTTGTGGACTTAAATAAGGCATGTCCTAAGGATGAATTTCCACTTCCTATACCAGAATTAATGGTGGACATCACCTCATCTCATGTAGTATTCTACTTTATGGATGGGTCATCTGGCTACAACCAAATCAAGATGGCCCCCAAGGATGAAAGAAACACTGCTTTTTGAACTCCGATCAGAATCTATTGTTATAAGGTCATGCTTTTTGACCTTAAAATGCTAGTGCATACCGTAATGATCTTCAATGAACTCATTCATCATCAAGTTGAATGCTATGTGATGATCTAGTAGTCAAAAGTAAAGAGAAGGAAGACCATCTCTTTGACTTGAGAGTAATTTTTGAACAGTTAAGACAATTCAATCTCAAAATAAACCCCCTGAAGTGTCCATTGCTTGGGGTAGTTCAGTTTATTGTCCGACCGGGAATAGATAGACCTAAAAGATAAAAGCTATCTTAGAAATGACACCCCCTAAAAGTCTAACTCAACATAGGTCTTTTCATGGGCGGTTGGCATATCTAAGATGCTTTATCTCCAATTTATCGGGGAGATGCAACCCATTTTCAGAACTTGTCAAAAATGATGCTAAGTTCAAGTAGGATAACAAGTGATAGCATTCTTTTGATGACATCAAATAGTATTTGGTGAAGCCAATAGCCTCTATCCCGCAAGCCACTTATCCTCTACACCATGCATTTGACTCCTTTGGTGCTTTAGCCAAACTAAAGGAAGGAAAATGCTCTACTACCTCACCATTGTCCGTCCTCAAGTAAACTACCCATATATTAAGAAACATTGCCTAACACTTATTTTCACATCTCAAAAGCTACGACATTACATGCTCTCTCATAAGGTATACTTGATTTCAAGGATCAATCCACTGCAGTATCTCATAATATGGCTGACATTATCTGGATGAGTGGCACATTGGTCCATAATTTTGTTGCAGTTTGACATCACATTCGTTCCCCTTCATGCTGTGAAAGGTAGGCACTAGCAAATTTCTTTGCAACACACCCACTTCCCACTAATTTCCTGCTTAGTGATGATCTCCCCGATGAATAAATCATGAACTTAGGGGACATTAGGATTCACCACTGAGAAATGTATTTTGATGGTGCAGCTTCCTTTCAAAAAGGAGAAGAATCATGATCTACTCTTCCAAGAAAGAAAAGGGTAGGAATTATTCTCCTAACTCCAGACCATGATGTGATGAGGTTCTAATACTATTTCTCTAATCCATGCACCAACAACAAAGCTGAGTATGAGACTTTGATTGCTAGTATGGAGTTAGCTATTACAGTGTGTGTTAAAAGCATCAACATCTATGGGAATTCTCAGCTGGTCATCAACCGGATTGCTGAATCCTATATGATTTTAAAACCTAAGCTTCATCACTACCATGAGTACACCATGAAGCTGTTAACCCAAATTCCTGAGGTCACCATCTACAAGATTTCTCAAGGTGAGCCGCTAAGGAGTTGGCATGTCCGGAAGATGAGTCCAGGGTCTAAAATAGACAAGTCTTATCCCTTATTGGTGCTAAACTTGTCGAGAAACTCTCTCTTGAAGGGGAGGTTGCTGTTGCCAAAAAAGAAATTGAGTTGGATTGGAGGCAATAATTCATAGATTACTTGAATATAAGCAAACTATCTCAAGAGAAATTACAAGCCCATTAAATAAAGTAGAGAGCTCTCTGTTATTCTATCGTAGATGACACCTTGTACCTACGATCTTTTGATCAAATGTAGTTACACTATTTAGAAAAAAACACGAAGCCTGTATGATCATAACTGAGATATATTCAGGTCTATGCAGAGCACATCAATTTGGTCTGAAGATGAAAGCCAAGATTAAGAGACTTGGATACTAGTCTTTGATCATGATCATGATGGATATAGGAGATGCAATCAATGTGTACACGGTGTGGTCCTACATCAACCACCCAACATTCTACATCCTACATTGGCCTCATATTGGTTATTGAGGGGGTACATAGTGAGTTTGATTGATGCTCCTTCTTCTAAGGGTCATCGGTTCATCCTAGTTACCACCGACTACTTTTCCAAGTGAGTGGAGGCAATCCCACTTAGGGTGGTCACAACTCAGTATATGCTCCAGTTTTTCAGGAACCATATCGTGTATAGGTTCGGGGTGCCTCGATGAATTATATGTGATAATGGTACTGCATTCAAAAGCACCAAAATCAATAGCTTCGCTAGGAGACACAATATGGATTAGAGATACTCTACTATCTACTTTCCTAGGGAAAATGGCATAGCAGAAGTATTCAACAAAACTCTCATCTAGAAACTAAAGAAGATACTCGAAAACAATAAGAGAATCATGAGTAGTTAGTCAAGCTTTGTGGGCATACACACCACATACGTAACTCCAACCCAAGCTCTCCCTTAGTATATGGGTCAAATCCATTCTACCATGTTTAGCTCCCATCATGATAGTAATGGGTAAAATCACTACCAAATAGAATGCCGTTGTAAGAGCTAGAAGGTTTAGAAAAAAAACACCTACGGGCATGCGAGAACCTTGAGTTATACAAAGCCAAGATGATTCAAGCTCACAACAAGCTAGTCCACCATAGAGCTTTTTAAGTAGGAGAGCTTGTTGTAGTTCTAAGGAGACTAATTATTACCTGTCGAAAGATGAGAGGCAAGTATGAACCCACTTAGGAAGGCCCTTTTATCTTAGAGAAGGCCTACCAAGAAGGATCTTATCAACTCATTAATTATAAAGGGGAACACCCAATGAATCACTGGGCTCTATTTGAAGAAATACTATCCATAAAATCATGTTTGAAAATAATTATCTTCAAAATTTCATTCCAATTCATCAAAATATTTTCATTCAAGTGCATTGTTTGTGAATCATGACGTGTTTAGGTGTGTAAGAGAACCCAAGCGGTTCCCTATTCTATCATAACACATCGTGGTAAAAAATTTATATGTAGATTTTCTAAGAGTTATACTTCCATCTTCATCTGTGGATAAAATGAAGATAAATATATATACATGTAGATATATGTTCTTATTAGGGTGATCGAATGACATTAAGGAAGCGCTATCTCAAAAGATAGAAGTCACCACCATACAATGGACCTAATCACTTGAGGACTCTAAGGATAATGAGTCAGATGTAGAGATTCTACTTTACATGGAAAAGTAAAGTAGGTTTATTTTAAATCGTTTAAGTTCCCTATGGGGCAAGCCCCATAGTTAATTACATCCTAAAGAAAGAGATTCTACTCTAAGGTAAATGATCATTGTCTCCAAAGATTTCAATAGTAGGACTATCAATCGATAAGTTTATTTTAGAAGATCAAATATGATTGATCAAAGAGAGAGAGTTATTATCGAAGCCAAAGAAAGATAAGTAGGAAATGCTCATGATGCTAGGAAACCCAACGAGCATCTCAAACTATCCAATGGTTGGGCTTTATATTTTTGAAATTGATTTAATTTATTTAAGTTGTATTTTTTATTAGAAATATAGGGCTTATGATTCCACAACACAAGATTGTGAAAATGCCTAAGAGGTGAGGATTTATGCTTATGGTTCACAAAGGGGAGAAGAAACCTCCAAACCTAAATCTACGGAGCTTTGACGATGGCCAAAAGCATGATCTAAATCTAAGACAAAAATAAGTATTTGGTTTACCTCCACAAGAGAGGACAAACCACCGGCCGCCAACTAACTCCTCCTACGATTTTAAATTTATATATGCAAGTCATATGCTTTATGCAAGATATCTAGGCTGCTATTTATTTTAGAAAGAGATTAGGTCCTTAAACTCACTCCCTAAGAGACTCAGATGATGAAAAAATGACCTAGATCTAATGCAATTCATATTACATTTTATTATTTTTTGGACAATCATTTGACTAGCTTAAGGATTCATATGCCTAATGCATGAGAAATAAGATTATGGGCCAAAATTAGAGAAGGGAGGTGTATTTCCACCATGGCTCTTCTGGTCAAGCCAAGTTCTCAAAAGGTGAAAGCCCTCAAATCAAGAGTGAAATAATATACTTTTATGCATGATATTATAAAAAAAAATACTCATCTAGCTAAGGGGTTGCTAATTCTTTCATCTTGATTTTTAACTTATGCTTTAAATGAGGTTATGAGTTCTTTATTTTTTTATTTTGAGTTATTTAATTTGGTAGAAGATTTATTTTTTCCCTAAGAGCCTAATCATCATCCAGGCCATACATCAAATAAAGAAGAAACTAGGAAAAGGATGCCATCTTAATGCACAAGCTAAACAAGACATCACTCATTTTATAAAGTTAATGTAAAAGAATAAAAGACCATTTGTGGTTGGGCACCATCACACAAACTCAAAATAATTGGGTAGGCTCTATACAACCGGATTACAAATGAATTAATTTACAATCAAGTAAGGAATTCATTTTATAAGGGTCTTCATTCTCCCTTTCTTCGTTCTTCTTTTCATTTTTCTTCTTCTTTTCTTCTTTCTTCTTTAGTTCTTCCTTTTGGATGGTTAGAATGCGGATGCTCCAAAGACTTCACATGGCGCATAAGATGAAATCTTATGACCAATGCTCATCCTAATCCCCCATAACAATCATTCCAAAATCCTACTTGCAAAATTTACATGAAAAGGAAAAGTAAATCTAACTAACACCTACAAAATAGAGATTAGCTAAACAAATTATACAAATCCCAAGCATGTATATTGGACTTAGTACCCCACACATGGGTAACCAAGTTCTCCTGACCTATTGGATTATGCATAGGGGTATAAGCACATGCACAGTAAAAGTATTTATATTTTTATTACAATGCCCCTTAAGCACAATCCCCTATAGAAAATAATGGTTAGACTAAATCATCCTACCATTCATTCTATACACATACACCCTAACATCCAGACTAAAACAAAATATCATAAAATAAAAAGCAAACATCAAGCCAGGCACTGCCCTAACCTAAAGATAGAAGTGGTGACTTAACCTAATGTGTGTGCTTTAAAAGGTTTGTGTGGTATGCTTAGCTATGGGTTTAAGGTTTAGATTTTCTAAGTGTGAAGATGTTCAACTTAGATGGGTGGTTTCATTTAAGGGTTTAGTTGATTTGGGTTGATTTTATTTGATGCTTTATTTTGGTTAAGACGAACCTACTTAATTACCTAAGGTTGTAAAGAGAAGGAAAAGAGAAGAGAACTTCTCTTTCCTTCCCTACCATAAGTAATTTTTAAAGTGGATTCATATTTAGTTTTATTTAGTGAATGTTTTATTATGTGTTTTAATTAATCTTAAGTTTAGATTAACTCTAAACAAACCTATTCAAAAAGAAAGGCATTTTAAGATTAAGTAAAGTGAATTAATATCACAAAATACACATCACTTCATTTCTTTCTGAACATGTATAACATGCATATGAATGAATCCTAAGAATATCTATACATACAAATGGGAATGTTTAGGACACTTTATGATGAATGCTAAGTGAGTTACTTAAGAAAATTTAAATGCTTTATGATGCATGATTTTCATTAACTAGAAAAGAGATTTTCTTTTCCATTTTTCACATGCACACAAGTATGCATGAAAGGCATAAGTGAGTACGACACTATTGTTAACACTAGGGGGTGTAAGGTGAAAAACCTACTTAGGGCTACTTAAAACCTCACAACTCTGAGGTTGTCCAGACTAATATACCACTTTCCTTAAAAATAAGCATATGCACAAAAGAAATGAATGGAAAAAGAAGGATGCAAAAAGTTTGCATTTGTTTATTTGATTGGTTTATGCAATTTATATGTGTAAGTATGGATGTCATTCTTTAAGTAATCACATAGGAATAGAGTTATCCAAGTGTTATGTTCTTTTCAAATGAATTATACACTTTGCCAAATCCTATTAAAAACTATGCTAAAAGAAAAGAGTAAGGAAAAAGTACACTATGCACATCTTCATATTTATATCCACATGCAAGCTTATAAATAATTATAAGTAGCTCACTTTTAGTTTTAGATGTTTGATTTATATATTTTGAAAATAGTTTTGGATTTAGTAGTGATAATAGCCATTCATATTTTTTACTTTAGCCAAAACATGCAATTTGACATAAAGAAAACATATCATTTTTAATTTTGATTTTGGAAAAGCATGAATGCATGAAATTCATATGGCATACAGATTTAGCATGTTAGGGAAGAACTAAAGTGATGAAATCATGTAAACACATTCACCCTAATTAATTCCTAAAGATAATCTTATGAAATAAGAAAGCTTAATGCAAATCAAGTTGTTTTTAAGGAAGGTTTGATTTTATGTTGAGAAATGTGAGGTGAGTTTGCTACTCCTAACCCATTCTCTCATATGTTTGTTGATTTAGTTTATTCTTAGGATTATTAGATGATTTTTATATGTTTTTTAGGTTAAGGTGTGAATTAAGTGTGTTAATTACCCCTTACCTACACCACCTTAGCATACTTAATCAAATAATTATGAGCTAATGAGATGACATAAAATCACATAAGGAATTTAAATCATCAATGCACCTAGGAAAGAGAGGTACCTAATGCAATTGGCTCATGATTAATGATTAATTAAACTAAAGAGTTTAATTTAAGTACTTTAGTAACCCCTCTCACACATGTGAGTATAATTTTGATTTTCTTAATGTACTTAGGCTCTTGAACACCTAAGAATCTATCCAAGATAGATTAATTGAGTTATGGACAATTTTATAATTTTATGAAATTAAATAAGGGGGTAATTAGCAAATTAACCTTAATTAAGGTTGGATTAAGGAAGAAATGGGGTTTAAAGAGTATCTTAAGGAAAGTATCCTAAAATTATTCCCTAAATCTCATATTCACTTAATCAAAACTTAATTGACTCAATCAGAGGGTTAAACCACTAATTATACCCTTAATTAAGCTTAATTATATTAAGATAATGATTAAGGAATGAACTAGCTATCCCTCTAATTAAACCACCAATAAATCCCAAGAAAAGTAGGGGAGGCAAGAGTCATCCCACTAATTATGCACAAGAGGTTTGGGATTAATCAGTGGAGTATTTAAAAGGTAATTAGCAGAAAAATATTTCCAATAAAACCTAAATCTAGAGAAAAGCATTATTCAAAATCCATTGAAATCATTTTTAGAATGTTTTATGTTCAATTATCTATCTAATGCAATTTATTTTATATTTTTCTGATTTGTTCTAGGCTTAGATATGAATTTAGGAAGTTTTCATGATTAACTAGATAATTTAAAAGCCTAATTAAATGTTTAATCCCGTCGATGCCACGTGGGCTGCTGACGTAGCTTGCGCTTTCCACGTGGCACGATGGGATTTGATATTTAAGTTATCACATCATAGTGCCACGTCTGCGACATCGCTACATGCTTTCTCCTCACCCATCCGATCAAGGATCGGACGACTGAGGTTAAAGCCACAGATCTAAAGAACTAAATGTCAGATATATGTGTCTTAAATCATGGACATATCCAAAATGCACGGATGGATGACCCATGATCTATCCCTGTATTTCTCTGTGAAGAATGGACACCGTCTATATTCTAGGGGATGATCTAAGCTCGATTGAGCTCGAATTGATCCCAAAACTTACCCACACCATCTAAGCACAAAGACAAACACATCTAATGGCTATATTTGCATGGGATTAAACTTTACTTCATAAATCACCAAACCACATTGAATTTAAGCTCGATTTAATGGCTAACCTCACCGGTGCTCGATTTCCTTGGAGAAGCTTTGTCTAGTGGAGATGAAGCTTTGTTGAAGTTTGGAGGTCTTGAGATTGGGTGGATCCTCCTATAGGCCAACTCCTCCTTGACTTGAGCTCGGTCTTGATCAAGAATGGTCTTCCCTTGCCTTTGGAACTTAGGAAAGAGCTTAGGCAAGTTCGATCGAGCTCCCTAATGGAGGTTTCAAATGGAATTGGGTTAATTTGGAGTGTGGAGTAAGTTTGATTTTGAGTGGAGCTCCCCTATTTTCAAGCTATGAAAATCAAGAAAATGGAAAATGGGAATAGCTTGAGAGAGCTTGGGGAGGCTGGGAAATCACTTCTCTGGCTTCCTCTTGCTTAATCAAATTAGGAACTATGAAGATTGAATTGAATTAGGGGTTGTATATCACCCCCTTGAAGGATCAGATGGCCGTGCCTTCACTTGCCATTTTGATCTAATTTACCACCTTGAGTGGGTTTGTTAGGCCATTTAGGGTGTCCTTATAATCGGTTTGGCTAGAGGAGTGGAGTGGTGAGATGCCATGTGCTTGAAAATGAGTGGAGGAATCATTCCCATGTGCCCATATTCAAGCAAGTCATCAATGTTGACCTTAGGCTGACCAAACCATTGGGGTGCACACTCCTAGTGTTCACTTGAAGAGGGTGTTAAATGGTTAGAGGATTGACCAAATTCCAAGTGGATTTGGCCAAAATTTTACCCTAACCTAGGGGTAAAATGGTCATTTTTGATTTAAATTTGAATATGTTTGATATGTTTGAAAATGGGTAAGCCAAGTTTCATTGAATTTGGAGTTGGTTTGATATGATTTGGCTCATGACCCATTTAGGTCAAAATGGGTCAACTTTTAAGGGTTGGGTCAAGTTCATATGACCATTTGAAATATTTTGGTGGCTTTGGTTTGATTCAATTTGGTTTAGGTTTGAATTTGGTTCAATTGAGTTCATTTAGGTCAAATGGGTCAAGTTGACCAATTTGACCCATTTGACCTATTTGGGTTAGGTCATGGGTTGGGACATGTTTGGTTGGTCATATGAAATGGATTGGTATCTTTATTTCCAATCAATTTGGTATATGTTTGAGTTTGGATCAATTTGACCCTTTAGGTCAAGTTGGGTTCGACAATCAATTGGGCTAGGTTAGGTCTAGTTGGCCAATTGAGGCTTTGGTTCAAGTGATTTTGGAATGAACTTGACCCATTGGTTTCAATCAATTTGGCTTAGATCAAGTTTTGACACATTTTGACTTTTAGGTCAAGTTGGTCAACTTGGGTCAAGTGGCCAATTAAGGTTAGGCTCAAATGTTGACTTGGTCAAGTTCAAACATTGATCATGAATGAACTTAGATCAATGGTTTCAATCAATTTGGCCTATGGTAGATTTTGGCTATGTTGGGTTTCATTTTGGCTAAGTGTTGACTTGGTCAACCCTTAGGTTTGACTTGGTTTGACCCAATTTGAGTGATTGATCATCTCATGATGATTGTTGATCATGATGAGAGGCTTAGGTGGGCTTAGTTCAATCCAAT
This sequence comes from Cymbidium sinense, assembly GCA_021442155.1. Taxonomy (NCBI): domain Eukaryota; kingdom Viridiplantae; phylum Streptophyta; class Magnoliopsida; order Asparagales; family Orchidaceae; genus Cymbidium; species Cymbidium sinense. The sequence continues at coordinate 143,485,296 of CM038221.1, read as the reverse complement.
TTGGTTAGGATTAGAATTTGGCTCATAAGGGTACTTTAGGTCACTTTGGGTCAAGTGAGCCTAAGTGGTCAAATGGCTTGGTCAAAGCTTGATTTGAGTTTGATTGAACTCACATATGGACTTATGATTGAAATATAAATCCATTTGCAAGTGGTTTGAAGTCAAATGGGTTTTGATTCATTTGACAATTGTTCAAAGGGTGAACATGAGTTTGAGTTGGTTTGATTTTTTGAATTGAGTTTTGGTTAAGTGATTGAAGTTTATGTTTATATTTGGATTCATGATTGAAGGATTGATTGAATCTTGAAGAGAAATTAAGAGTCTGGCTTGATTTGAAATTGATTTGACTAAGTTCAAGATTTTGACTTGAAAGGCTTATGTTGAATTTTGAATGAATTTGAGTTTGACATTTTGGAGTTAGTTTTGATTGTTTGAATTTATATTTTATTTATATTTATAATATAAATGAGAATATAAATGGGTTATGAGAAAATTTCATGAATTTGAAGTGATTTGATTTGATTTGGGGTAAGTCCTTAAGAGGGAAATCAAAATGACTTAGGAAAGATTTTTATTTGGATTTGATTTGATGATTGATTGATTTATATTTCATTTATATATGAATATAAATGAGAATATAAATGGGTTATGAGAAAATTTCATGAAAGGTTTGAACTTGATTTAGGCTAAGTCCATGAGAGAAAAAAGGACTTTGATTTTGATTTGGAATTTTGATTTAGTTTGATTGATTTGAATTTATATTTCATTTATTTTATGAATAATGAGAATATAAATATGTGAGAAAATTTCATGAATTTGAATTGATTTGAACTGATTTAGCTAAGTCCATTAAAAAAAGGACTTAGGAAATATTTGAATCAATTTCAATCATGGATTCAATCATTTGAGTTGATCAATCATTTAATTTGAGTTTGGAAAATCAAAATTTAAGTTTGATGTTGATTTGATTTGGAGTTTGACTTGAAGGAAGGAAGTGAGTAGAATGTGGTTCAAGCTATAAAAATTTTCCTAACACCCCTAAGGCATGACCTATTCTATGGCTAACTCTTCTAAGTCTCTAGGCTAGGTTGAGTGTCCAAATCACTAGATGTGTCTTAAGACTAAGGAACTCTTAAAGTCTAAGAGAGATGTCTAAGATGGAGTTGGAGCTCATTCTAAAAATGAGGTCAACATGAATAGGTGTGATGACAAGGAACACCATATGCATTGGTGTTGAAATGATCAACAAACAAAAGTAAAGAGACTATCTACCCAAGGTGTAGAAGGAATCTAGAGCTTATGCAATGTGACTACTTTTGTACATAAGAGAGGAAGGAGGAATCCACTAGGGATAGAGTATGTGAACCTTCCACTAGGTTCAAATCATCCAAAAAAGGGATGAGAGGTTTGATTTGATTTGAGTCTCACTAGGGAGAAATTTGATTTAATTAAGTTTTGTAGGAAGAGGGTTGAATTTGTTTCAATTTGTTGTTTAATTGTGTTTGTTTTGACTCCACGGGATAGAAAAAGTGAACTCTCCGGGCAAGTTCAAGTCATCCACAAGGGAGGGGTTGTAAAATCAGGGATTAGAATTCTAGATCCGCTAGGAACTAGAAGATTTGCATCTCATGAGGAGAAGCAAAAGATTTGATTTGGATTGATTGATTATTGTTTTGTTGTTTCATTGATTTATTTTAAATTTTGATATTTGATTTTGAGATGAACCCTATTGGTCATGATGGATCATACCTGGAGCCAAAGGAGGCTCTATACCAATTTAGATTTACTAATCCAAAGGGGTATTTGCTACTAAACATATAGACCAACTAGCCAACCAAAGTGGATGCCTGATACAACAACTATACTAGGAAGAAAAGAGGACTTACATCTTCCAAAGTAGGACTAGTTGGGTGATCTATTGGGGCAATAGATTGAACCCAACCTAGGTCATTATTGAGTGAATGCTGGGGACTTAGACTCAAAGATAGTCAAGATTAATTTTTTTAGATTTTATATGATGGATCCATGTTATGATGATCGAGAGGCCTAAACCTAACTCGACTTATTTAATCCAAAGGGAGTAGTCTACCAACCACATGGTAGGACTATCCAACCAAGATGCCTTTCGTAATGGTCAAGTCGGAAGAAAGCAGGGACTCACATCTTCTGAAAATAAGGAACCTAGGGTAATTGCTTTGGGCAACAAATCAACCCGACAACTGACTATTGAGTGAATGCCACCGGGGACTTAAATCACTCAAAGATAGTCAAAGATTAATTTCATTTTAGATTTTATTTTGTTGATTTTGCAAATGGATCACATGAGAAGGAGCTTATAGCATAGACCTATCAAGTTTACAACCAAAGGGAGTAGCTTCCGATGAGAGAACTATCCAACCAAAGGAGTGCCTTTAATTTGCAAATCAAGGGAAGAAAGCTTGGGGACTCACATCATCCACTAAAAGACCATCAATCATTGCTTTGGGCAACAAATCAAACCAACCTATCGCTGTGATAATCATGCTAGAAAGAATGCATCATAGTCTTACATCTTCCAAAGAGAATGCCTGGGGTAACTGCTTGTGAAAAATAGATTGAACCCGACCTAAGGTGACTACAGAGTGAGTACCTGGAGATTTATCTCAACTCGTAGTCGCACCTATGGGAGTTCTCACGACACCCTAAAGATAGGATGCTTGGAAAAGGGGCCCTCTTGAATTCTAATCCACAAGTGAATATTTTATTTATTTTATTGTTTGTTTTAACATGGACTTGGTTTGTGAGGGATCAAACTGAGAAGGAGCTTATATCAGCCTAGACCTATATCAATTTATTTAAACCAATGGAGAATGCACTGAACAAATTCTCCAACCAGAGGTGGCTATTAGGAAAGGGGACTCCAATCCAAGAGTAAGGTAGTGTCTAAATGGGGTGCAAAGGATGTGATCCAAATAGAATGCCCAGAGGGGCCATGACTTAATCCAAAACCCCGGAGAAGATGACATGGCTAATATATCAAATATTCCAACTCAAGGAGAAAGCTCGGGACTCACATCAAGAAGAGTGGTGTATGTTGGGTGAGTCAGCATAGAACATCAACCAACCTAAGGTGCATCAATTTTGCAACAATCGCCTAGAAGAAAGCTGGGGACTTCCCATTTATTGATTGTTGGGATAGTATCTTCGCTCGATAAAGCATCCCACCTATGACTATTGAGTAAATACCACTGGGGGACTTATTTCAACTCAAACGTAGTCAAGAGGAAAGGAGCCTCTGGGGGACTTACCCTAAACCTCAAATATACTCGACCTAGTTAGATCATGATGATTAGTTCAAGAAGAAAGCTCAGGGACTCACATCTTCTTAAAGAAAATCAACATGAGGTAGCTTATTGGCTTGGCAGTAAAATCTACCATACTTACAAGGTGCTCGTTGGTTTGTAATGGTCAAGTAAAGAAAGCAGGGACTCACATCCTCCAAATATGACACTAAGACAGCAAGAATGAGTGAGTGCGAGGCTTGGTCCCACATCAAAATAGCAGATAAGATATGTGTTATTTTATGTGTTAAAGGAATAGGATGCCTCTTGGTTCTACACCTACCTTAAACACATGGGAGTTTGATGAAATGGTGCCATAATGGCAACCAGAATTCCAAGAAAGGATGTCTGGGTTCTCTCACACCTAACTTAGTTAATTGAAATAGGATGCCTCTTCTCACACCTATTCTAATAGCAGGGAGTTGTGTCATGACAGAGGGATAGGATGCCACTGGGGGACTCTTACACCTAGCCTAAATACATCATGATGGATTTGCAAGACAAGCAAACAATGCTTTGAAAGAAGAGAAGATTTTGATGAATTGAAATCAAATTTTTGTTGATTGATAGAATTATTTTCAAACATGATTTTTATGGATAATATTTCTTCAAATAGAGCCCATTAATTGGAAGCATCTGAGTTCCCTTGTAATCAATAAGTGATAAGATCCTCCTTGGTAGGCCTTTTCTATGACAAAGGGGCCTTCCCAAGTGGGTTCAAACTTGCCTCCCATCTTTGACAAGAAATTGGTCTCCTGGACTAACACAAGTTCTCCTACTTGGAAAGACCTAGGAAGACCAGTTGTGAGCTTGAATCATTTTGGCCTTATACAACTCGAGGTTCTCACAGAGCTTCCCTCAAACCTTGCTCTTCTAACCACAACTTTGCATTCTGCTGTAGTGATCTTGCTACCCAATGCTATCCTTAGTGATGGGAGTTGAACTTCTAAAGGTAGAATGACCCATACACTAAGGAAAATGGGTAGATTGAGTTGAGTTCTAGGTGAAGCCCACAACAAGGCTTCAACCAATTGTTCATTCCATCACTTGTTGTCATCAAGAGTCTTCTTTAGTATTTGGATGAGAGTTTGAATGCTTGAAGCCATTTGCCATTTGGGTAGTAGATGGTGGAGTATCTCCAATCTCTTCTTAAAGTTGATCTATTCTTTTGAATGCTACCATTATCATATAATTCATCGAGGCACCCCAACCTATATATGATATGGTTCTAAAATTGAAGCACATGTTGTGACCTTTCGAGTGGGATTGCCTCCGCCACTTGGAAAAGTAGTGGTAGCTAAGATGAACCGATCCCTTAGAAGGAGGATCGACACACAATGTTGCCCCAACACTCAAATGGCCAAGGAATGTAGGTGTGTAGAATGTTGGTTGGTGGAGGACCACACCGCACAAGACCCGATGGTCTCCTAGCTACATCCATGTAATCATAGTAGTATCCTAGCCTTGATCTTCATCTTCATCTTCAGATTGATGATGCTCTGATGTAACTGAATGTACCGTTATAATGCCATGGGCTTCATATTTTGTAAATAATGTAACCACATTTGGTCAAAGGACCAAGCATACAAGGTGAGAGAGCTCTATTTTACCCGATGGGCTTTTTTCTGAGGTAGTTTACCAATGTTCAAATAGTCTATGAATGGTTGCCCAATCCAACTCTCATCCTTGGCAATACCTCCCCTTCAAGAGAAAGTCTCGATGAGTTCAACATCAATAAGGGATAGACTTGTATTTTTGGACCCTTATTGAAATGGACTCATCTTCTGACATGCTACCTTTGCAAGTTTGGCCAAAGCATCGCTACTATCTTTCGGGAACCTTGTAGATGGTGACTTTGGGATTTGGCCAACATTTCATGGTATACTTTGGTAATGCTTTGTTTGAGAACCTTGTAGGACCCAATAACTGATTGATGACCAACCGAGAATCCCCAAAGATGTTGATGCTTTTGACACCATGATGGCTAACTCCAGTAATCAAAGCCTCATACCTTCATGGTTGGAAAGATAGTATGAGAATCTCATCACATCGTGGTCTGGAGTTAGAGAACTATTCTACCCCGCCTTAAGAGTAGATCATGGTGCTTCCCTTTATGAAAAGAAGCACCATCAAAATACATCTCCCATCAGTTTTTCAACCTCCCTAAGTTCATGATTTGTTCATCGGGGAGATCATCTAAGCTGAGAATCAGTAGAAGTGGGTGTGTGCTAAGAAATCCACTAGTTCTTCCTTTACCATATGATATAAATGTGATATCAAACTGAGGAATCATGGACATGCCAAACATCCGATAGTAATGCCATGAGGTATACGTGAGGATTGGATCAAGTTCACCTTATGAGAGCATATAGTCGTAGCTTTTGGGAAGATCAAAGTTAGGCAATGTTTCAATAGGGTAGTTCTTTCAGAAGAATCGATGAGGTAGTAGAGAGCTTTTCCTTCCCTTCATCATTGGTTTGGGCCAATAAAAGTAGAGAGTCATCCAATGTAGAGGATGAGTGGCCCGGGATACTGCTAGAACCGCTTTTCACCAAATACGCTTGATATCTTCAAAGGCAACACTTGTCATCCCACTTGAACTTGGCATCCTTGACAAGTGTTGAAAAATGGCTTGCATCTCGATAGGTTGGAGATAAAGCATCAGATATGCCAACCATCCTTGAAGATATGAGTTGAGTTAAACTTTAGGTGGACATTTCTAAGATAGCTTTGATCTTTTCTAGATCTATTCCTCGTCAACAAAACCCAAGAATTTCTAAAGCTACTCAATGCACACTTTGGGGGATTCATTTTGAGGTTATATTATCTTAACCATTCAAAAAACTCTCAAGTCAAAGAGATGGTCTTCCTTTTCTCTCTTGACTACTAGATCAACACATAGCACTCAACCTGATAATGGCCCATTGGTATGTAGCAAATATTTTTAAGGCCAAAGGCATGACTTATAACAGATTTCAGGGTTTGAAAAGTGTGTTTCTTTCATATTTAGAGACATCTTGATTTGGTGGTATATGACCCATCCATGAAAGAGAAACATGAGATGAGATGTCCACCATTAATTGGTATGGGAAGAGGAAACTCATCCTTAGACATGCCTTGTTAAGTCCCTAAATAATATGCAAAATGTGTTGTCCATTCTTCTTCTTAACGACAACAGCAACTAGTGGTATTTTTCTTCCCCGATGAAACCAAGATCATCTTTGACTTCAAAATGACATGTTGTTTAATTTCTAATCGCATGCATCTAGAGCTTGCTTGATAGGGTTAGCTAGATCTATTGCTTTTGGACTATGTAAGAGATAATCGGGCATCTCTTCATAACTCCATGCAAAGCCTTAAACTCACCAATAGCCTAACTAAGTCATTAATTTCTTCATTCAAAGAATGAATTGATGTTGGGCATGGATTTTCTTCTCGAGGTTGATTTCTTTAAGCTTGTCAATTATTGAATGAATCCCTCTTCAAACATCTTGATTTGAAGATCATCAATCATCAGATTTCTAAACACATCCTCATAAGAGTTGTTGTGTGAAAAGAACCTATCGACTCCAAATGATTGGTAACAACAAGCAAGAATCATCATCATCGACTACACTATCCAATCCTACTCTTTTGATGCTTCCCCTCAGTATTGTTCCATAGCTTCTCAAAATACTGACCTATGTTTGGACCATGTATGAGGAACCAAACCTTTCAGTATAAGATTATGAACACAAGAGAGTAAAAGTCAAATGGTAATTCCATTAATTTTTTAAATGAATTTTTCAAGTTCTAACTGTGACTTGAGGATGATGATCCCAAAAGAATCTCTTCATATCTTTGGAAGACTTAGGGTTTCTTAACTACTAAACCTTCAACTTTTGAGATGAAAGTGAGGTTAGAGCTAAGGTTCCCAACACCCTAATAGTCTCATAAACATTTGAATACTTTGCTTTATTTGAGGCTCACCATCGCACCTGATTGGTGTCACCCAATGACCGAGAGGGTTGGCTAGTATACTAATCACATTAGACTTCCTCCCGAAATCTATGTGGGGTACTCCTGAAACTAGAACATAACCTCCGATGGCTGTGAGGTCTTCCACCTCAGAACTGCTCTATTTCCTTCTACTGCCCGGTGGAGGTTGAGTCATCCTACCCACATGTCCATATGATGGAATGAAGGTGGAATGTGATATGCTCTATTTCTTCTTCAATTCCCCTTTCTTGTTCACTTGATTTTCATTTTTTCTTTTCTTTTCTTTTGCTTTTTCTTTTCTTTTCTTTTTTTCTTTTGAATTTGAATTTTGTCCAAGTTCATGAGAAAGGGTGTTTTGAGGAAGATAGGTTGCATCCTCATAAATCTCAACCTCTCTAAAAAAATGGCTTTTCATCTCATTGACATGATATTCAATCCCATCCTTCTCAACTTGATGCATGGAGGAGGATGGAATTATCTTATTCGATGTATCCAAGGCTAAGTAAAGAAAGAAAGTATTCAAATCAATGATGTAAAACTTGGCTTCGCCTTCCAATCACCTATCTCCAAAGGTAACACTATGGAACCCAAAGCTCGCCACCTTGTTCAATCCTTCAACATCATCATCTCCTCGTGTGGAGATGTCATCCTCAAATAGGCAAGGTCTTTAGACTCATAATGTTCACCGATGCACCGGATCGATGAGAACCGCAAAGCCTAATCTTCCCATGTCAATGATGAGGGGACGGTTGTGCTCCATGTCCCCAAGAAGGTCTTCATCTGAAAGTGATCCCTGCTTCTTTGTAATGTGCCTCCTCACTATCACCGAGCTAAGCATATCTCAAGATCAAGGAGAGCCTTGATTAATGATTCCCTCATCTCTTTGGATAAGACAAGGGCATCATATATGCTTAGCTTAGATGACAACTTTCTTAGATGAGAAAGGACATTATAGTCCACCTTGATCCTCCACAAGCATATCCAAGGGTGGAGCATCCTATGGAGGGGCTTCTGATCCTTTATCCCAATGACTTATTTCCCCTATCTTGAGGTGCCCCAGGAGGTAGAACCTCCCACTGGAGGTTGACTTGTGATCTCGGTAGGTAATGGAAGGTTCTACTTGCACATCGCTCACCTACAGCCTTCTCCTATGGGACCCTCAAAATTGATGATTCCAAGTCTATCTCAAGAGGTGAACCCATAGTATGAGTAGAAAATCTCAAATCAAAGAGGAAGATCATTATTATATTATTTTGACTTGAAGAGTTATTAGAATAGAAGTAGACAACCCATCAAGTGACACATGTAATTCAAGCTAGCTTTATTCTTCAATTTCTGGATTTGATAGAGGTACAAAGTAGAAATCAAGTAAAGTGGGTAAGGATTTGATGCTCATCCATACAAGAGTTCTACTAAGAAGAACTAGAAAGTAGAGAGTCACCGATGTGGTAGCCGCAATGGTAACTGGACTTGATCGGTCATCGCTTGCCGCACATGCTACCGAATCGAGCTCCTCGAGTTGGCGCAACTTGCAAACCTTGATGTTGATTGAGCACTGCAAGGAAAGTTTCTTGATTTTGAACAATCTTTTAGAGGTTTTGATAAGGAGATATCCCAACCTTCTTTGGTTTTGGAAGGATCAAGGATTACCCTAATGGAACTGGATGGTTGTTCCACAAGGTATTCCTTCGGATAACTATAGCAGATCTTGAAGCTATGTTCAAGCCAAATGTGAAGCAATCTTCCAAAACATGACCTAGCATATGGTAGGGGCAAAAGTTAGATCATTTTTCCCACTTCCTCTTCCTAGGTTGTAGCTAAAATCAGCTTCTTTAAGAGATTCTTAAAGATCCGATTACCTCCCTTAAATGAATAAGGCTTGTAAGTTTATCCAAAAGAGGTGGACCATAGCTACTATGGGTGTACCACTGATGATGTCGAGGAGAGGTGTTGTGGAGGCTATGAGTATAGGGTTGCCTCGTGGTGGTAGAGGAGGAAGAAGGAGGTCATGGTCTCTGACTCTCTAGTTGCTTCCCTTATCACTCACCCCCTTCTTCTCATATACCTTCGGCTTTGACTGCAATGGTCTTGAAAAGGTCTCTTCCTAGACTAGCACCTTGTTGATTAACTTAAAAGTTTTGATGGTGAAGCCCTTAAGCATGAAGGAGATGCCATGGATATTCTTTAGAAGAATCTCAATGGCATGCTATTCATAGTATTTCATACTCGTGTTATGCCATCCGAGAATGTAGTCAACAAAGGGACTCACTGGTGTTATTACAAAATGAGATGTGACTTTGAAACCTCTTGATAAAGAGTTGCTCCAACTCAAATATCTTTAATGAACTTGGGAAGTTCTGCTACCCAAGTTACTACAAAGAGAGAAAAAAGTGTCACTACCACTAGTGTGCAACAACTATATGAAATGTGCGATGTCTGTTTCCACGCCATCAAAACTCTTGAAGGAAGGTGGCAAACCCTTAGATATTGGATTGCATCAAATTCCTCGGGTCTACCCTTGGAACCGATGATCCTCCTCGGCTTGAGCCAATGCCTTCACCCGCTCAACCATGGACTTGATATCTTTTCTTGTATGGAGGTACTATCCACTACCTTCCTATATGCTACCTTGCTACTGGAGGTAAAGTCTGGGTCCAAGACATGCACCAACTCTTGACTAGTCTCAACTATGGTAGGATATGGGGCAAGATTCTGCAATGCTAAGATACAAGAGATCTTTGAGCCTCCCATATCTTCATCCTCACTTTATTCATGAAGGTGTTGGGTGAGTGGGTTGTGTCTCTGCCCCTCAACACCTTCCATAGCTCCGCTCTAGGAGGGATCCTGTATCTACCATGCAAACCCCTTGAAGTCTCCCAATAAATCATCTTCATTGGGATCAAAGCTCATCTTCATCACCAATCATATCCTAGATTTCTTTATTTTCCATGAAATAATGCTACTATGTCATCTAGAATGATCAATGGCATAAATGACTTTTTTTGAGGATCATCATGTACCGAGAGGCACCACCCTCTTCGGAGAATCAACCGGGAGGACTCACTGGAAGAAATGCACTCTTATCACTAACTCATGGGTGACACTCTAGGAGGCTACCATCATGGGTGAACTCAATCGCCATCTTCTCCTCTACAACATTGCAACCATCTCACGCCCCCGCATGGTGTGGTGTGAAGTGACCACTGCTTTTGGGGCCATTCCTTCCGCACTAGGGGGTCAGCAGAGAGTTCATTGCCATGAGGTGGTGTAGATGGAAGGATCCTGGCTTAGGATCACCAACGGTCCTTTTCCTGATGACATGGCCTTAAAGGTAGGCTAACTGGACACCACCCCACCTCTCTGGCTAGTGATATGAATGAGTAGGGCCTCCTTCCCTCTCCTCAAGATGCTTCCCCACACTATGGGATCCCCTCAAATTGAGCTCCAGACTCAAATCATCCAAGCTCCCAGCATAACCCCAATGTAGCTGCATATGACCTCCTACCTCATTGGGGCTAAAATCCGTGGAGGTGAAGGGGATCCTCCTAGCATCCTCTGCACCTAGAGAGGATGAAATGGGTTCTCATAACAGAAAAAAAAAGTGGGCAACTCCTCAACACCATGTAGCTGCCTCCATCTCTTGATGCGTGTATGGTACGCTTATCATGCTTTTGTTCCTCCTCCGAAGTCTTGGTAGGATGAGAGCTAGACCCAACCTCAAAAGTAAGGGAGACAACCCCTGGATCAGGGGAGCCTTACCCTTGAGGGTGCTAATGTGTGGGTGCTAGCCCTCACGGCAAGACGAAACAATCACACCGGCACATGGTATTGACTGCATAGAAACCACTACCTTCCTCTTCTGAGGGATAGGAAAAGTTAATCAATGATCAAATTCTGCCCACCACTATGCTCTACTAATATGGGGGAATTCCCCACAGGTAATCCTCCTCAAACCTCATCCAAAATGAATGAGGTGGTGTAATCGAAGGGCTGGCTGATCCAGGCCAAGTCCATCCCTGGGGAAAGGTAAACACATACTGCGCCACCATTTCTATCAACCAAAATTGAAACCGAATCAACTGAAAAACTATCAAATAAGAGTCAATGTTGAAAATAAACTTGAATCGTGTTTCTTGATTTTGAATTTAGAATTTGAACCCATACTCAACATCTTGAATGTTAAGTCAAGATTCAATAGATTTGAGATTTGATTGGAAAGAGGAATTTTTGAATATAGAATCCACTTTCAACAAATTTGGGTATGTTGAAAATGGGTTCAAATATTTTTGAAGAGATTTCCATAGGTTCATAAATTTTGATTTTTTTGATTTGAGGACCCTTCATTTAACAAATTTTATGTTAAAGTAAAGGGTCAATTTGCTTTTGTTTTGATTTGTGATTTTGAATTTCACTTAGCAAATTTGGGTATGCTAAGTGAGATGTTTGAAAATAATTATTTTCTTTTGTTTTTTTTTTGTGAATCATTGATAATTTTGAAAATGGAATTCATTTAGCAAATTTGGGTATGCTAAAATGAAGGATCCAAGTGTATTTTGTTTTGAAAATTTTGAAAATAGATTCTTAGAAAATTTGAGTATGCTAAGAAAATCCTATATTTTTTTTGATTTTGATTTGATTTTGAAAAGTAGGATCTTAGCAAATTTAGTATGCTAAGAAAATCCTAATGTTTTTTTTTTTGATTTGATTTTGAAAAGTAGATCCTTAGCAAATTAAGTATGCTGAAAATCCTAATGTGTTTCTTTTGATTTGATTTGATTTTGAAATGGATCACTTAGCAAATTTGGTATGCTAAGAAAATCCTTTTTATTTTTTTTGATTTTGTTTGAAAATGGAGACTTTACTTTAGCAAATGGTATGCTAAATGAAGTTCCAAATGTGTTTTGAAAATTTTTTTTGAATGGATTTCACTTAAATTTGAGTATGTTAAATGAATTCCAAAATGTTTAAATTTTGAAAAGGAGACTTCATTTAGCAAATGGTGTATGAAATGAAGTTCAATGTTATTTTTTTGAAAATTTTGTGGAATGAAATTTCACTTAGCAAATTTGAGTATGCTAAATAAAATTCAAAAATGTGTTTCAAATTTTGTTTTTGAAAGAGAGACTCATTCAAAATGGGGTAAGTTCCAAATGTTTTGAAAATTTTGTTTTTTATTTTTTTGTGAGAGATTTCCATTTAAATTTGGGTATGTAAGATGGAAATCAATTATGTTTCATTTTTTAAAGATGTATTTTTGTGTGTGATTATTGAAAGAGGAAATTCCAACCTAAATATATAATTTAAGTGGTATTTCAAAATAATGTCATTTATTTGAATGAAATCTTCCATTCAATAAATTTGGGTATATTGAATGGAGATGTTCATATGCTTTTGAAAAATTTATTTTTGATTTTTTTGAATGAAAACATCCATTCAAAATGTGATATATTGAATGGAGAGGTTTCATATGTGCTTTTGAAAATTTATTTTTGATTTTATTTGAATGAAACTCATTCAATAAATGATATTGAATGAAGGTTCATATGTTTTTGGAAAATTTATTTTTGATTTTTTTTGAAATGAAACTTCCATTCAATAAATGAGGTGAAGAGATTTTATAAAATTTTTATTTTTGAATTTTTTGAAATGACCAAAACACATGAAATGTTGAGGAATTTATTTATGATTTTATAAGATGATTCATTAAAATGGATTAAGGAATGGAAGTATCTTAAATTTATGCTTTTGAAAAATAATTGTTGAAATTTTATTTTTGAAAATGACTTCATAAATGAATTGAGTAAAGAAGCATTTGTGCTTTTTAGAAAATGTGATTGTGAAATCTTTTTTTTTGGATTTATCTAAAATACACAATCATGAAGATTGTTAGATGAATGATTTAAAAATGAAAACATTTTTATTATGTGCATTTTAAGAGCAAGATTTTATGAAGGATTTATTTGACTTATTTTCGAATGAACCTTTCCTATACAAAAATGAAGAAGAAATATTTCTTTTAGTAAATTTTTTTTATTTTACATGAGCATTAATGAGGGTTTTAAGACAACAGGACCTAAAATCAAAGATGTTATTAACAACTTAAGGATGAATAAGCTAAGTGCCACTTAAAGAAAAGATAGTCTTGGGTTCATCAAGCAAATTACTATTAATATTTAGAGGCAAATCATATACTAAAGAGAGAGATGATTATCAAAAATTATATGGTGAAATTTATATTTAGATTTCAAATTGAATCTTAATGTAGAAAATGAAGATAGAAATATGTTTTATGCATTTTGAAATATAATTGAGAAAAATGGTTATGATGGATACAGGTATGTATTACCTAAAGATAGAAGTCACCTATGGACCTAAAAGAAGAACTCTAAAAATGGAGCTATGTGCCAAAAGCAACCTAAATCTGAAAATGGGTATTTGGTTTGCCTCCACAAGAGAGACAAACCACCACTGACTTACAACCACTTTGGTCGCCAACTAACTCCTCCTATGATTTTAAATTCATGTAGGCAAGTCATATGCTTTATGCAAGATAGCTATTGTTATTTATTTAGAAAGAGACTAAGTCCTTAAACTCACTCCTAAGAGACTAGATCATGTAAGGCATGAAAATGACTAGATCTAATGCAAATATATTATTTTTTTTTTATTTTGGACAATCATTTGACTCATTATAGGATTCATATGCCTAATGCATGAGAAATAAGATTATGGGCCAAAATCAATGAGAAGGGGGAGGTGTGTTTCCACCATGGCTCTCACAGGTCAAGCCAATTCTCTGAAAGGTGGAAGCCCTCCAAGAGTGAAACAATATGCTTTTATGCATGATGTTATAAAAGAAATACTCATCCAGCTAAATTAATTTTTATCTTGATTTTAACTTAGCTTTAAATGAGGTTATGAGTTCTTTATTTTAATTTTGAGTTGTTTAATTTGTAGAAGATTTATTTTTTAAGATCAATCATCCAGGCCATACATCAAGCAAGAAGAAACTAGGAAAAGGATGCCATCTTAATGCAAGCTAAACAAACATCAAACATTTTATAAAGCTAACGTAAAAGAATAAAATACTATTTGTGGTCGGGCACCATCGCACAAACTCAAAAACTATTTGGGTAGTGAAGCTCTACCCTTATACAACCCGAATCATAAATGAATTAATTTACAATCAAGTAAGGAATTCATGTTATAGGGGTCTTCATTCTCCTTTTCTTTATTCTTCTTTTCTTCTTTCTTCTTCTTTCTTCTTTAGTTCTTCCTTTTGGATGGTTGGAATGTGGATGTCCAAAGGTTCACATGGTACATAAGATGAAATCTTATGACCAATGCTCATCCTAATCCCCATAACAATCATTCCAAAATCCTAAAAAATTACATGAAAAGGAAAAGTAAATCTAACTAACACCTAAATAGAGATTAGCTAAACAAACCATACAAATCAAGCATGTATATTGGACTGGGTAACCAAGTCCACTTGCCTATTGGATTATGCTTAGGGTATAAGCACCGCACATAAAGTATTATATATTTTTATTACACCCCTTAAGCACAATCCCCTAAGAAATAATGATTAGACTAAATCATACCATTCATTCTACACATACACCCTAACATCTAGACTAAAAAAATATCAAAAAAAAAGCAAAAAACATCAAACCATGCACCACTAACCTAAAGCTAGAAGTGGTGACTTAGATAATGTGTGTGCTTTAAAAGGTTTGTGTGGTATGCTTAGCTATGGCTTTAAGGTTTAGATTTATAAGTGTGAAGATGTTCAACTTAGATGGGTTTTAATTTAAGTGTTTAATTGATTTGGGTTTTTATTTGATTTTATTTGGTTTAGATGAATACTTAATTAATTAAAGTTGTAAAGAGAGGGAAAAGAGAAGAGAACTTCTTTCCTACCTTAAGTAATTTCTAAATGGATTCATATTGTTTTGTTTAGTGAATTTTATTATGTGTTTTAATTAATCCTAAGTTTAACTCTAAACAAACCTATTCAAAAGAAAGGCATTTTAAGATTAAGTAAAGTGAATTAATATCACAAAACACACATCACTTCATTTCTTTCCCAACATGTATAACATGCATATGAATGAATCCTAAGCATATCTATACATACAAATGGAAATGTTTAGCACACTTTATGATGAATGCTAAGTGAGTTACTTAAGAAAATTTGAATGCTTTATGATGCATGATTTTCATTAAGTAGAAAAGAGGTTTTCTTATCCATTTTTCACATGCACACATGTATGTATGAAAGGCATAAGTGAGTACATGCCATTGTTAGCACCAAGGGTGTAAGGTACAAGACCTACTTAGGGCTACTTAAAGCCTCAAACCCTGGGTTGTCTGACTAATATACCACTTTCCTTAAATACAAACATGTGTACAAAAGAAATGAATGGAAAAGAAAGATGCAAAAGTTTGTATTTGTTTGTTTATTTTTTATATTATATGTGTAAGTATGGATCCTTCTTAAGTAATAGCATAGGAATGAATAGGAATGGAGTTAGGCAAGTGTTATGTTCTTTTCAAATGAACTATACACTTTGCCAAATCCTATTCAAAACTATGCTAAAAGAAAAGAGAAGGAAAAGTACACTATGCACATCTTCATATTTATATCCACATGCAAGCTTATAAATAATTATAAGTAGCACACTTTAATTTTAGGTGTTTGATTTATAGATTTTGAAAATAGTTTTGATTTAGTAGTGATAATAGCCATTCATATTTTTTACTTTAGCCAAAACATGCAATTTGACATAAAGAAAATATTTCATTTTAATTTGATTTTGAAAAGCATGAATGCATGAAATTCATATGACATACACATTTAGCATGGGGAAAGAACTAAAGTGATGAAAGCATGTAAACACATTCACCCTAATTAATTCCTAAAGACAATCTTATGAAATAAGAAAGTTTAAAGCAAATCAAGTATTTTAAGGAAGGTTTGATTTTGTTTTGAGTTTGATTTAATTTGAGAAATGTGAGGTGTTCCTACTAACCCATTCCCACATATGTTTGTTGATTTAGTTTGTTCTAGATTATTAGATGATTTTTATATGTTGCTGGTTAAGGTATGAATTAAGTTAATTACCCCTTACCTATACCACCTTAGCATACTTAATCAAATAATTATGAGCCAATGAGATGACATAAAACCACACAAGGAATTTAAATTAGCAATGCACCTAAGAAAGAAAGGTACCTAATGCAATTGGCTCATGATTAATGATTAATTAAACTAAGGGGTTTAATTTAAGTACTTTCATAACCCCTCTCACACATGTGAGTGGATTTTGATTTTCTTAATGTACTTAGCTCTTGAACACCCAAGCATCTACCCAAGATAGATTAATTAAGTTCTGAAAGTTTTAGAATTTTATGAAATTAATTAAGGTAATTAGTGAATTAACCCTTAATTAAGATTATAAAGGGGTTTAAGGAATATCTTAAGGAAAGTATCCCAAAATTATTCTAAACCTCATATTCACTTAATCAAAACTTAATTGACTCAATCGAGGGTTAAACCACTAATTATACCTTAATTAAGCTTAATTACAAGGGAGTGATTAAGGAATGAACTAGCAAATCTAATTAAACCACCAATAAATCCCAAGAAAATTAGGAGGCAGTCATCCCACCACTAATTATGCACAAGAAGTTTGGGATTAATCAGTGAAGTAATTATAGGTTAATTAGCAAAATAACATTCCCAATAAAACCTAAATCTAGAGCAAAGCATTATTCAAAATCCATTAAAATTAATTTTAGAATATTCTATGTTCGATTATTTATCCAATGCAATTTATTTCATATTTTTTTGATTTTTTTAGGCTTATATATGAATTTAAGATGTTTCCATGATTAATTATAATTTAATATAATTAAATGTTTAATCCCGCCAAGCATCGTGCATCATGCTTTCCACGTGGCACAATGAGATTCAATATTTAAGTTGTCACATCATAGCACTGCGTTAGTGGCGGCGCTATGCACTTTCTCCTCACCCGTTCGATCAAGGATCGGACGGTTGAGGTTAAAGCCATGGATCTAAGGATATGTGATCTCATGTCTTAATCATGGTCATCCATCCAAAATGTGGATGGATGGCCCATGATCTTCCATATTTTGTGAGAATGGACACCGCCCATCTTCTATGGGATGATCCGAAGCTCGATTGAGCTCGATTGATCCCAAACTACCCACACCATCTACACAAAGACAAACACATAACGCTAGATTTCATGGGATTAAACTTTATTTCAAAGGACCAAACCACATTGAACTTAAGCTTTAATGGCTCTTGGAGGTGATCACCAGCGCTCGATTCCCTTGGAGAAGCTTTGTCTAGTGGAGACAAGCTTTGTGAAGTTTGAGGTCTTGAGATTGGGTGGATCCTAGAGCCAACTCCTTGACTTGAGCTCGTTGATCAAGAATCCTCCCTGCCTTTGGAGCTAAGAGCTTGCAAGTTTGATCAGCTCCCTATGGAGCTTGCAAAGGGAATTGGCTTGGTATGGAGTAAGTTTGATTTAGTGGAGCTCCCTATTTTCAAGCTATGAAAAGAGAAAATGGAAAATTGAAGCTTGAGAGAGCTTGGGAGGCAATTCTCTTGCTTCCTTGCTCAATCAATTAGGAGTGAAATTGAATTAAGGGGGGAGTATATCTCCCCCTTGAAGGATTGGATGGCCGTGCCTTCACTTGCCATTTTGATCCAATTTACCACTTGAGTGGGTTTATTAGGCCGTTTAGGGTGTCCTTGCATTTGTTTGGCTGAGAGTGGGAGTAAGGTGCCATGTGCTTAATGAAGTGGAGGATGGATTCCATGTGCTTTTCAAGTGGTCATGATTTTGACCCAGTTGGGTTGGCTGACCCAAACCCATTGGGTAGGTGCACCACACTCTAGTGTTCACTTGATCCACTAAGAGGTGCCAAGTGTTATGAGGATTTGACCAAATTCCAAGTGGATTTGGCCAAAATTTACCCTTTGGCCTAGGGTAAAATGGTCATTTGACCTTGATTTCAATTTGAATATGTTTGATATGTTTGAAAAATTTGGCCAAGTTTCATTGAATTTGGAGTTGGTTTGATGTGATTTGGCTCATGTTGACCCATTTAGGTCAAAATGGGTCAACTTGGGTCAAGTTGACCAATTGGTCAAAAATTGGGTCAAACCAAGGGTTGGGTCAAGTTCATATGACCATTTGAAATGTTTGGTGGCTTTGGTTTGATTCAATTTGGTTTATTTGAATTTGGTTCAATTGAGTTCATTTAGGTCAAATGGGTCAAGTTGACCAATTTGACCCATTTGACCTATTTGCTAGGTCATGGGTTGGTTCATGTTTGTTGGTCATATGAAATGGATTGGTTCTTGTTTCCAATCAATTTGGTTTATATTTGAGTTTGCTATGACCTTTAGGTCAAGTTGGGTTCAAGGTCACTAGGTTAGGTCTAGTTGGCCAATTGAGGCTTTGGTCAAGTTCAACAATCATTTGGAATGAACTTGACCCATTGGTTTCAATCAATTTGGCTTAGATCAAGTTTTGACATTTTGACTTTTAGGTCAAGTTGGGTCAACTTGGGTCAAGTGGCCAATTGGTTTAGGCTCAAATGTTGACTTGGTCAAGTTCAAACATTGATCATGAATGAACTTAGATCAATGGTTTCAATCAATTTGGCCTATGGTGGATTTTGGCTATGTTGGTTTCATTTTGCAAAGTGGGTTTGACTTGGTTTGACCCAATTTGAGTGATTGATCATCTCATGATTGTTGATCATGATGAGAGGCTTAGAGCTTAGTTCAATCCAATTTGGTTAGGATTAGAATTTGGCTCATAAAAGGTACTTTAGGTCACTTTGGGTCAAGTGAGCCTAAGTAGGTCAAATGGCTTGGTCAAAGCTTGATTTGAGTTTGATTGAACTCACATATGGACTTATGATTGAAATATAAATCCATTTGCAAGTGGTTTGAAGTCAAATGGTTTTGATTCATTTGACAATTTCAAGTTCGGGTGAACATGAGTTTGATTGGGTTTGATTTTGAATTGAGTTTGTGATTGAAGTTTATGTTTATATTTGGATTCATGATTGAAGGATTGATTGAATCATGAAGAAAAATCAAGAGTTTGGCTTGATTTGAAATTGATTTGGCTAAGTTCAAGATTTTGACTTGAAAGGTTGATTTTGATTGAATTTGAGTTTGATTTTTGGAGTTGGTTTTGTTGTTTGAATTTATATTTCATTTATATATAAAATGAGAATATAAATGGGTTATGAGAAAATTTCATGATTTGAAGTGATTTGATTTGATTTAGAAGTCCTTAAGAGGGAATCAAAGTGACTTAGAAAGATTTTGATTTGAATTGATTTTGGATTTAGTTTGATTGATTTGAATTTATATTTCATTTATATATGTGAATATAAATGAGAATATAAATGGGTTATATCATGAATTTGAATTGATTTGAATTTGATTTAGGCTAAGTCCTTAAGAGGGAATCAAAGGACTTAGAAAGATTTTAATTTGGATTGAATTTGGATTTAGTTTGATTTGAATTTATATTTCATTTATATATGTGAATATAAATGAGAATATAAATGGTTGAGAAAATTTCATGAATTTTGAATTGATTTGAATTGATTTAGGCTAAGTCCTGAGAGGAATTAAAGGACTTAGAAATATTTGAATTGGGAATTTCAATCATGTTTCAATCATAATTTCAATATGGGTTTCAATCATTTGGAGTTCATTTGGGTTTGGAGGAAATCAATCAAGCTAGAATTAATTTAAGTTTGATATTGATTTGATTTGGAGTTTGACTTGAAGGAAAGAAGTGAGGAATGTGGTTCAAGCTATAGGGCAGAAAAAATTTCCTAGAACCCCTAAGGCATGACCTATTCATATGGCTAACTCTTCTAAGTCTCTAGGGCTAGGTTGAGTGTCCACCTAATCACTAGATGTGTCTTAAAGCTAAGGAACTCTTAAAGTCTAAGAGAAGTCCTATGTCTAAAATGGAGGGGTTGAGGGCTCATGCTAAAAATGAGGTTAACACATACAAACACATATATTTTGTCTCGAGCTATTTTTGATGTGGGAGCAAGCCCCCTGTGACACTCACTCATTAGCTGCTCTAGGTTGGGTTGACATACTACCTTGTTAGTGTGTCACCCTAGTGGTCATTTGTCTAGTGGATGTGAGTCCCCATGCTTTCTTCCTGACTTGACCATTGCAAATTGATGAGTGCCTTGTTAGTTTGGTAGGCCTCACCGTGCAGTGAATAAGCTACCTCATGTTGACTCTGTTTAAGAGGATGTAAGCCTATACACTTTCTTCTTGAGCTAGCCATCATGCGCTGACTAGGTTGAGTATACTTTAGGCTTAGGATAAGTACCCCAACAACTCCTTTCCTCTCGATAACTTTTGAGTTGGTATAAGTCCCCTAGTGGCATTCACCGCTATTGGTTGGATAACACATGTCAAGCTGAAGACAGATTATCCCGACAATTAGTTTTATTATAGGAGTATGGGAGTCCGCGATGCTTTCTTCCTAGGCTGATTCTCATAAACTGATGGACACCTTAGGTTGGTTGATGTTCACTATACTGACAATGACTCACCCGGTTGATATACTACTCTTGGCAGATATGAGTCCCCGCGCTTTCTCCTTGAGTTATCCATCGTATACCTACA
This sequence comes from Cymbidium sinense, assembly GCA_021442155.1. Taxonomy (NCBI): domain Eukaryota; kingdom Viridiplantae; phylum Streptophyta; class Magnoliopsida; order Asparagales; family Orchidaceae; genus Cymbidium; species Cymbidium sinense. The sequence goes on along the minus strand of CM038221.1, from coordinate 143,464,278 downwards.
TACTTTCTTTTATAGGGTTTTGGATAACGCCCCTAGCGGCACGGTTGACCTCATTTTTAGAATGAGCTCTCAACTTCTCCATCTTAGACATATGACTCCTCTTAGACACTAAGAGTTCCTTAGTCTTAAGACACTTCTAGTGATTAGGTGAGCACTTAACTTAACCTTAGAAACTTAGAAGAGTTAGCCATAAGAATAGGTTATGCCTTAAGGGGGAAAACTTGCCTACCCTATAGCTTGAACCAAATATTTACTTTCTTTTTTCAAGTCAAACTTCAAATTCAAATCAACTTCAAACTTAAATCAATTCCAAATAAAATCTTAAATCAATTTCAACTTAATTGATTTTCTCAAATCCTAAATCAAATCCAAAATCTTTGCTAAGCCCATTTGATTTCATCTAATGGACTTAGCTCAAATCAAATTCAAATCACTCCAAATTGAAGATTTTCATAACCCATTTTATTCTCATTTATATTCACAAATATAAATGAAATATAAATTCAAATAACCAAAACCAAATCAACCAAAACTAAACCTAAATCCAACCTAAACCCTTTCAAGTCAAATTCTTGAACTTAACCAAATCAATCTCAAATCAATTCAAACCTTTGAATTTTCTCTCCAAACAATCAATTCTTCAATCATCAAATCAAATATAAATATAAACTTTAACAATCAAACCAAAATCAAACTAACCCATGTCAAACCCATGTTCACCCTTTTGATTTGAAATTATCAAATGAATCAAAACCCATTTGACTCCAAATCACTTGCAATTGAATTTATATTTCAATCATAAGTCCATATGTGAGTTCAAATAAGTTTTTCTAAAGTCTTGATCAAGCCAATGGACCTATTTAGGCTCACTTGACCCAAAGTGACCTAAAGTACTCTTTTGAGCCAAATTCTAATCCTACCTAAATTGGATTGAACTAAGCCCATCTAAGTCTCACATTGTGAGCAATAATCATCCTACGATGATCAATCACTCAAATTGGGTCAAACCAAGTCAAACCTAGCCTTTGACCAAGTCAACATTTAACCTAAATGAAACATAAACTAGCCAAAATCCACCATAGGCCAAATAGATTGAAACCATTGATCGAGACCCATTCTAAAATAATGTTTGGGATTGACCAAGTCATCATTTGAGCCAAATCTAGCCCAATTGGCTACTTGACCCGAGTTGACCAAAATTGACCTAAAAAGCTAAAATGGGTCAAATCTTGATTTAAGCCAAATCAATTACGACTAATGGGTCAAATTCATTCTAAATCACTTGTTGAACTTGACTAAAGGCTCAATTGGCCAACTAGAACCAATCTAGCCCAATTGACCATGAACCCAACTTGACCTAAAAGGTCAAATCAACTTGAAATCAAGCCAAACTAAAATTGATTTAAACCAAAGCTTGCAATACTTTTGAAATGTTCAACCAAGCCTAAACCAAACCATGGCCTAATTGAATTGGGTCAAATGGGTCAAATGGGTCAAATTGGTCAACTTGACCCATTTGACCTAAGTGAACTCAAATGAATCAAAATAAAATATAAACCAAATTGAACTAAATCAATGATATTAAAACATTTCAAATGATCATATGAACTTGACCTAACCCTTGGTTTGACCCAATTTGACCAATTGGTCAACCCAGACCCTAAGTTTTGACCTAATGGGTCAACTTGAGCTAAATCATATCAAATCAACACCAAATTCATTAAAATTTGGCACAACCCATTTTTCAATCATTCAAAATCTGCCCAAATCAAAATCAAAGCCAAATGACCATTTTAACTCTAAGTCAAAGGGTAACTTATGATCAAATTCACTTATAATTTGATCATATTCCTCAATACTTGGCATCCTAGTGGATCATTTGGACACCAAGTGCACATGACCCAATGGGCTTGGGTTTAGCAAAAAAGCGAGCACTCCACTCAAAATTCTTCATGGATCACCTCACACTCATTTCTCTTGTGCACCTCCACTCCACTCTCATGAACCACATGGAGCTCATAACTACCAAAACAACCTATTCAATCAAGGCAATTTGATCAAAATGGCAAAATAAGCTTTGGCCATCCGATCCAAGTAAGGGGAGATGTACTCCTCTCATTTCCACTTAATTGATGACTCTTTTATTCGATTGAGCTCAGAGGATCAAAAGAAAGCATTCACTAAGTTCTCTAGGCATTTTCCAAGCTCATTTCCCTCTCTCTTTTAAGCCAAAATAAGGAGGTAAAATAACTCACTCATCTCCACCACCAAGTTTAATCTGCAAGCACCATTAGGGAAGTTGAGCTCACCCAAGGTGTTTTCCAAGCATCAAGCCAGGGAGGACTGAACCAAATAAAGCCATTGAAGGAGCTTGGTCAATTGGAAGATCCACTTCATCTCAAAGCTTGAAACCTTCAACAAGGATTCATCTCTATTAGACGAAGCTTCCTTAATGATTGGAAGCACCGGTGATAGCCTCCGGCAAGGTATGCCTCAAAACCGAGGTCCTATTAAAAATTACTTGGTCTTTTATGATGGGAATTATAATCCCATTGAATTTCCACCTTTAGATCTTCTTCTCTATGCTTCTTGATGGTGTGGGTTGAATCTCTGCCTTATCCGAGCTGAAGTGAGCTCGGATCAAGCCATGGAGGAGGGATGGTCCTAATCAAATGAATTAGATCCATTGATTTAATCCTTTATAATGGTGCTTTGATTGACCATCAATCCTTGACGGCCCAGAGAAAGTGTGTGGCATAGATTGACATATATTTGATAATTAAATAACCAATCTGCACCATGTGGAAAGCGTGCCGTCAACAACCCACAATTGGGTTAATTAATTAATTAGGCTTTAATTTATCTAATAATCCTAAACTTCCTAAAATCATAATTAAATGAAAATCAAAAAAAAAAAAAATGCAAACTCAATCATTTAAAGATAATTAAGAAATATAAAATTGTTTCTAATTAATTTTGAATAGTGATTTTTTTTAATTAGTTTAAAAAATAACTAATTACTTCTTAATTAATTAATTAATTAATTCTAAACTTCTCAGGCATGTTTAGGGGGATGACTTATGCCTCCCCTAATTTTCTTGGAATTTATCAAGGTGCTAATTAGGAAAATCAATTAATTAATCTCTAATCATGCTCTTAATGTAATTAAGAGTAATTAAGCATGTGAACAATGGTCTAATCCCTTAATTAAGATAATTGAACATTGTTTAAGTGAAGAGGAGGTTATGGAATGAGTTTGGGATATTTTTCCTAAGTTATTCTTAAACCCCTTTCTTTCCTTAATAAATATAATTAAGGATTAATCCACTAATGATCTACTTATTAGCAATCAAACTTTTAAAATCAATCTGAACTTAATCAATCTTTTGTTGGGTAGATCCTTAGGTGTTCAAGAGCCTAAGGTAAATTTAAGAAAATCATATCCAACTCACATATGTGGAAGTATTATGAAAGTACTTAATTAAACCCTTTAGCTTAATTAATCACTAATTTTTAGCTAATTGTATTAGGCCTCTTTCTTTCTTAGGTACATTGCTGATTAAATTCCATGTGGTTGCATATCATATGTTGGCTCATAATTATTTGGTTAAATATATTAAGGTGGTGTAGGTAATGGGTAATCAATGAACTTAATTTACACCTTAACCTAAAGAAAACATAAAATCAATCTAATGATTCTAAAATTAAACTAAAATCAATTCACACATGTGGGAGATGGGTTAGGACCAGCAAAAATCTTTTCACATTTCCTAAATTAAATCAAATCAAATTCAAACAAAAATAAAAATCTCTTTAAACAATTTTGATTCACTTTAAATGATCTTATTCCATAGGATTGTCTTTAGGAATTAATTAGTGTGAATGAAGTTACATGCTTACATCAATTTATTTCTTTACTAGCATGCTAAATGTTGTTTGTCATATGAAATCATGCATTCATATCTTTTGAAAAATCAAATAAATGAAATGTTTCCTTTTATGTCAAAATTGCATGCTTTGGCTAAAATAAGAATATGAGTGGCTATTATCACTATTAAATCTAAAAGTATTTTTAAAATCTATAAATCAAAGATTACAAATGAAGGTATGCTATTTATAATTACTTATAAACTTGCATGTGATAATAACATAAAATGTGCATTATGAGATTTTCCTTCTCTTCTTTTAACTTAGTTTTGAATAGGATTTTCAAAGTGTATAGTTCATTTGAAAATAACACAAAACTTGCTTAAATCTATTCCTATTCATTCTATGTTATCCTTAAGGATTCACATTTACACATGTAAATTGCATAACCAAATCAAACACAAAAAAAGCTTTTGCATGATTCTTCATTCATTTCTTTTTTGTACATGCACATTTATTTAAGAAAAGTGGTATATTAGTCGGACATCAGGGTTGAGGGATTTAAGTAGCTAAGAAGGTCTTGTACCTTATACCCTTGTGTAGAAAATAATTGTCTACTCACTTATGTCTTTCATACATGTAAATGTGCATTTGATTAATGGATAAAAGTCCCTCTTTTTTTACAATGAAATATGCATACATGAAATATTCTAGTCCTATGTTAGGTATTTCATGATTTAATGCATTTATTTTGTATATAATATTTTAGTTGGATGTTAGGGTGTATGTGTATAGATAATGATCTTAGTCTAATCATTATCTTCTATAAGGGATTGTGTAAGATATAAAAAATAATAAATTATTTTACTATGCAGGTTATATAAGCATAATCCAAATAGGATAGGTCTTGGTTACCCATGTGTGGTGCTAAGTCCAATTTGAATACATGCTTGGGATTGTGTGGTATATTTAGCTAATCTGTTTCTATTTAGTTAGATTTACTTTTCTAATTTTTATGTAATTTTGAATTAAAATTTGGAATATGATATTATGGGGATTAGGATGAACATTGGTCATAAGACATATCTTATGTACCATGTGAATCTTATTATCAAACCAACAAAAGAAAAAAAGAAAGAAATAAAGAAAAAGGAAAATGAAGAAAAAAAATGAAGAATGAAGAATGAAGACCCCATAATTCATTCATTATGATTATAAATCATTTGTAATGGGTTGTATGGGTAGAGCTTCACATTTCTTTTGAGTTTATTGGTGGAGACCATATCAGCCTCTTATTCTTTTACATTAACTTTATATATTATTTGATGTTTGTTTAGCTTGTGCATTAAAATGACATGTTTTTCCTAGTTTCTTCATTGATTGATGAATAGCTTGGATGCATTTAGGCTCTTAAGAAAAAAATAAAATTTCTATCCAATTAATCAACTCAAAATTAAAATTAACAAACTCATAACATCTCCTAGAGCCTCTGACCTAAATCAAGATAAAAGATTTAGCAACCCCTTAGCTGGATGTTGTATGTCTCACATCATGCATAAAAAGCATCTTGTTTCACTCTTATTATGGAGGGCTTTCATTTTGAGAGAATGCTGACCTTTGAGAGCCATGGTGGAAACACACCTCCTTCTTATTGATTTTGGCCCATAACCAATTTCTATTGAATTAGGCATATAAATCACATAGCCTGTGTCAAATTAATTATCTAAAAATCAAAATAAAAGTAATCAAAATTTTCATTAGATTTAGGTCATTACTCATGACATGACAGTCTCTTAGGGAGTGTTTAAGACTTATCATCTTTCTAAATAAACATAGCTATCTTCTAAGCATAAAACTTGCTACATATTTTAAAATTGTAGGAGTTAGAAGCGACCACCCTCGGTGAGTATGAGTGGTTTATCCTCTCTCTTGTGGAGGTAAACCATATACCCATTGCTTAGATTTTGTGCCTTGGCCTGAAACTCCCTAGATTTAGGTTTAGATTGCTATTTCTCTTTTATAAATCCTCACCTCTTAGGCTTTTTTCATGATCTTGTGTTGTAGAATTATAAGCCATAGATTTCTAATAAAAATTCAACTCAAACAAATAAATTCTCTCAAATTTCAAAAATATAAAGCCCAATCATAGGATAGTTTGAGGTGCTTACTAGGCTTGCTAGTGTCATAAGCATCCCCTACTTATCTCCATTTGGTTTCAATAATAACTCCTTATTTTTGATCAATGCCCTTTGATCTTTCAAAAATAAACTAATTTGTTAGTAGTCCTACCTTCGAAATCCTTGGATACAATGATCATTTACCTTAATCATACTTAAAGAATCTCATTCTTTAAGATATAATGCTTGCCTCCATGAACTTAATGAACGATTTAAAATAAACATTACTTTACTTTTCCATGTAAAGTAGGGAAGAATCTCTCGTACATCCGAAGACCCATTATCCTTATGAGTCCTTATTAGGTGATTAGGTCCATTGTAAGATGGTGACTTTTGTCTCTCAAGATAGTACATCACCCCTTAATGTCAAACTCTATCACCCTAATAAGAACATCCGTGGATCTACGTGGTGTCCTAAAGTGCGTTAATTATTTTTGTCTTCATTTATTTTTCCAACAAAAATATTAAGATGAGAATAATTTATACCAGATTTTTAGTGACTCATGGGATGGTTCCTCTCTCCATCTTTGGTAAATGATCATCTCAAGTATCATAGTGTATTTGTATTTCATAACTATCCTTAGTTGGCACTTAGTTTTTTTTATTCTTAAGCTAAGCTAGCCAACATCTTTTGATAGACTCACTTTGTGGTCTTAAAAATGGGTTACCAATATAAAATAAAAATTTAATAAAAAAAAAAATAAAGACTTCCACACCATTTTTAGTAAGGAAAGGTTCATTCTAAAAAAAATAAAGAAAAAATAAATCCATCATAAAAATCTTGCTTTCAAAAGCACTTTTCCAAAATGCACATAATAAAATCTTTGCACAAACATTTTCATATAACTTAACCACATATAATAATTTTCATAATTGTTACATGTAGGATCTTTTCAAAAAAAGTTCAAAGCTACAATCATCTTTCAAAAAGCATAAATGAACTTCTTCATTCAATATTCCCAGATTTATTGAATGAAGATTTCATTTTCTAAACAAAATCAAAAATCACAAATGAACTTCTTCATTCAATACATCCAAATTTATTGAATGAAGATTTCATTTCCAAAATAAAACCAAAATCAACTTTTCAAAAAACACAAATGAACTTCTCCATTTAATATACCCAAATTTATTGAATGAAGATTTTATTTCCAAAATAAAACCAAAATCATCTTTTCAAAAAGCACAAATGAACTTCTCCATTTAATATACCCAAATTTATTGAATGAAGATTTCATTTTCAAATAAAACCAAAATAATATTTTCAAAAAGCACAAATGAACTTCTTCATTCAATACACCCAAATTTATTGAATGAAGATTTCTATTCCAAAATAAAACCAAAATCATCTTTTCAAAAAGCACAAATGAATTTCTTCATTTAACATACCCAAATTTATTGAATGAAGATTTCATTTTCAATAAAATCAAATTCATCTTTTCAAAAATCATAAATGAACTTCTTCATTCAATATAACAAAATTTATTGAATGAAGATTTCATTTTCAAATGAAATCAAAAACCATCTTTCAAAAATCACAAATGAACTTCTTAATTCAATATACTCAAATTTATTGAATGAAGATTTCATTTCAAACAAAACCAAAACCATATTTTGAAAAAGCACATATTTGAAAGTGAACACCTTATTTCAATATACCCAAATTTATTGAATGAAGATTTCATTTGAAACAAAATTCAAAATACATTTGAACTTTATTTAGCATACTCAAATTTGCTAAGTAAAGTTCCCACTTTTCAAAATCAAAATTCTGAACACATGTGAAACTTTATTTAGCATACCCAAATTTGCTAAGTAAAGGTCCAACTTTTAAAAATCAAAATTCAAAACCATGTGGAACTTTATTTAGCATATATAAATTTGCTAAGTAAAGTTCCCACTTTTCAAAATCAAAATTTATTTTATTTGAACTTTACCAAATTGTAAAGTTCCCTCTTCAAAATCAAAATTCAAAACACATTTGGATTCTTTATTTAGCATACCCAAATTTGCTAAGTAAAGATCCTCTATTCAAAAATTAAAATACATTTGGATCCTTCATTTAGCATACCCAAATTTGCTAAGTGAAAATCCTCTTCTCAAAAATCATAAAAATTAAACACATTTGAATCCTTCATTTGGCATACCCAAATTTGCTAAGTGAAGATCCACTTTTCAAAAATCATAAAAATCAACCCATTTGGATCCTTCATTTAGCATACCCAAATTTGCTAAGTAAAGTTACCCTTTTCAAAAATCATAAAAAATCAAACCCACTTGGATTCATTATTTAGAATACTCAAATTTGCTAAGAGAAGATCCTATTTTCAAAAATCAATAAAAAAGTTCAAACATATTTGGATTCTTTATTTAGCATACCCAAATTTTCTAAGTGAAGATCCCCTTTTCAAAAAAAAATCATAAAAAAAATCAAACCCATTTGGATTCTTTATTTAGCATATCCAAATTTGCTAAGTAAAGTTCCTATTTTCAAAAAATCAAAATACATTTGGATCCTTCATTTAGCATACCCAAATTTGCTAAGTGAAGATCCTCTTTTCAAAAATTATAAAAATTTAACACATTTAGATCCTTTATTTAACATACCCAAATTTGCTAAGTAAAGATTTGTTGACCTCATTTTTAGAAGAGGTCATTTTAGCAATAAAATGATATCAAGTTCAAGTAGGGATTTCCAACTTCAAATTTCAAAGTCACTATGCTTAGTAACTTAGGAAATACATTTTTGAGCTAAATCCAATTTACTTATTTGATGCAAAACCATGTCAAACATTCAACATAAATTAAATCAAGTGAATTAATGCAAATAGAATGAAAATTCAAAGTCAAACCTAAAGTCAACTCTAGTCAACCTAGAGTTGACTTAGAAAAATTCAACCCACTAAATTTGACTAAATTAAATCATCAAAAATATTTTAAATAATCAAATGAATATGTATGATCACAATAACAAAAGAATTTGAGTCAATGAAGGCCTAGATTAGGTAAATTAAATCCCTTAAATCAAAATAACCTAAATAATCCACATTGAACTCAAATTCAAGAAAAATCAAAATAACTTTAAATTGATTGTCCAAACCATATGAGATGGTGATGGGACATAACCTAACTCCCTATTTAGTGTAGTTGGGTCAAATGGGTCATTTGGCCCATAAGAATATGTTTAATTCATAACCCAATTTGGGTAAAGTGAGTTAAAAAGATAAAAGAAATAAGGAAATATCAAACCACTTTCCAAATCACATGGGATTCACTTCCTTAAACTCTTATAATGAAGGTTTACATCCCTAATCAAGCTACTTAGACTTCTTTCATTTTGCATAAAATCAAAATAAGGAAAACTAATACAAACAAAAGAATTGGAGAAGTCAAATTCTTCCTTCTTCCCTCTTCACATAGACATGTGGGATGGAGAAGAGTGCACTAGCTTCCAAGGTCCTTCATTAGCAGCAAGGTATAGCTAGGAAAGAGCAATATATCTTTCCATATAGAAACCCCAAGAGACTTCCAGGATTTTGAACACACACACACACATCAAACCAAATGAAATTTCCCTCTCTCCCAAGTGCCCTTAATCGGTACAAACCATCAAAGCGAAAAGAGAATTCAAGAGTTGGCCTAGAGAAATCCTTAAGAATTAATGCCTTTGGCAAGCAAGCTCGGCTTAACCATACAAAGCTCTAGGATCAATCGTCCAACAAATTAAGGTATGCCATTGTTGACCTCAAGCTTTTTCTTCAAAAATTTGGTTGTTGTTAGTTTAATAGGAAACTTGATCTTCTATAAGATTGAACCATATTGAAATGTAGGATATTCATCCATGACCGTGTAGCACTTTAAATCACGTGATTTCATGGTTTATATCAAAAGTTATTAGTAAAAACCTTAGCGGTCTTGCAGAATGAAGGAGATGATCTTTTGCCCGTTTGATCTATTTGGATCAACGCCCATTTAGGTGGGTGATTTCACCCAGAATCATGGGATCAATCGGATGGTTTGTAAGCGATCCCACATCTTGACCTATGTTGATGCGGTGCCAGGTGGCTCCGTGACCAACCCATGACCTTTGAGGATGCACCACATGCTGCGACATGTGGGACCCCCCCATAAAATCATAATTAGTTATTATATTTAATTAATAAAAAAAATGCAAAAAACTTCAAAAAATTATATAAAATCAAAGCAAAATAAAAAAAATTACAAATAAAAGCTCAATGGATTTATCTTGATGAGAGGAATCCATAGAAATTAAAATCTCTAATTTTTATTGGATAATTTTTCCTTAATTTGGGTTTAATTAAAAAACATTAGACCTTAATTACTCTTAAATTAATAGTCCAATTAATTTGAAACTTTGGGGAAATGAAGTTAAGCGTAAAACATACCTTAGGTAAATTTTTGGGGATTTAATTCTCTGAATTCTAGGGAAATTATAATTTCATGTGCTTAACATTTAAATTAATTAAATTAATTACCCTTTAATAATAATTAGAAAACTTTAATATAATAACCTTAAATCAATATAATACATTAATAACAGAATACTAATTAAACCTAATCAAACTTATATGAACCTAATAGATCACTAATTAATTAGATAATTAAATGAATTAAATAATTCAATTAAATAATCTATTCTCAATGAAATCATAATAAATCAACCAGTTAACCAAAAATTATGAATAAACCTTCATTAGAATGGTATTTCAGTGATGAATAAGAGAAAAATAAAATCCCTTAATGAATCTTAATAAATTAGGCTTAATTTAGATTTTAATAAAATAATTAAAATCTTAATTACACCCCATTACATCTAATCAAGCGAAACTTTTGCTACAAAATTGGCATGTACACTTTCTAATGACATTTCAAGTCCAAATGATCTGGATTAGGAGTTTTTCAAATTTCTAAATCCTAGGTCAATGTCTAAAATATTGGGTTAAATTAATTAACTATTAAATAAAAATTCAAACTAATCTCCATCAAACATTAGAAAACTATTAAGAAACTTTTCTAAATATCTTAAGTCAATTAAAGTGATCAAATTCAATCTTAGGTTAAGAAATAAAACCTTAGGTTAACAAAATTAATAATTAACTTAAATCTTAACCTTAATCAATGAAGTTTAATCATTCTCTAATAAATTTAAATAATGAATCTAATGCCTAGATCAATTAAATCATATCAAATAATTATTCTAAGTGCTTTAGGTTAAGCATAATCCATGAACAAACCTAAAGTACTAATTCATATTAATGAACTTAAACCTTAAGCTTACAAATTCATAATTTAATAACTTAAGTTAACTTGAATAAAATCAAACTCTTTAAATTAACACAAGCCAAATCAAATGAAACCCACATAGTTTAATTCAAAATGAAACAAATGAAACAAATTAAATTAAATAAAGCAATTCAAACAAATGAAATAACATAAAATTAATCCAAACATAGATAATATCAAAAGGATTAATTAAAATACTTAAGGATCTTAGTTAGACTTTTAAAAATTTCATTAGGATTTAGGATGTGGAATAAAGTGAGTTTCACCTAAAAATGAAATTCATTATATTTCTCATTCTTGAAAACCTATACAACTTTAATAAAATAAAATGGAATAAAAATGGAAATTAAATCACTAAACCATTTGAATTGAAACCAACCAATGGTAAAAATTAAGCAAATTCAAACATCAAATTTAAACTTGAACTTAAAGGAGCCTAGCAAAGCCTTGCCACATAAACCCCTCTTTTACACACACTAGATTACTTAGGTCAAGGACTCTAGATTTAGGATTAGATCGTTCTGTGATTTTATTTAAATCTTCTGTGATATGTTGTACTGTGCTTCACATGTTTGTGTGGTGTATTTCTTTAGACTGGATTCTTAAGCTTGTTTGTTCGTTCTAGATTTAACACTATTTTTTGTAGGGGACTGTGTTAAAGGGATCGTTATGATAAATAAATCATAAAATTGTTGTTTGCTTGTATGTGCTGAAAATCCCTTAACATAGTCCATTGAATAGGTGGGCTTGGCGAGCAACTAATGCTAAGCCTGTATGTTTGTGAAATATAAACTACTTTGTGTGCTGTGTGTATTTCCTGGCATCTGCTTTGAAGGGCTTAGGATTTTTTTTTTAAATTTTAAATGTAAATTTGAGCTTAGAATTAGGTTAGGATCTATGGGGGTCTAGCATTGGTACCCAACCGGAGATGGTCGGTGGTCCACTGAACGATGGATGTCCCTAAAGAAAGAGACTTTCCTCAAAAGAAGCCCTGTAGATCTAAGGTTGTTGTTCTAGGCCAGGTTATATAAGGGCAAAACTCAGCTGCCCATTTGTCTTTCTTTCAGAGTGTACAACAGTACCCGACTGCATTGGCCTTTTTCTTAGATAATTTAATTTGGCTTGATTTATTTTGGGTGTGCAATAGAAATAGCATACTTTTCTTAGATATTTTTCTATGCTATGTTTATGTTGTGATGAATGCCTGAACGTAGGTTCATAGGATAAAATAAATTTTCTACCCAATTAAATCAATTGAAACATAAAAAATAAATATAACTCATAATCTTCATGTTAAAGCCAAGGTATTAAAGCAAGATAAAATTTGTAGGAACTCCTTAGCTCGATGTTTTAATATCATGCATAAATTATATTATTTCACTCTTGATTAATGAAGGACTTCCATCCTTGCCAGAGAACTTGGGCTTAACCTTTAAGAGCTTATGATGGAAGTACACCTTCTTCTATTCTGATTTGGCCCATAATCTTTTTCTAATTACATGCATTAGGCCTACATTGTATTACTATGACCTAAATGAATCATGAGTCAAAAATTATAAAATTCTGATAAATATGCATTAGTTAGGTACATCTTCATACCCTACATAATCTTAGGTATTAGGGAGTAAGTCTAAGTTCATAGATTTCTTTCCTAAAATTACAACAGCCCAGCCACCTTGCTTTCATATGACGTAGCCTCATTATTTTAAAATGCGCTTAGGTGGTGTTAGTTAGCAACCTTCTCCAAGAAGGTTGTAAGTTTAGAAGCATCAGAGATATGTTAGTTCCCTCAAGTGAGGAGAATGACCAATGATTCCCAAGGATAAAATTAGGTTGAGCATCTGACATGTGTCAGAAGCATCTATAGACTAGGTTCTGAAGCATCCTTTTAGGAATAAGTCTTCAACCCTAGGCATTTCTGTAGTCTTTTGCTGCTAGAATCTAAGCCCTAGATGTCTAAGAAGATGATAACTTGAATTCTAAAATTAAATCCCAAAATTGAAGCCCAATCATAGGATAGATGAAATGTCTATTGGGCATCCCAGTATCAATAAGCATTTCCTACTCTTTTTATTTGACTCTTAAAATAACTCTCTCTAATTTGGACCTCTCCCAATTGAATTTCCAAAAATCATTCCTTTAAAAGCTACCTCAGTAGTCTTTAGGAATAACCACTTGTTTCTTTAATCGGTAGTATTCTTAGGAAGAGAACCTTCCTAAGATGTAATTAATTATAGAGGCTTGCCTTTATAAGGAACCATGATCCCAAGATAAAATAGACCATGTTCTACTTTTCCATGTAGTCCAGGGGAAAATACTCTGGCACACAAAAGACCCATTAACAACAAATCAAATCAATTTATCCCCAGTGAGACACAAATCAAATCAAACCTCTCATCCCCCAATGGATGACTTGAACCTGTTCCCTTAGTGGAAGGTTCGCATCTTTTATTCCTAGCAGATTACTCACTTATATTTTTGACATGATTTGAGTCACATTGCACTAAGCTCTTGATTCCTTCTACACCACTGATTTGGGAGTAGATCATTTCTATTAGTTCTTGTGATCGTTCAGACGTTGTTGATCATCTCAGTCAACATCAATATGTGCAGTATGTCTTGTCAATCACACCACACCTATTGGGTGCCCTTTGTTGACCTCATTTTTAGAATGAGCTCTCAACTTCTCCATATTAAACATAGGACTCCTCTTAGACACTAAGAGTTCCTTAGTCTTAACAAACTTCTAGTGATTAGGTGAGCACTTAACTTAACCCCAGAGACTTAGAAGAGTTAGCCATAGGAATATGTTATGCCTTAGGGGTGATAGGAAAACTTGCCTACCCTATAGCTTGAATCAAATGCTTACTTCCTTCTTTCAAGTCAAACTTCAAATTCAAATCAACTTCAAACTTAAATCAATTCCAAATCAAATCTTAAATCAATTTCAACTTAATTGATTTTTCTCAAGTCCTAAATCAAATCCAAAATCTTTTCTAAGCCCTTTTGATTTCATCTTATGGACTTAGCTCAAATCAAATTCAAATCACTCCAAATTAAAAAGATTTTTCTCATAACCCATTTATATTCTCATTTATATTCACAAATATTAATGAAATATAAATTCAAATAACCAAAACCAAATCCAAAACTCAAGCCCAAATCTAACATAAATCCAACCTAAACCCTTCCAAGTCAAATTCTTGAACTGGACCAAATCAATCTCAAATTGATCAAAATGTTGGATTTTCTCTCCAAAAATCAATCCTTCAATCATCAAATCAAATATAAACATAAACTTCAACAATCAAACTAACCTAAGTCAAACCCATGTTCACCCTTTTGACTTGAAATTGTCAAATGAATCAAAACCCATTTGACTCCAAATCACTTGCAATTGGATTTATATTTCAATCATAAGTCCATATGTGAGTTCAACCAAGCTTTTCTCAAGCCTTGATCAAGCCAATTGACCCATTTAGGCTCAGTTTACCCAATGTGACCTAAAGCACCCTTTTGAGCCAAATTCTAATCCTACCTAAATTGGATTGAATTAAGCCCATCTAAGCCTCACATTGTGAGCAACAATCATTCTAAGATGATCAATCACTCAAATTGGGTCAAATCAAATCAAACCTAGCCTTTGACCAAGTCAACATTTGACCCAAAAACATAAACTAGCTAAAATCCATCATAGTTAAACTGATTGAAACCATTGATCTAGACCCATTCTAAATCAATATTTGAACTTGACCAAGTCATCATTTGAGCCAAACTTAGCCCAATTGGCCACTTGACCCAAGTTGACCCAAATTGACCTAAAAAGCCAAAATAGGTCAAATCTTGATCTAAACCAAATCAATTGCAGCCAATGAGTTAAATTCATTCTAAATCACTTGTTGAACTTGACCAAAGCCTCAATTGGCCAACTAGACCCAACCTAGCCCAATTGACCATGAACCCAAGTTGACCTAAAAGGTCAAATCGACTTGAAATCCAATCAAACCAAAATTGATTGAAACCAAAGCTTGCAATACATGTAAAATGTTCAACCAAGCCTAAATCAACCTATGACCTAACCCAATTAGGTCAAATTTGTTAAATTGGTCAACTTGACCCATTTGACCTAAGTGAACTCAAATGAACCAAACCAAATATAAACCAAATTGAACCAAGCCAATGATACCAAAACATTCAAATGGTCATATGAACTTGACCTAACCCTTGGTTTAACCCAATTTAATTGGTCAACTTGAAGTTGACCCATTTTGACCTAAATGGGTCAACTTGAGCCAAATCATATCTTCAACTCCAAATTCATTGAAAATTTGGCCCAACCCATTTTCAATCATTCAAATCCAAATCAAAATCAAAGCCAAATGACCATTTTACCCTTAGGTCAGGTAACCTATGATCAAATTCACTGGAATTTGGTCAATTATGCCACTTGGCCTCCTCCTAGTGGACAATTTGGACACCAAGGAGGGTGGTGCACATGACTCAATGGGCTTGGGTCAGCCAAACCCAACCCAAGGCCAAAATTGACCCCTCCACTCAAAAGTCTCCATATGGATCACCTCCCACACTCATTTCTCCACATATGCACCTCCACACTCCCACTCCTCTACCAAAACTAAACCACATGAAGCTATAACAACCAAAATAACCCATTCAATACATTTGATCAAAATGGAAAAATCTTTGTCATCCAAGTAGGGAGATATACTCCCCTCATTTCCACTCAAATTGATAACTCTTGCATTGATTGAGCTCAGGATCAGCAAGCATTCTAAGTTTCCTGCATTTCAAGCTTCCCCAATTTCCCTTCTCATTTTCTTAAGCCAAAAATGGGGAGGAATTCAACTCACTCACTCCACTAAAGTCCAATTCTCTTGCAAGCACCATGAGGAAGAAGTCAAGCTCACCCAAGTGTTTCCAAGCATCCAAACCGGGAAGGGGACTTAGACCAAAGTGAAGCCATTGAGGAGCTTGGCATCCACTTCATCTCAAAGCTTGAAGCCTTCAACATGACTTTGTCTCCACTTGACGATGCTACCTCAATGGTTGGAAGCATTGGTGATAGCCTCCGGTGAGGTATGCCTCAAAACCGAGCTCCCATTGAAAATTGCTTGGTCTTTTATGATGGGAATTGTAATCCCATTGAATTTTCACTGTTAGATCTTCTTCTCTATGCTTCTTGATGATGTGGGTTGAATCTTTGCCTTATCTGAGCTCAAGTGAGCTCAGATCAAGCCTTGGAGGATGGACGATCTTTGTCTCTCGCAGGTAAAGGTTGGGATGAATCATGAACCATCCATCCCACATATTTTGGATGCACAGTCCTGATTAAACACATTAGATCCATTGATTTAATCCTTCATAATCGCGACTTTGATCCCGTCGATCTTGATCGGATGCCCGGGGAAAGCGTATGCCGCCGGCGGATGCACGCTTTAACAACTTAAATAACTAATCCTGTCACACCACATGGAAAGCGTGCACCATCATAGCCGCGTGGAGGATTAGTTAATTAATTAGGCTTTTAATTATCTAATATTCATAAACTTCATAAATTCATAATTAAATGTAGAAAATTAAAAAAATGCAAACTCAACTTCATTTTAAAGATAATTCAGAGAATAATAATTATTTTTAATTGATTTTGAATAGTAATTTTCTCAATTAGGTTTAATTAAAATTAATAACCCTAATTACTCCTTATTTTATTAATTAATTCCAAACTCTCAACATGTTTAGGGGATGACTTGCCTCCCCAATTTTCTTGGAATGTATTAATGAGTTAATTAGGAAAATCAATTAATGAATCCTTAATCATCCTCTTAATGTAATTAAGAGTAATTAAGCATGTGAACATTGGTCTAATCCATTAATTAAGATAATTGAACATTATTTAAGTGAAGAGGAGATTTATGGAATGGGTTTAGGATATTTTCCCTAAGTTATTCCTTAAACCCCCTTTCTTCCTTAATCCAAACATAATTAAGGATTAATCCACTAATGATCTACTTAATTAGCTTAATCAAACTTTCAAAATCAATCTGAACTTAATCAATCTTTTGCTGGGTAGATCCTTAAGTGTTTAAAAGCCTAAGATAAATTTAAGGAAATCATATCCAACTCACATGTGTGGAAGGATTATGAAAGTACTCAATTAAACTCTTTAGCTTAATTAATCACTAATTGTGAGCCAATTACATTAGGCCCCTTTCTTTCTTAGGTGCATTGCTGATTTAAATTCCATGTAGTTGCATATCATATGTTGGCTCATAATTGTTTGGTTAAATATGTTAAAGTGGTGTAGGTAAGGGTAATTAATGGATTTAATTCACACCCTAAATAAAATATAAAATCAATCTAATGGTTCTAAAATTAAACTAAAATAATTCACACATGGGAAATGGGTTAGGACTAGCAAACTCTTTTCACATTTCTAAAACAAATCAAATCAAATTCAAAAAAAAATAAAATCTCTTTAAACAATTTTGATTCACTTTAAATGATCTTATTTATAATTGTCTTTAGGAATTAATTAGGGTGAATGAAGTTACATGCTTACATCACTTTATTCCTTTCCTAGCATGCTAAATGTTGTTTGTCATATGAAATCATGCATTCAAGTCTTTTGAAAAATCAAATAAATAAAATGTTTCCTTTATGTCAAATTGCATGTTTTTGCTAAAGTAAGAATATGAGTGGCTACTATCACTACTAAATCAAAAATTATTTTTAAAACTATAAATCAAAGATTATAAATGAAGGTATGCTACTTATAATTACTTATAAGCTTGCATGTGATTATAGCATAAGATGTGTATTATGTGATTTTCTTCTCTTCTTAACATAGTTTGAATAGGATTTGCAAAGTGTATAGTTCATTTGAAAAGAACATAACACTTGCTTAAATCTATTCTTATTCATTCTATGTTATGACTTAAGAAGGATCTTCACATTTACACATGTAAATTGCATAACCAAATCAAACAAAAAAAAACTTTTGCATGACTCTTCATCCATTCATTTCTTTTGTATATGCACATGTATTTAAGAAAAGTGGTATATTAGTCCGGACATCTTTGAGGTTGCGGCTTTAAGTAGCCCTAAGTAGGTCTTGTACCTTATACCCTTGGTGTAGAAAATAATGATATGTACTCACTTATGTCTTTTACATGTAAATGTGCATTTGATTAATGGATAAAGATCCCTCTTTTCTACTTAATAAATATGCATCATGAAATATCCAAATTTTCTTAAACAACATCTCTTAGCATTCATCATCAAGGTGTGCTAACATTTCCATTTCCATGTATAAATATACTTAGGATTTATTCATATGCATGTTACACATGTTGGAAAGAAATACAATATTGTGTGTTATGTGATAATAATTCACCTTAATTAATCCAAAAAATACCTTTCTTATTTGAATAAGTTTATTTAGAGCAAATCTAAACTTAAGACTAATTAAAACACATAATAAAACATTTACTAAAAAAAATTCACTAATGAATCTATCTTAGAAATTACTTAAGGTAGGGCGGAAAAAGAAGTTCTCTTTTCTTTTCCTCTCATTACAACATTTAGTAATTAAATATAGGTTCATTTAAACTAGATCAAATCATCAAATAAAATTAACAAATCAACTAAATCACTTAAATGAAACCACCCTCTAAGTTGAATCCCTCTCACACTTAGAAAACTTCAACCTTAAAGCCTAGCTAAGACATGCCACACAAGCCTTAAATGACACACACATTAGGCTAAGTCATCATTTCTAGTCATATGTTAGGGCAGTGCATGGTTTGATGCTTGATTTTTTTTTGTGATGTAATGTTTTAGATTGGATGTTAGGGTATATGTGCATAGACTAGATGATAGGATGATCTTAGTCTAATCATTATCTTTGTAGGGGATTGTGCTTAAGGGGCGCTATAATAAAATATAAATGCTTTTGCTATGAATGTTACTTATACCCCTAAGCATAATCCAAACTAGGACAACTGGACTTGGTTACCCATGTGTGGGGTGCTAAGTCCAATTTGTTCATATACATGCTTAGGATTGTGTGGTATGTTTAGCTAATCTCTATTTTACAGATTTTAGTTAGATTTACTTTTCCCATTTTCATGTAATTTTGTAATTAAGATTTGGAATGAATGTTATGGGAGATTAGGATGAACATTGGTCATAAGACTATGTCTTATGTACCATGTGAAGCCTTGGAGCAAACTACATCCAAACCAACCAAAAGAAGGAAAGAAAGAAAGAAAGAAAGAAAGAAAGAAGGAAGAAATGAAGAAAGAAAGAAGAATGAAGAATGAAAACCCCCATAACATGAATTCATTTTAATTGTAAGTAATTCATTTATAATCCAGGTTGTATAAGGGTAGAGCTCAGCAACCAATTTCCTTTTTGGGTTTGTGCGGTGGTGCCCGACCACATCGGCCTTATTCTTTTGCATTAGCTTTATAAATTGTTTGATATTTGTTTAGCTTGTGCATTAAGATGGCATGTTTTCCCTAGTTTCTTCATTGATTTATGAATGACTTGGATGCATTTAGGCTTTTAGGAAAAAATAAATTTTCTATCAAATTAATCAACTCAAAATTAAAATTAACATACTCATAACCTCACCTAAAGCCTAAGACATAAATCAAGATAAAATATTTAGCAACCCCTTAGCTGGATATTGTATGTGTCACATCATGCAGAAAAGCATCTTATTTCACTCTTATTATAGAGGGCTTTTACCTTTGCTAGAGAACATGTCTTTACCTTTGAGAGCCATGGTGGAAGCACACCTCCTTCTTACTGATTTTGGCTTATAACCAATTTCTCATGCATTAGGCATATGAATCTCATGGCACGTGTCAAATTAATTGTCCAAAATCAAAATAAAAAATAACAAAATTTTGCATTAGATTTAAGTCATTACTCATGCCCTACATGATCTAGTCTCTTAGGGAGTGTGTTTAAGGACTTAGTCTCTTTCTAAATAAACCTAGCTATCTTGCAAAAGCATAAGACTTGCCTACATGTATTTAAAATCATAGGAGGAGTTAGTTGGCGGCCACCCCAGGTGGTTGTAAGTCCAACAGTCAGGTGGTTTATCCTCTCTTGTGGAGGTAAACCATATACCCATTTTGGCCTTAGATTTAGGTCATGCTTTGGCCCTCACCAAAGCTCCCTAGATTTAGGATCCAAGGTTGTTGTTTCCCTTTGTGAGCTATAAGCATAAATCCTCACCCTTAGGAATTTTCCATGATCTTGTATTGTGGAATTATAGCCCTAGATTTTAATAAAATTCAACTCAATATAATCCTCTTCAAATTTTAAAAAATAAAGCCCAACCATAGGATAGTTTGGGATGCTCACTAGGTTTCTAGTATCATGAGCATCCCTACTCATCTCCCTTTGTTTTGATAATAACTCCTTCCTTTTGATCAATCCCACTTGATTTTTCAAAATAACCAATTTGTTGATAGTCCTATCTTTGAAATCTTTGGAGACAATGATCATTTAACTTAATTGAGAGTATTCTTAGGGAATCTCATTCCTTAGGATGTAATTAACTATGGGGTCTTGCCTCCATAGGAACTTAACGAACTAGTTTAAAATAAACTACTTTACTTTTCATGTAAAGTAGGAAGAATCTCTAGTACATTCGACCCATTCTTAGGAGTCCTTATTAGGTGATTAGGTCCATTATAGGATGTGACTTCTATCTGAGATAGTACATCATTCCTCAATATGTTATCATCCTAATGAAACATCACATTGGATCTATGTGGTGTCCAGATGAGAATAATTTACATCACCATTTTTTTATGACTCATTTGGGATGGTTCCTCTCTCCATCTTTGGTAAATGATCATTGTCTCCAAGTATCGATAGTGGATTTGTATTTCATGATGAGACTATCCTTCTTTTCTTGGCACTTAGTTTATTTCATTCTTAAGCTAAGCTAGCCAACATCCTTTAGGTTTTAGGACCTCACTCCATGTAGGTCTTAAAACCCCTATTGAGTCCCCAATAGGTGAAAATAAAATTTAATAAAAAGAAAATAAAGACTTCCTCCTTACCATTTTTTATGGTAAGGAAAGTTCATTCAAAATAAAGAAAAA
Organism: Cymbidium sinense; assembly: GCA_021442155.1. Lineage (NCBI taxonomy): Eukaryota > Viridiplantae > Streptophyta > Magnoliopsida > Asparagales > Orchidaceae > Cymbidium > Cymbidium sinense. Next base: position 143,442,788 of record CM038221.1, on the reverse strand, counting down.
TAAATCCTTTATAAAATCTTGCTTTTCAAAAGCACTTTTAATGCACATAATAAAATATTTGCACAAAAATTTTCATATAACTTAACCATATCTAACAATTTTCATAATTGTTACATGTAGGATCTTTTCAAAAAAAATCAAAGCTATAATCATCTTTCAAAAAGCACAAATGAACTTCTTCATTCAATATACCCAAATTTATTGAATGAAGATTTCATTTCAAACAAAATCAAAAATCATCTTTTCAAAATCACAAATGAACATCTTCATTCAATATACCCAAATTTATTGAATGAAGATTTCATTTCAAAATAAAATCAACAATCATCTTTTCAAAAGCACAAATGAACATCTCATTCAATATACCAAATTTATTGAATGAAGATTTCATTTCAAATAAAAAAATCATCTTTCAAAAGCACATATGAACATCTTCATTCAATATATCCAAATTTATTGAATGAATATTTCATTTTTAAATAAAATCAAAATCATTCTTTCAAGAAGCACAAATGAATATCCTCATTCAATATACCCAAATTTATTGAATGAAGATTTCATTTTCAAAAAAAATCAAAAATCATCTTTTCAAAAATCACAAATGAACTTCTTCATTCAATATACCCAAATTTATTGAATGAAGATTTCATTTTAAAATAAATCAAAATCACCTTTCAAAAATCACAAATAAACTTCTTCATTAAATATACCCAAATTTATTGAATGAAGATTTCATTTCAAACAAAATTCAAAATACATTTGAACTTTATTTAGCATACCTAAATTTTCTTAAGTAAAATTCCCACTTTTCAAAATCAAAATTCAAAACACATGTGAAACTTTATTTAGCATACATAAATTTGCTAAGTAACATTCCTACTTTTCAAAATAAAAATTCCAATCACATTTGAACTTTATTTAGCATACCCAAATTTTCTAAGTAAAGTTCCCACTCTTCAAATTCAAAATTCAAAACACATTTGGATTCTTTATTTAGCTTACCCAAATTTGCTAAGTAAAGATTCTCTTTTCAAAAATCAAAACACATTTAGATCCTTCATTGAGCATACCAAATTTGCTAAGTGAAGATCCTCTTTTCAAAAAAATCATAAAAATTAATCACATTTGGATCCTTCATTTAGCATACCCAAATTTGCTAAGTAAAGATCCTCTTTTTTTAAAATCATAAAATCAAACACATTTGATTCTTTATTTATACAAATTTGCTAAGTAAAGATCCTCTTTTCAAAAAATCAAAATACATTTGGATCCTTCATTTAGCATACCCAAATTTTCTAAGTGAAGATCCTCTTTTGAAAAATCATAAAAATTAAACACATTTGGATCCTTTATTTAGCATACCCAAATTTGTTATGTAAAGATCCTCTTTTTCAAAAAAAAAAAATAAAAATAAAACACATTGGATTCTTTATTTAGCATACCCAAATTTGCTAAGTAAAGATCCTCTTTTTAAAATAAAAAATTCAAACACATTTGAATTCTTTATTTAGCATACCTAAATTTGCTAAGTAAAGATCCTTTTTTCAAAAATCAAATACATTTGGATCCTTCATTTAGCATACCCAAATTTGCTAAGTGAAGATCATCCTTTCAAAAATCATAAAAATCAAAACACATTTGGATTCTTTATTTATCATACCCAAATTTTCTAAGTAAAGATCCCCTTTTTAAAAAATCATAAAAAAATCAAACCCATTTGGATTCTTTATTTAGCATACCCAAATTTGCTAACCTTTTTTAAAAAAATCAAAATACATTTGGATCCTTCTTTTAGCATACCCAAATTTGCTAAGTTAAGATCCTCTTTTCAAAAATCATAAAAATTAAACACATTTAGATCCTTTATTTAGCATGCCCAAATTTGCTAAGTAAAGATCGTCTTTTTCAAGAAACAAAACACATTGGATTCTTTATTTAGCATACCCAAATTTGCTAAGTAAAGATCCTCTTTTCAAAAATCAGAACACATTTGGATCCTTTATTTAGCATACCCAATTTTGCTAAGTGAAGATACTCTTTTAAAAAAATCATAAAAATTAAACACATTTGGATCCTTCATATTGCATACCCAAATTTTCTAAGTGAAGATCCTCTTTTCAAAAATCATAAAAATTAAACAAATTTGGATCCTTCATTTAACATACCCAAATTTGCTAAGTGAAGATCCACTTTTCAAAAATCATAAAAATAACATACCTAAATTTGCTAAGTAAAGATCCCCTTTTCAAAAATCATAAAAAATGAAACCCACTTGGATTCCTTATTTAGCATACTCAAATTTGCTAAGTGAAGATCATCTTTTCAAAAATCAATAAAAAAAGTTCAAACACATTTGGATTCTTTATTCAGCATGCCCAAATTTGCTAAGTAAAGATCCACTTTTCAAAAAATCAAAATACATTTGGATCCTTCATTTAGCATAGCCAAATTTGCTAAGTGAAGATCCTCTTTTCAAAAATCATAAAAATTAAACACATTTGGATTCTTTTTTTAGCATACCCAAATTTGCTAAGTAAAGATCCTCTTTTTTAAAGAATAAAACACATTGGATTCTTTATTTGGCATACCCAAATTTGCTAAATAAAGATTCTCTTTTCAAAATAAAAAAATTCAAACACATTTGGATTCTTTATTTAGCATACCCAAATTTGCTAAGTAAAGATCATCTTTTCAAAAATAAAACACATTTGGATCCTTCATTTAGCATACCCAAATTTGCTAAGTGAAGATCCTACTTTCAAAAATTATAAAAATCAAAACACATTTGGATTCTTTATTTAGCATACCCAAATTTGCTAAGTAAAGATCCTCTTTTCAAAATCATAAAAAATCAAACACCATTTGGACTTTATTTAGCACACCCAAATTTGTTAAGTAAAGATTCTCTTTCCAAAAAATCAAAATCAAACACACTTGGATCCTTTGTTTTAGCATACCCAAATTTGCTAAGTAAAGATCCTCCTTTCAAAAATCAAAACAAAACAAAAGCATTTGGACTTTATTTAGCATACCCAAATTTTCTAAGTAAAGATCCCATTTCAAAAATCACACATGATTCACATCATGAGCAAACAAGCAAAAGAAGAAGAAAATTGTTTTCAAACAACTCATTTAGCATAACCAAATTTGATAAATGAAACAAAATAAATTGACTCTTTATTTTAACATACTCAAATTTGTTAAATGAAGGGTCCCCAAACATGAAAATCAAATTCAAATATGAACAAATGGAAGCATCAAAAATTTCTTCAAAATATTTGAACCCATTTTCAACATACACAAATTTGTTGGAAATGGATTCTAAATTCAAAATCTATTCCCCAGTTCTAAATTCAAAATCTCTCTCCTAAGTCAAAAAGCCCCACTTAACCCTTTCAAGTTATTGAGTGTGGGTTCAAATTCTAAATCAAAATTCTAAAAGACAACAAAGCATAAATCTGATTGGAGTTTGTTTTCAAATTATAGAATTTCAACTTTCGGTCAATTTTTAGTTAGCTCAATTCAGTTCACATGGAAGCTCAGAAGTACGTGTTTACTTCTCCTTTTGGGATGGTGGCCTTGGATCGACGACCTCCCATGACGACTTTGTCCATCTCATTCACACTTTGGCCGAGGTTCAAGGGGCTAGGATCACTTGTGAGAGGACCCTCACTGTCGATAAGTGTGGTGACTGCGAAGCATCATCCATGTTGAGTTGCCATTAGATTCAGAGTTTCCCTCACTGAAGAGGAAGGTTGTGGCAGTTCCTGCAGTAGTTGCAGTTTCAGTGCCAGTGCATTTAGTGGTTCCTATTTCTACCTCAGTATGGGCTAGCACCCACTCATTGACTTCTTCCAAGGGGAAGGCTCCCCTGATTCCAGGGATAGTCTCCTCTGCCTTTGAGATAGGGTCTAGTTCCATACTACTCAACCCACCAGAACTCAGTGTCGTAACTTGAATCGCATGATTAAGCGACATCATGTGCACATAGCAAAGGAGTTGGAGATAGTTACTCAAGTTTCAGCAGAGGAGTTACCCAAGATAGTCTCTCCTCTGATCACACAGAACAAGTTCCACCCCCTTTTCAGATCTGATGGAGAGGAAGATGTTAGGAGGATCCCAGTGTCAGCTCCACCTGCAGTTCAGTATGGGGCTCCTACCAGGGATAGGAGGATGTTGAATGTCAGCCTTAGGATAGTTCTTCATCGAGTTGGCAGGGATTATGGACGATCAGAGTCTGGGGCCCAATTTGATTTATGGTTCGTTATTCCTCATAGTGTAGGTATATAGATTAGGCAGGAGAGGGCCAGAGAAGCTTGTGTTTCAGTACATGTGACCCGGTAGGGAGAGCAGGTATGCTAGGCAGTTGCCTCTGCGCTCATGGATTTTCCGATCGCGCTTGCAATTATCGATAGCATTGTTGATCGGTACTACTATCCATGGGAGGAGAGCTCCCACACACAGAGAGTCAGTGTTGTCTCCACAACATCGCTCCACTCCACGTCCACCATCTCCAATACAAGTTCCATCTTCCACAGTTCCATCAAAGACCATGAAAGCAGCATCCAGAGAAAAGAGAGCCCCACTGGGGATTTGGCTACGGCCAAGAGATCCCATTTCATCTACACCACTGACTGATGCAAGGCTGAGCTCTCTTGCTCGACCTTCCACCATAGTTGCGGTGAAGAGGGAGTGGCGATCTCGGAGCATCGTAGTTGTGCCATCACCACCACAACTGCAGCAGATCATGGAGATAGCAGTAGCTGAGGGAGAAGGGGACAGTTTAGTTGCCCCCATGGTGATAGATACTTTCAAAAGTACCACTCCACCCAGATCTAGTGATAGTCAGGAGCATGCATCCTCTAGTGAGCATAGCCCTCCCTAGATCAATGTTCTAGTAGCCGAGGAGGTTAGATGTATTTCTATCCATAAACATGACCCCACTACCGATCAACCATGAGGTTTTGTACCTGCTCAGTTAGATTGATCCTTAGATGATATTGTAGCATATCTCTGAGAGAAGAAGGAGATCTATTGCGGTGGGACATGAGGAAGACAAGGTTAGTTTTGATCCCAACAAAGATGATTTGTTGGAAGATTTAGTTAAGGTGCATATGGTAGACACCAGGATGAACAAATTGATAAAATGAGAAAGAGTCTTGAAGATTTCCAAGCAACAATTTTGGTACTTCAAATCCAAGCTGCAGTAGTGCATCTTACTATTGTAGAGACCCCCCCATTATTCATGTCTTATCAAGCCAAGACTTCACCTCAGAGAGCAAAAGATAGCTTGTATGGAAGGTGTGGATACTCCTCTGAAAAAGATAGAAACTCATGGTCATGAGAGAAGCATTCAACAGGAGGATCCGCCCAAATAGGACCAAAAATTTAATGCCATCAAGATCCTAAGGGTTTTGTGCCACCATTTCAAGAGCTTTGATGGCAATGGAACCCACGCACATGATCTAGTCATTCAAAGAGATGGAAAAATCTCACATCAGAAGATCATAATTTCTCTTGCTTACCGAACAAGTTCCATTCTTCACATATGAAGGAGAGGAAGATTTTGAGGATTCAAATATCATCCCCACTTCCAGCTCATTAGACCTTCAGATGGAGGAGGACATATATCCTTCTGGATAATTTTATGCCACTTGGTACGCTTATGATAGTTAGATCCTTTGATTTAATGACTTATCCTCAGTGTACATATCCTGAGAAGACCCTATCATCACATTATTAGCAAAGAGATAAAGATATGCTTGTAATGACCTCCACCCTCATAGATGTCCTGATCGACTATGCCTTAACAGAGTATTTTATTGATTGGTACCACCATCATAGGAGAGCCCCTCTCATAGTCTGTTGTCTTAATATTAGTGATTCACCCATGTTCCATCTTCTATTTTAGACTTAGAAGAGTTAGCCATAGAATAGTTGCCCTGGGGTTTAAAATTGCCTACCCTATAGCTTGAACCCGCCTGCTTCTCTTTCAAACCAATCCAAATCAAATCTTAAATTCTCAACTAATTGATTTTCTCAAATCATAAATCATTTCCAAAATCCAAATCTAAATCAATTCCAACTCAATTAATTTTTCAAATCATAAATCACTCCAAAATCTAAATCATAAATCAATTCAAATCTAAACCCATTGAATTCAAATCCAAAATCTTTCCTAAGCCCTTTGATTTCATCATGGACTTAGCTCAAATCAAATCCAAATCACTCAAACTCAAAAGATTTTCATAACCTATTTATATTCTCATTTATATTCACAAATATAAATGAAATATAAATTCAAATAACCAAAAATCAATTCAAAACTCAAATCAAAATCCAACTTATGCTCTTTCAAGTCAAATCCTTGAACTTAGCCAAATCACTTTCAAATCAATCCAAATCTTTAGATTTTCTCTTCAAACTATCACTTCTTCAATCACATACCCAAATATAAACATAAACTTCAATCATCAAACCAAAATCAAACTAACCCAAATCAAACTCATGTTCATCCTTTGAACTTGAAATTGTCAAATGAACCAAAACTCATTTGACTCCAAATCATGTGCAATTGGATTTATATTTGAATCATAAGTCCAAATGTGAGTTCAACCAAACTTGAATCAAGCTTTGATCAAGCAAATTGACCCACTTAGGCTCACTTGACCCAATGTGACCTAAAGGACTTTTTCGAGCAAAATTCTAATCCAACCAAAATTGGATTGAACTAAGCCCATCTAAGCCTCACATTGTGAGTAACTATCATCCTAGGATGATCAATCACTCAAATTGGGTCAAACCAAGTCAAATATAGCCTTTGACCAAGTCAACACTTAACCTAAATGAAACTTAAACAAGCCAAAATTCACTATAAGCGCCATTGAAACCATTGATCTAAACTAATTCATAATCAATGATTAAACTTGATCAAGCCATCAATTGAGACAAACCAAAACTAATTGGCCACTTGACCCAAGTTGACCCAAATTGACCTAAAAGTCAAAAATTGGTCAAATCTTGATCTAAGCCAAATTGATTGCAACAAATGGCTCAAGTTCATTCCAAATCACTTATTGAACTTGACCAAAGCTTCAATTAACCATTAGACCCAACCTAGCCCAATTGACCATGAACCCAACTTGACCTAAAAGGTCAAATCAACTTGAAACCAAACCAAACCAAATCAAAATCGATTGAAACCAAAATTTGCAATACATTTCAAATGATCAACCAAGCCTAAACCAACCATCTAACCCAATAGTCAAATGGGTCAAATTGGTCAACTTGACCCATTTGACCTAAATGAACCTAAATGAACCAAAACTATAAACCAAATTGAACCAAACCAATGATACCATGCTCAAATGATCATTTGAACTTGACCTAACCCATGGTTTGACCCAATTTGACCAATTGGTCAACCTAACCCAAATTGACCCATTTTGACCTAAATGGGTCAAATTGAACCAATTCAAACCAAATGAACTCCAAATCACTTGAAATTTGGCCCAACCCATTTTGAATCATTTCAAATGCCCAAATCAAAATCATGGCCAAATGACCATTTTACCTTAGGTCAGTATCCTATGACCAAATTCAGAATTTGGTCAATTTTTTCATGGCCACTTGACATCCTTCTAGTGGTCCACTTGGACACCAAGGAGGGTGGTGAACATGACCCAATGAGTTTGGGTGCCATGACCCAACCCAAGGCCACCGATCTAATGAATTGAGCACTTGGATCACCCAATATGCTCACCTAGCACATGGGCACTCACACTCCTCCACTCAAAATGACACATGTGCTAAATAACCCCAAACCAACCAATCTCCTCCATTGATCAAAAATGGCACAATTGCTCTTCACCATCCGATCCATGGAGGGGGGAGATATACTCCCCCTCATTCCCACTCAAACCATATTGATTCAATTCAATTTAGCTCTAAGAATCAAACCAAGCAAAGTTTCCCAAAGCCATTTCAAGCTCCATTTCTCCTTCGATTTTTCTCAAAGAAATGGGGAGGTCCATCAATTCCAAGTCACTCAATTCTCCAAAAACCAAATTAAACTCACAAGCACCATCAAGGGACTCGAGCAAGTTGTTTCCCAAGTCAAGAAGCCATGGAAGGAGGAATTTGATCAAGTCGATCACCATTGAAGGAGCTTGGTCATCAACCATATCCATCAAATCAAGACTTGATACCTTCAGGATTCACAGATGAAGCTACCTCCTTGGAAGTGTTGATAGCCTCCAAAGGTATTGCTAAAACTATCTTTAGATAAATTTTGGTTTGTCCTTTGTGAAGGAAATTATAATCCCATTGGATCTTAACCATTGGATACATTGCTTGTGCTTCCGGTGTGTGAGTTTGAACCCCATCCTGTGAGCTCGGATTGAGCAATAGATGACACATCCATCTCTCTTGCTGAGGAGAAAATCACACATCATTCCACATGATTGGAATGGTGTGATCAAAATAGATCCTGATTTTAAATTGTGAGATTATCGCCATTCGATCTAGATCGATGGCCCATAGAAAAGATGCCGCCAAGCCAACCCACATGGATGATAACTTAATATCCTTTCACGCCACATGGAAAGTGCATCGCCACATGGCAAGGGATTAGTTTAATTAGCTTAATTAATTCATTTTAATGAAAACTTCCTAAATTCATAACTAATTATAGAAAATCCAAAAATGCAAACTCAACTTCATTTTAAAGATAATTCAAAGGAGAATAATATAAAATTAAAATTAATTAATTTTGAATAGTAATTTTACTCAATTTGGTTTTAAAAATGTAATTACTAATTACTCCTTATCTTTAATAATTAATTCTATACTCAAAGTTATTAGTGGGATGACCTCTACCTCCCATGATTTTCTTGAATTTATTATTGGATTAATTAGAATTGCTTATTTTATCCTAATCTTCTCTTAATTAATTAAATGATTAATTATTAAATAGTGATAAATCATTAATTGAGTTTGTTAATTATCATAAAAGTGAATGACTTAGGGAATGAGATTAGATTTCTTTTCCAATCTTTTCCCTAAGTTTATTTCATTAAATAAACACTCTAATTGCAAATTAAATAATGATTAATCACTTCATTAATTTTTAATTAATCAAATTCAATCAAATCATTCCAACTTAATCATCTTAATCTTGGGTAGATTTAGGTGTTCAATAACCTAAGACTTTAAAGGAAATCATAATCAAACTACATATGTATGATGGTTATGAAAGTACTTAATTAAACCCTTTAGCTTAATTAATCAATAATTGTGAGCCAATTGCATTAGGCCCGTTCATTTCTTAGGTGCATTGATTTAAATTTCATGTGATTGCATATCATATGTTGCTCATAATTATTGGTTAATTATGTTAAAGTGGTGTAGTAAGGGTAATTAATGGATTTAATTCACACCTTAACCTAAACAAAATATAAAATCAACCTACTCTAAAATTAAACTAAACCAATTCACACATGGGAAATGGGTTAGGACCAAACTCTCACATTTCTAAGTCAAATCAAATCAAAAAAATAAAAATTTTAAAGAATTTTGATTCATTTAAATAATCTATTTTATGATTGTCCTTAGAATTAATTAGGTGAATGAAGTCATGTTCTTACATCCCTTTATTTCTTTCCAAGCATGCTAAATGTTGTTTGTTATATGAAATCATGCATTCATGTCTTTTGAAAAATTGATTAAAAAAAATGTATCCTTTTATGTCAAATTGCATGTGTTGGCTAAAATTAAGAATATGAGTGACTATTATCACTATTAAACCAAAAACTACTTTCAAAACATATAAATCAAAGATTATGAATGAAGTGATGCTACTTATAATACTTATAAGCTTGCATGATTATAGCATAAGATGTATTTATGAAGTTTTTTTTTCTTCTTAACATGGTTTGAATAGATTTGCAAAGTGTATAGTTCATTTGAAAAGAACATAACACTTGCTTAAATTTATTCTATGCATTTCTATGTTATGACTTAAGAAGGATCTTCACATTATACATGTAAATTATACAACCAAATCAAAAAAAAAAATCTTTTGCATGATTCTTCATTTCATTTTCTTTTGTACATCTACATGTATTTAAGAAAAGTGGTATATTAGTCCGACATCCCATATTATGAACTTTAAGTAGCCCAAGTAGGTCTTGTACCTTATTGGTGTAGAAAATAATGGCACCATACTCACTTATGTTTTTTTTATACATGGATGTGCATTTTGTTAATGGATAAAATCCTTTTTACATAATAAAGACATGCATTCATGAACATATCCAAATTTTAAAATCATATCTCTTAGCATTTATCATCAAAGTGTGCTAAATTTGCATTGCATGTATAGATATGCTTAGATTATTCATATGCATGATATACATGGTGGAAAGAAATAAATGTTGTGTGTTATGTGATAGTAATTCACCTTAACTAATCCTAAGATGCCTTTCTTATTGAATAGTATTTAGAGTAATCTAAACTTAGGATTAATTAAAATATAATAAAAAACATTCATTAAAAAAATCATTAATGAATCTACCTTAGAAATTTTTAAGGAATGAAAGAGAGTTCTCTCTTTTCTTCTTCATAACATTTAGTAAATAAGTGTAGTTCATTCAAACCAAATCAAATCATCAACTAAAATTAATAAATCAACTAAATCACTTAAATGAAACCACCCTCTAAATTTGAACCTTCACACTTAGAAAATTCATTATCTAAGACATTCTACAAAAGCCTTAAATGGCACACACATTAGGCTAAGTCACCAATTCTAGCTATATGTTGGGGTGCATGGTTTGATGCCTGATTTTTTTTTTGTGATGTAATGTTTGTAGACTGGATGTTAGGGTGCATGTGTAGTCTCGATGATAGGGCGATCTTAGCCTAATCATGTTTTTCTGTAGGGGGTTGTGCTTAAGGTGTGTTGTAATAAAATATAAATACTTTTTGATGTGCATGTTGCTTATACCCCTAAGCATAATCCAATTAGGAGAGGTGGACTTGGTTACCCATGTGTAGGGTGCTAAGCCCAACTTAACCATATAACTACTTTGTGTATGTTTAGCTAATCTCTATTTTGCAGGTTTAGTTAGATTTACCTTCCCATTTGATGTAAATTTTGCAATTAAGATTTGGAATGAATGTTATGGGAGAATTAGGATGAACATTGTTTATAAGATCAAGTCTTATACACCATGTGAAGCCTTGGAGCAAACTGCATCTCAAGTCAAACCAAAAGAAAGGAAAAAATGATGAAAGAAAGAAATGAAGAAATGAAGAATAATGAAGAACCCATAAGATGAATTCCTTCTAAATTGTAATTATTCATTTATAATCCGGGTTGTATAAGGGTAGAGCTCAGCTACCCACATTTCTTTTTGGGTTATGCAGTGGTACCCGACTACATTAGCCTCTTATTCTTTTGTGCTAGCTTTATAAAATTGTTTGATGTTTTTATTTAGGATTGCATTAATTTTATTTTTCTTAATTACTTGTGATTGTGAATGGCTGGATGCAATTAGGCTCTTAGAAAAAATAAATTTTTTATACAATTAATCAACTCAAAATTAAATTAAATAACTCATAACCTCACTTAAAGCCTGCAACATAAATCAAGATATTAAAAGATTTAGCAACCCCTTCACTGGATGTTGTATGCCTCACATCATGCATAAATCATATTGCTTCACTCTTGCTAATGGAGGGCTTCCACCTTTGCTAGAGAAAATTGCTTGACCTTTAAGAGCCATGGTGGAAACACACCTCCTTCTTGCTGATTTTAGCCCATAACTAATTTTCTTATGCATTAGGCATATGAAATCCCATAGCCTGTGTCAAATAAATTGTCTAAAAAATAAATAAAACTTAACAAAATTTGCATTAGATTTAGGTCATTATTCATGCCCTTCATGATCTAGTCTCTTAGGGAGTGTGTTTAAGGACTTAGTCTCTTCTAAATAAATAAAGCTTAGCCATCTTGTAAAGCATAAGACTTTTTTGTATTTAAAATCAGAGGAGTTAGTTGGCCACCCCTGTGCATTGTAAGTCCAAAAGTGGTTTATTCTCTCTGTGGAGATAAACCATATACCCATTTTCACCTTAGATTTAGGTCGTGTTTTGGCCTCGCAAAGCTCCCTAGATTTAGATCCAGGTTGTTGTTTCCCTTTGTGGGTTACAAGCATAAATCCTCACCTCTTAGGTGTTTCTACATTCTTGTGTTGTAGAATTTTAAGTCCTAGATTTTTAATAAAAATTCAACTCAAACACATAATCCCCTTCAAATTTCAAAAATATAAAGCTGAACCATAGGATAGTTTGGGATGCTCACTAGATTTCATAGTATTACGAGCATCCCCTACTCATCTCCCTTTGGTTTCGATAATAACTCCCTTCTTTTGGTCAATCACACTTGATTTTTTAAAAATAACTAATTTATTGATAGCCCTATCTTTGAAATCTTTGGAGACAATGATCATTTACCTTAATCAAGAGTATTCTTAAGGAAAATCATTTCTTAAGATATAATTAACTATGGGGGCTTGCCTCCATAGGGAACTTAACGAACATGGTTTAAATAAACCCTACTTTATTTTTTCATTTAAAGTAGGGGAAAGATCTCTGGTACATTCGAAGACCCATTGTCCTTAAAAGTCCTTATTAGGTGATTAGGACTATTATAAGATGGTGACTTCTTTATCTCGAGATAGTACATCATTCCTCGATGTCGCACCCAATCACCCTAATGAGTATATCTGTGGATCTACGTGGTGTCCTAACTAAATAATTAATTTTCAAATATTCCAAATGTTTGGAAATAAAAAAACACCACAACAGTTATGAGTATATGTCCTCTAGTGAGCATAGCCCTCACAGGATTAGCACTCCAGTAGTAAGGGAGGTCAAGTGTATCTCCATTCATGAGCATGATCCCACCACAGGTCTGTCACGAGCATTTGTGCCTGCATAGTTAGACCGCTCTTTGGATGATATCTTAGCACAGTACTTTACTAAAAAAAAAAGAAATCTTATGGTATGACTGGTCTAACCTCAAAGAGGAGAAGGCTAGGTTTGAACCCAACTATGATGATTTGTTGGAAGACTCAACAGAGGTACATATGGTTGATGCTAATGGTTCTCTCCTTTGGGATCACTATAAAGGTGTGAGGCAATAGAAGATATACTATTCACCCAACACCTCCTTCAACAACTCAAACAAGAAGATGAGCATTGATAAGATGGGAAAAAGACTTGAAGATTTACTATAGTTCTAACACTGAATCAAGCTCCATAGCATATCTTATCATTGTGGAGACCGGTTACGAAGTTATTGCATGTCGATCAACCCAAGAGTTCACCTCGAGAGCAGATAGTACTACTTTTATAGAAGGTGGAAAGTACCTCCATACAAGAAAAGATATTAAACTCATGGTTGAACAATAAGTGAAGAAGTCCGCAAGCTCAGGTAGTTCATCCCCAAAGGGTAGACCCTACAAAGAGGAATTTGATATATCAATATCCTGGGTTTTGTGCCTCCTTCTTTCAAGTTTGATGGCGTGAACCTCACAACATATAGACACTCATACCAAGGTAACATGGTGGAATGCATATTATTCTACCTCTTTGTCAGTAGCGCATAACTTTTGATTGGTATGAACTCCAATGATTAAGAAGATTTTGAGTTGGAGCAATATTTTGTTAAGAGGTTTGATCAGAGATGGGTGTTCTCGAAGCTCAACAACACCCCGATGAGTCCCTCATTGATTATATTCATAGATGACATAATTTAAGCATGAAATGAGAACCACAACTATCTGAACAACATGCTATTAAAATTTTATTAAAGAATATTCATAGCCCGGTCGTCTTCATGCTTAAAGGTTTCACCATTAAGACATTTGAGAAGCTAATCAACAAGGTGGTTAGTCTACAAGGAGAGGCCAAATAGTTGCCTTTTCAAGATTAGTCATTAAAGCCAAAGTCGCAGAAAGCCTATGAAAAGAAGCCAGTTGTAGTAGCAGCATTGGATAAGGAGAAGAAATTGGCTAGAGATCAGTATGATAAACCTCGAGCTCAATAGCCTTCGCTTCCACCTCCTTTACCACCAATCTAATTGACCTCTGCCACCTCCACAACCTTCGCCTCCTCCTCACCATACTCAATAATGGATACATACCCCCCGTGTAGCTATCATCCACCTACTCTTTTGGATAAATTAAACAAAACTTATTCATTTAAGAAAGGGTAGTCAGAAAAATCTATAAAAACCTCTTAAAGAAATTTGATTTTCAACTACCCGAGCCAAGAAAGCTAGAGGAAGTGGGCAGGAGTAATGATCCTAACTTTTGCCCCTACCATCACATGCTAGGCCATGTTTTGGAGGATTGCTTTACATTTAAGGACTGGCTTGAGCATAGCTATAAGTCAGGCACTATAGTTATCCCTATGGAATATTTAGTAGAATAACCATCCAATTCTGTTAGGGTAATTCTTGGGGATACATGTGATCCTTTCAAAATAAAAGAAGGTTGGGATATCTCTTTATCCCGAACCTCTAAAAAGATTATTTCTAAAATCAAGAAACTTTCCTTACAGGTGCCTGAGGCAGCTCAAACCTCCAACATCAAAGAAGGTTTGCAAGTTGCCAAAGATAACTTGGGGAAAGTGGGAGCTCAGCAGAAACAGTAGCAGCAGCCTATAGTTTCCTAGGATAGCCATGTATCACAACCACCGATCGAGTCTAGCCTCCATTCCACTATTGCAGCTACTACTTCAGTCGGCATCCCTACTTCAGCTAGTTCTTCTTATAGTAGACATCTTGTATCAGCGGATGAGGGCATCAAATCCTTCACCCTAATTACTTTACTAGACTTCTACTATGTACCTCCTTTTTAAATCTAAAAAATTAAGGAATAAAGCTAGTTTGAATTACATCTATGTCACTTCTGATGGGTTATTTGATTCTACTCTTTTAGAAAACTCTTCAAGTCTTAATAATTATAACAACTTCAATCATCATCTTTTTGATTCAGAGGTGGACTTTCCTTCTCTGAATAATGTTGGTTCACCTCTGGAGATAGACTTGGAATCATCGATTAGGGTCCTATAGAGAAGTTGTAGGTGAACTGAGTAGAACTTTCCATTAAACCATCTCAAGAAGTCACCAAGTCAACCTTCATAGTGGCAAAGTTCTACCTAAGGGTAGCACCTCAAGACAAGGGAAACAAGTCATTGGTTCAAGTGATCAAGAAGCCCTCCACAGATGCTCCACCCATGGATGTGGAGGACCAGTGTGAGTTGACAATGTCCTCGCCACCTAAGAAAGTAAACTAAGCATATATGATGCCCTTATCTTATCCAAAGAGATGAGAGAATTAATCAAGGCTCTTCTTGATCCAAAATATGCTTATACCTTGTTGGAAAGGAGGCACATTATTCAAGAGAAGCATATGGAGTTACACTCATCGATGAAGACCATCTTCTGGGGGATATGGAGCACAACCGTCCCCTCTACATTATAGTGGATATGGGCGATTCACTTTATGGTGTTGATCTAGGTGCACCAAGGAACATTATGAGCTTTAAAACCCTTGCCTTGAGGATTGACATCTATCTGAGAGATGATGTTGAGAGGATTCAATGAACAAGGCAAGAGGGCTTTAGGCTCCATAGTGTTACCTTTGAAATAGGTGACTAGAAGAAGCCAAGTTCTATATAATTGATCAATACATTATTCAGCTTTTGGGCCTTGGATACACTAACAAGATGGTTACATCCTCTCTTCATCAGTGCATCAAATTTTGAAGAGATGGAATTGAATATTGTGTCAAAGGAGATGAAAGCCATTCTCAGTTAGAGAGGTTGAGATATATGAGAACACGACCTACTATCTTCCTCAAAATCAAAATATTTATTCTCACAAACTTGGCCAAAATTTGAATACAAAAGAAAAAGAAAATGAAGAAAAAGAAAAAGAAAGAAAAGAAAGTAAGAGGGAAGAGGTAGAGCCGCATGTTACATTCCACCCATTGCCATTCCACCACATGTATATGGATGACTCGACCTCCACCGTGTAGGGTGAGGTAGATACAGAGGGTTCTAGAGTGGAAGACCCTGTTGGCCACCAATAGCTATTTCCAATTCATGAGTACTACTATTCACATAGACTTGGAATCTATGAGGATGAGTCTCATGTGATTAGCACACAGAAACCCTCAGTGGGTCTCATTGAGGTGACACTGAGCAGTAGTGATGAAGACCAGCCTCCAAAGCATGAATGTATTCGAATCAGGATTATGTAAAACCATTAGACAGTAATTGGGAACCTTAGCTCTAACCCTACTTTCTTCAAAAAAAGTTGAGGGTTTGGTAATTAAGGAAGCCCCTAGATTTTTCATGGATGTCAAGCTAAAGAGATTCCTATTGGGATCATCATCCTTAAGTTAAAAAGTAGATGTAAAACTTGAGGATGATGCATATAAAGATTTAATAGAATTACCTTTTGATTGGTACCCACCTTGTGTTCATAATCTTGCAAAGAAAGGTTTGATTCCTTACACATGGTCTATGGTCAGTATTTGAGAAGCTATGGGATAATAAAGGTGGATGCACAATCAAGACCAAGATTAGATTCAATGGGTCCAAATGAATGATGAATATTGCTTAGTTGTCACCAATCATCTGAGTCGATAGTTCTTCTCAAACCACACTAACTCTTATGAGGATGTGTTTAAAAACTTTAGATGATCCTTATGATCTTCAAATCAAAGATGCACCTCTAGAATTTGAAGAAGAAATCAATTCAACCATCCACAAGCTCAAAGAAATCAACCTCGAGACAGAAGAAGATCCACACCCCACATACATTAGTTCTCTACCAAATGAAGAAGAAACCAATGACTTAGTTAGCTATTGATTGAGTTTAAGGACGCTTTGCATGGAGCTATGAAGAGATGCTAGATTATCTCTCGACGTGGTCCATAAACTAGCAATATATCCTAACGCCCCTATCAAGCAAGCTCCTAGACACTGCATTAGAAATCAAACACAGGTCATTGAAGTCAAGAAATTGATCGATGCTTTTATCGGAAGAAAATATCTACCCAGTTAGCTGTCATGTCTTAAGAAAAGAATGGCCAAATTGTATATGTGTCAATTTTAAGGACTTAAATAAGGCATGTCCTAAGGATGAATTTCACTTCCTATACCAAAATTAATGATGGACATCGCCTCATCTCATGCAATATTCTCCTTTATGGATGGGTCATCTAGCTACAACCAAATAAAGATGGCCCTCAAAGATGAAAGAAACACTACTTTTTGAACCCCGATCAGAATCTATTATTATAAGGTCATGCCTTTCGGCCTTTAAAAGGCTGGAGTTACAAACAAGCAGACCATGACTCAGACTTTAACAATCTTATTCATCATCAAGTTGAATGTTATGTTGATGATCTAGTAGTCAAAAGCAAAGACAAGGAAGACAATCTCTTTGACTTGAGAGTAATTTTTGAATGGTTAAGATAATTCAATCTCAAAATGAACCTCTTGAAGTGTGCATTTGGAGTAGCTTTAGGGAAGTTCCTTGGGTTTGTATTCAATAATAATGAGATAGACCCGAAAGATCAAAGCTATCTTAAAATGACACCCAAATCTAACTCAAGATCTTTCCAAGGGTGGTGATCTAAGATGCTTTATCTCCAATCTATCTGAAGATGCAACCATTTTAGCACTTGTCAAAAGGACACTAAGTTCAAGTGGGATGACAAGTGCCAAAGATGCTTTTGAAGACATCAAACAAGAGATTTGTGAAGTTTCTACCATTTTATCTGAAAGCAAGCCACTTATCCTTTACACTGCGGGATGACTCCTTGGCACTTTGTTGGCCCAAACCAATGATGAAGGAAGGAGAATGCTCTTACTCTACCGCCGTTGATCCTGAAGAAGACTACCCACCTATTGAGAAACTTTGCCTAGCTCTTATTTCTCATCCTAAAAGCTATGACATTACTTAGTCTCTCATAAGGTAGACTTAATTTCAAGGATCAATCCACTACAGTATCTCATGACATGGCCAACATCATTTGAATGATTGGCACATTGCTCCATGATTTTATCACAGTTTGACATCACATTCATAGGCACTAGTGGATTTCTTAGTAACACACCCACTTCCTGCTGATTCCCCACTTAGTGATGACTCATGAACAAATCATGAACTTGGGGACACTAGCATTCAGGGAAGATGTATTTTGATGGTGCTTCCTTTCAAAAGGAGAAGAACCATGATCTACTCTTTAGGAAAGGCAGGGTAGGAATCATTCTCTTAACTGCACATGATGTGATGAGATTCTCATATTATCTCTCCAATCCATGCACCAACAATGAAGCTGAGTATGAGGCTTTGATTGCTCGTCCGGAGTTAGTTATTACAGTTTGTGTCAAAAACATCAACATTTATGGGGATTCTCAGCTGGTCATCAACCAGATTGCTGGATCCTATAAGATTCTAAAACCTAAGCTTCATCACTACCATGAGTACACCATGAAGCTATTAACCCAAATCCCTGAGGTCACCATCTACAAGATCCCTCGAGGAGAGAACATAGTAGCAGATGCTTTAGCCAAGCTTGCCAAGGAGTTGGCATGTCCAGAAGATGAGCCCATTCTAATAAGGGTTTAAAATAGGCAAGTCTTATCCCTTATTGATGCTGAACTTGCCGAGAAACTCTCTTTTGAAGTGGAGGTTGTCGTTTCCAAAAAAATGAGCTAGATCAGAGGCAACCATTCATAGATTAATTGAACATAGGCAAACTATCTCAAGAGAAATCACAAGCCCATTAGATGAAGTAGAGAGCTCTCTCCTATGCTCTTGTAGATGGCACCTTGTACCGACCATCTTTTGATCAAATGTGGTTATGATGTTTAGACAAACATGAAGCCCGTAAGGTCATGACCGAGATACATTCAGGTCTATGTGGAGTGCATCAATCCGGTTTGAAGATGAAAGCCAAGATCAATAGACTAGGATGTTATTGGCCTTCGATGATCACAGACAACATGAACGTAGCTAGAAGAAGCCACCAATGTTAGTTACATGATGTGGTCCTACATCAACCACCCAACATTCTACATCTTACATTGGCCTCATGGCCATTTGAGTGTTGGGGTACCAACATAGTGGGTCTGATCGATCCTTCTTCTTCTAAGGGGTCATTGGTTTATCCTAGCCATCGACTACTTTTCCAAGTGGGTGAGGCAATCCTCAGAGGTCATAGCTCAAAGATGTGCTCTGTGAACCATATCATGTATAGGTTCGGGGTTCCTCAATGAATTATATCTGATAATGGTACTGCATTCAAAAGCACCAAAATCAATAGCTTTGCTAGGAGACATAGTATAGATTGAAGATACTCCACTATCTACTATTTAAGGGCAAATGGCCTAGTAGAAGCATTGAATAAAACTCTCATCCAGATAAAGAAGACACTCGATGGTAACAAGCGACAATGGCATGAGTAGTTAGTGGAAGCCTTGTGGTCATACCACACCACATATAGAACTCCAACCAAATCTACCCCTCCTTAGTATTTGGGTCTGAAGCCGTTCTACCATTAGAAGTTTAGCTCCCATCACTAAGGATAGCAATGGGTAGTAAAATCACAAAAGTAATGAGTTGTGATTAGAAGAGCTCAAGGTTTGGAGGAGAAATGCCTACGCATGCTAGAACCTGTTGTACAAAGCCAAGGATTTAAAGCTCACAACAAGCTTGCCCTAGAGCTTTTCAAGTAGGAGAGCTTGTTTTAGTTCTAAGAGACCAATTGTTGCCCAAAGATGGGAGGCAAGTTTGAACCCACTTGGGAAGGCCCTTTTGTCATAGAGAAGGCCTACCAAGGAGGATCTTATCAACTTATTAATTAAGGGGAACACATGCTTCCAATCAATGGGCTTTATTTGAAGAAATACTATCCATAAAATCATGTTTGAAAATAATTATCTTCAAAAATTTCATTCCAATTCATCAAAATATTCTCTCCATTCGAAGCATTATTTGTTTATTTGTGAATTTTCCATGACGTGTTTAGGGTAGGTGTAAGAGAACCCAAGCGGCATCCTATTCCTTCTATCACAACACATATAAACACAAACTTTTTATCTCAGGCTATTTTTGATGTGGGAGCAAGCCCCCCGTGACACTCACTCATTAGCTGCTCTGGGTCAGGTTGATATACTTCCTTGCTAGTGTCTCACCCCAGTGGTCATTTGTCTAGTGGATGTGAGTCTTCACACCTTCTTCCTGACTAGAACATTGCAAATCGATGAATGCCTTGTTAGTTTGGTAGGCCTCACTGTGCAGCCAGTAAGCTACCTCATGTTGACTCTGTTTAAGAGGATGTAAGCCTATATGCTTTCTTCTTGAACTAGCCATCATGCACTAGCTAGGTCGAGTATACTTGAGGCTTAGGATAAGTCCCCCAGCGATTCCTTTCCTCTCGACTACTTTTGAGTTGGTATAAGTCCTCTATGGTAAAATTTTTATTTTCATTCTTCATCTATCTTTTGAGAAAAATAAATGAAGAAAAAATAACACTTCTTGTGTTGGACATCATGTAGATCCATAGATGTTCTTATTAGATGATGGGTATGACATTAGGAATGATGTACTATCTCGAGAGTCAACATCTATAATGGACTGTCACCCATAAGGACTCATGGTGAATTATATTATATATCTCTATCTTCATATCCCTTCCCTTTTAAAAAGAAGGACAAAATGAAAAAGAAATATATATATAATGTATGTTGGATGCCACCAGATCTGAAGTTCTTATTAGGGTGATGGGTGCATATGAGGAAGGTGCACTATCTTGAGAGAGATGAAGTCACCACCCTACAATGGACCTAATTACCTCAATAAGGACTCCTAAGACTATGGGTCTTGAGAATGTACCAGATTCTTCCCACTTTACATGGAAAAGTAGCGGGGTTTATTTTAAACTGGGTTCATTAAGTTTCCTACAAGGCAAGCCCATAGTTAATTACATCCAGGAATAGATTCCAGAATACATTAAGATAAATGATCAGTCTTCAAAGATTTAAAAAAGGTAGGACTATAAATCGATTAATTTATTTTTAGAAAGTCAAATGGGATTGATCAAGAGGAGAGAGTTCTTATGGAAGCCAAATAAAAATAAGTAAAGGATGCTTAAGATATTAGGAAGCTTAGTAAGCATACTAAACTATCCTATGGTTGGGTTTTATATTTTTGAAATTGAATTAATATGTTTGAGTTTAATTTTTATTAGAAATGTAGGGCTTACAATTACATAATACAAGGTTATGAAAATGCCTAAGAGGTGAGGATTTATGCTTGTAGCCCGCAGAGGGAAGTAGCAACCTCAGAACCTAAATCTAGGAAGCTTTGGCGAGGGTCAAAAGTATGACCTAAATCTAAGGCAAAATGGGTATTTGGTTTACCTCCATAAGAGAGGATAAACCACCCGACTGTTGGACTTACAACCGCTTGGGGGTGGCCACCAACTAACTCCTCCTATGATTTTAAAATATGTAGGCAAGTCAAATGCTTTTGCAAGATAGCTAAGCTGTTGTTTATTTAGAAATAAATTAAGTCCTTAAACATACTCCCTAAGCGACAAGATCATGTAGAGAATTCTTTAATGACTTAAATCTAATGCAAAATTTTCATTTATTTTATTTTCATTTTGGACAATCAATTTGACATAGGCTTTAGGATTTTTTATGCCTAATGCATGAGAAATTAGATTATGGGCTAAATCAAAGATAAGGAGGTGTGTTCCATCATGGCTCTCAGGTCAAACCAAGTTCTCGCAAATGTGGAAGCCCTCCAATCAAGAGTGAAAAATATGATTTTTATGCATGATGTGAGAAAAGTAATACAACATCCATTGGGGTTGCTAATTCTTTTATCTTGATTTATAACTAGCTTAATGAGGTTATGAGTTATTTATTTTTAGTTTTGAGTTTATTAATTTGGTAGAATATTTATTTTTTCCTAAGAGCATAATCTTCATCCAGACCATACATCAAAGCAAGGAAGAAACTAAGAAAAGATGTCATCTTAATGCACAAGTTAAACAAACATCAATCAATTTATAAAAGTAGTGCAAAAGAATAAAAGGTCATTTATGGTCGGGCTCCATAACACAAACCTGAAAATAAATTGGGTAGCCGAGCTCTACCCTTATACAACTCAGATTATAAATGAATTAATTATAATTAAGCAAGGAATTCATGTTATGTGGATCTTCATTCTTCATTTCTTCTTTCTTCTTTCTTCTTTCTTCTTTCTTCCTTCTTCTTTCTTCCTTCTTCTTTCTTCTTTCTTCTTTCTCCTTTCTCCTTCTTCTTTCTTCTTTCTTCTTTCTTCCTTCTTCTTTCTTCCTTCTTCTTTCTTCTTTTGGATTCTTCTTTTGGATGGTTGGAATATGATTGATCCAAAGGCTTCACATGGTATATAAGATATAATTTTATAACTAATGCTCAACTTAATCCCCCATAATAATCATTCTAAAATCCTAATTGTAAAATTACATGAAAAGAAAAAAAAGTAAATCTAACTAAAACTTACAAAACATATATTAGCTAGACAAATCATACAATCCCATGTATATATATATATATATATATATATATATATATATATCCCAATATATATATATATATATAGAATATATTGGGTAATAGACTTTATAAACACAAAAGTAATTTTATATTTTTTATTACATCTTTAAGCACAATCCCGAAAAATAATGATTAGACTAAATCATCCTACCATTCATTCTATGCATATTCACCCACATCGACTAAAACAAAATATCACAAAACAAAAAGCATCAAACCATGCATTACTAACAAAATAGAAATGGTAACTTAGCCTTATGTGTGTGCCATTTAAGGTTTATGTGGTATGCTTAGTTATGGCTTTAAGGTTTAGATTTTCTAATTATGAAAATGTTCAACTTAGAGGGTGATTTCATTTAAGTTGTTTAGTTTATTTGAGTTAATTTTATTTTGTATTTTGATTAGGTTTGAATGAACTTAGGATTAATTACTAAGTGTTGTAAAGAGAGGAAAAGAGAAGAGAACTTCTCTTTCCTCCCATAAGTAATTTCTAAGCATATTCATATTTAATTTTGTTTGTGAATATTTTATTATGTGTTTTAATTAATCTAAGTTTAGATTTTCCTAAACAAACTATTCAAAAGAAAGGAACTTTAAGATTAAGTAAAGTGAAATTATCACAAAACACACACACTTCATTTCTTTCCCAACATATGTAACATGCATATGAATGAATCCTAAGCATATCTATACATGCAAATGGGAATGTTTAGCACACCTTAATGATGAATGCTAAGTAGTGTTACTTTAAGAAAATTTGGATGCCTAATGATGTATGATTTTATTATGTAGAAAAGGAGAGATTTCTTTTATCCATTTTTTTTCATATGTACAAATACATGTATGAAAGGCATAAGTGAGTACGACACTATTGTTAGCACTAGGGGTGTAAGGTACAAGACCTACTTAGGGCTACTTAAAGCCTCCAACCCAAAGTTGTCAACTAATATACCACTTTCTTTAAATACATATACATGTACAAAAGAAATGAATGAAAAAAAGAAAGATGCAAAAGTTTGTGTTTATTTGTTTGATTTGTTTATGCAATTTATATGTATAAGTGTGGATGTCCTTCTTAAGTAATAACATAGAAATGAATAAGAATAGATTTAAGCAAGTGTTATGTCCTTTTCAAATGAACTATACACTTTACCAAATCTTATTCAAAACTATGCTAAAAGAAAAGAGAAGGAAAGCCATACTATGCATATCTTTATATTTTTACTCACATACAAGCTCATAAATAATTATAAGTAGCAAACATTTCAATTTTGATAATTGATTTATAATCTTTGAAAATAATTTTAGATTTAATAGTGATAATAGCCATTCATATTCTTACTTTAGCCAAAACATACAATTTGACATAAAGGAAACATTTCATTTTTTAATTTGATTTTCAAAAGGCATGAATGTATGAATTTCATATGACACACACATTTAACATGTTAGGAAAGAAATAAAGTGATGAAAGCAATGTAAGTTTATCCACCCTAATTAATTCTTAAAGGCAATCATATGAATAAGATTACTTAAAGTAAATCAAATTTATTTTAAGGAGACTTCGAATTTTGTTTGAGTTTGATTTCAATTTGAGAAATGTGAGATGAGTTTGTTGGTCCTAATCTATTCCCCCATGTGTGAGTTATTTAAGTTTAATTTTTAGGTAATTAGATCAATTTTATGCTTTGGTTAGGTTAAGGTGTGAATTAAATGTGTTAATTACCACTTAATCACATAATTATGAGCCAATGTATGACATAAAATCACACAAGAAATTTAATCAACAATGCACCTAGGAAAGAAAGGACCTAATATAATTGGCTCACAATTAGTGATTAATTAAGCTAAAGGGTTTAATTTAAGTACTTTCATAACCCTTCCCACACATGTGGGTTGGATTTTGATTTCCTTAAGCTAATTAAGTTATTGAGCACCGAAGCACCTACCCAAGAGGGATGGATTAAGCTCTGGAATATTTTGATTTTAAGATCAAATTAATTAAACAAGTGATTAGGGGATTAACCCTTAATCAAGTTTGGATTAAGGAAGAAAGGGGTTTAGGAAGCTTAGGAAAATTCCCAAATCCATTCCATAAACCTCTTCTCTACTTAAGCAAGGCTTAATTAATAATAAGGGATTAAACTACTATTCATATTAATTACTCTTATTACATAAAAGAGTAATTAAAGATTTATTAATTGATCTCCTAATTAACCATCAATAAATCAAAGAAAATTAGGGGAGTGAGTCATCCCCTAAATGCACATTAGAAGTTTGGTGTTGAATAATTAGGAGTAATTAGTTATTAAATTTTTAAAATCTAGTAAAAGGAAAAAACTATTCAAAATCATTGAAAATAATTTAAGAATATTCTCCTTTGAATTTTCTTTGCATTTTACCTTGTTTTTTATGATTTTTTATAGAATTAGTTATGTTATTTTAAAGATTCATTGGATAATTAATTAAATCCCTAATTAATTTAATCCGTCGGTGCCATGTGGACGCGTGATGGGAGGTCACTTAAGTTGTCACATCGGGTGCACATGATTGGTGATCTTGCTTTCTTATCGATCAAGATCGGATCAGATCCCCGTTCTTAAGAGTAAATCGAGATCCTATGCATCTTGATCCAGCCATCCAAAATGCAGGATTGATCATCTCAGCTCGTATGGAGATGGCCAGTCCATCTTCCAGCATGATGAGCTCAATTGAGCTCTCAACCATCTAGGTAAGGAGAAGATCCTGGTTTCTGAGGTGAAATTTCTCAAGGACCACACCATGGTTGGTTTAAGCTCATTGAACCCCATCTATCACCGGTGCTAATCCATTGAGGTAGCTTTGTGGAGATGAAGCCTTTATAGATTTAAGGTGATTTGGTTGGTGGATCTTAATGGACCAAGCTCTCCTTCAATTGGGCTTGGCATGATCAAGCACTCTTCCGTGCTTGGTAGATTAAGGCTGAGATTTGATCTATTAAGAAGCTTGCAAGGAATTGAGCTCTAGTGGAGGTTGGTGAGATTGAATTTCACTTGAACCCCTATTTTTTGTTGAAGAAATCTAAAATGGGAAAATGGAAAATAGAAAACCTTGGGGAGCTTGGAATCACTTCCTCACGAGTTCCTGCTCCAATCAAATAGGAGAATGAATTCAAATGAGTAGGGAGTATATCTCCCCAGGTGAATCAGATGGTGAAACTCTCTCCATTTTGATCCAATACACCTCATGCAATGGGTTTGTTAGAATTAGGGTGGCATGCATTGGTTTTGGAGAAGGTTGTGGAAGTTTTCCATGTGCAAAACAAGGTGGAGGAAGGATTCCCATGTGCTCCAGTTCATGAGGGTGGTCGATTATAGCCATAGGTTGGGTTGGGCTGACCCAAACCCATTGGTTCATGTGCACCATGTCCATTAGTGACCATTTGGTCCACTAAGATGATGCCAAGTGTCCATGAAAAATAATTGACCAAATTCCAAGTGGATTGATTTTAGGTTACCCTATGGCCTAAGAATAAAATGATTATTTGACCTCGATTTCAAATTGAATATGTTTGGTATGATTGAAAAATGAGTTGAGCTAAGTTTATTGGAGTTAGTTTGATATGATTTGGCTCATGTTGACCCATTTAGGTCAAAATGGGTCAACTTTGTCAAACCAATTGGTCAAATAGTCAAACCAAGGGTTAGGTCAAGTTCATATGACCATTTGAAATATTTTGGCATCATTGGTTTGGTTCAATTTGATTTATATTTGGATTTGATTCATTTGATTTTATTTAGGTCAAATGGGTCAAGTTGACCAATTTGACCCATTTCACCTATTTGGGTTAGGTCATGGGTTGGTTTATGTTTATTTTATCATTTGAAAATGATTGGTATCTTTGTTTCCAATCAATTTTGGTTTAATTTGATTTTGGCTCAATTTGACCTTTTAGGTCAAGTTAGTTCAAGGTCAATTGGGCTAGGTTGGGTCTAGTTGGCCAATTAAGGCTTTGGTCAAGTTCAACAAGTGATTTGGAATGAACTTGATCCATTAGTTTCAATCAATTTGGCTTAGATCAAGTTTGACACATTTTGACTTTTTAGGTCAAGTTGTCAACTTAGGTTAAGTAATTGGCTAGGACTCAAATGATGACTTGCAAGTTCAAACATTGATCATGAATGAGTTTTGATCAATGGTTTCAATCAATTTGGCCTATGGTGGATTTTGGCTAGTTTAGGCTTCATTTTGGTCAAATGTTGACTTGGTCAACCCTTAGGTTTGACTTGGTTTGACCCAATTTAAGTGATTGATCATCTCATGATGATTTTTGCTCACAATGTGAGGCTTTGGTGGGCTTAGTTCAATCCAATTTGGTTAGGATTAGAATTTGGCTCAAAAGGGGGTACTTTAAGTCACTTTGGGTCAAGTGAGCCTAACTAGGTCAAATGGCTTGGTCAAAGCTTGATTTGAGTTTAATTTAACTCACATATGGACTTATGATTGAAATATAAATCCATTTGCAAGTGGTTTGGAGTCAAATGAGTTTTGATTCATTTGATAATTTCAAGTTCAAAAAGGTGAACATGAGTTTGACATGGGTTTCATTTTTGAATTTAGTTTTGGTTTGATGATTGGAGTTTATATTTATATTTGGATTCATAATTGAATTGATTGAATTATGAAGAAAAATCAAGGATTTGGCTTGATTTGAAATTGATTTGGCTAAGTTCAAGAATTTGACTTGAAAGGCTTAAGTTGAATTTGAATTGGATTTTGATTTGAATTTTGAATTTATTTTTGGATATTTGAATTTATATTTCATTTATATTTCTAAATATAAATGAGGATATAAATGGGTTGTGTGAAAATTCCTTGAATTTGAATTGATTTATATTAATTTAGGCTAAGTTCATGAGAGGAATCAAAGAACTTATGAAATATTTTGGATTTAGATTTGAATTTATATTTGGTTAGATTGATTTGATTTATATTTCATTTATACATATGAATATAAATGAGAATATAAATGGGTTGTGAGAATATTTCTTGAATTTCAATTGATTTAGATTTGATTTAGGCTAGGTCCATAAGGTAGAATCCAAGGGACTTAGAAAATATTTTGAAATTTGGAATTTGGAATTCAATCATGGGTTTCAATCATTTGGAATTGATTCATGATTTGAGAAAATCCATTGAATTGATTTGAGGTTTGATTTTGGAGTTGGAGTTGATATGAGTTTGGAGTTTTGACTTGAAGAGAGGAAGTGAGGAATTTGGTTCAAGCTATAGGGTAGGCAAATTTTTACTTTCAAGTCAGATTCCATGGCTCTTAAGTCTCTGGGCTAGGTTGGTGTTCACCTAATCATGAAGTATCTTAAGACTAAGGAGACTCTTGGTGTCTAGAAAAGTCTTGTGTCTAAGATGGAGGGGTTGAGCTCATCCCAATAAGGGCCAACTCTTAAGGAGATGGGTCTTGAATGTACCCAGATTCTTCCTACTTTACATGGAAAAGTAAAGCAATGTTTATTTTAAACTGGGTTCATTAAGTTCCCTATGGAGGCAAGCCCCCATAGTTAATTACATCTTGAAGAATGAGATTCCTTAAGAATACTCTCGATTAGATAAATGATCATTGTCTCCAAAGATTTCAAAGATAACACTACCAATTAATTGGTTTATTTTAGAAGATCAAGTGGGATTGATCAAGAAGAGGGAGTTTATTATCGAAACCAAAGGAAGATAAGTAGGGAATGCTTATGATAGTAGGAAGCCTAGTAAGCATCCCAAACTATCCTATGGTTGGGCTTTGTATTTTTGAAATTGAAGTGATTTATTTATTTGAGTTGAATTTTTATTAGAAATCTAGGGCTTATAATTCCATAACACAAGATCATGGAAATGCCTAAGAGGTGAGAATTTATGCTTGTAGCCGGCAAAGAGAAGTAGAAACCTCTAAACCAAAATCTAGGGAGCTTTGGAGAGAGCCAAGGTACGACCTAAATCTAAGGAGAAAATGAGTATATGATTTACCTCCACAAGAGAGGATAAACCACCCGACTATTTGGACTTACAACCATTTAGGGGTGGCCGCCAACTAACTCTTTCTATGATTTTAAATACATGTAGGCAAGTCATATGCTTTTGCAAGATAGTTAAGTTATTGTTTATTTAGAAAGTGACTAAGTACTTAAACACACTCTCTAAGAGACTAGATCATGTAGGGTTGATTAATGACTTAAATCTAATACAAATTTTATTTAATTTTATTCTCATTTTTGGATAATTGATTTGACACAGGCTATGGGATTCATATGCCTAATGCATGAGAAATTGGTTATGGGCCAAAATCAGCAAGAAGGAGGTGTATTTCCACCATGGCTCTCAAGGTCAAGCCAAGTTCCAGCAAAGGTGGAAGCCCTCCAAGCAAGAGTGAAGCAAGATGCTTTTTATGCATGATGTGAAAATATACATTCTAAGGGGTTGCTAAATCTTTTATCTTGATTTATAACTAAGCTTTAGGTGAGGTTATGAGTTAATTTTAGTTTTGAGTTGATTAATTGGTAAAAAATTTATTTTTCCTAAGAGTCTAATCGCATCAGGCCATTCATCAAAGTAAGAATAAAGGAAAAAAATGTCATCTTAATGCACAAAAAACAAACATCAAATAATTTATAAACTAGTATAAAAAAAAAATAAAGGCTTTTGTGTGGGGATCCTGCCTGAAAAAGAAATTTGGAAGCCGAGCTCTACCCTAATACAACCCAGATTATAAATGAATAATTATATTTTAGAAGGAATTCATGTTATAGGGGTCTTCATTCTTCATTTTTTTCTTTTTACATGTCTTCTTTTCTTCTTTCTTCTTTTTTCTTTTGGTTGGTTGGAATGTGGTTGCTCCAAAAGCTTCACATGGTGCATAATATATAATCTTATGACCAATATTCATCCTAATCCCCAATAACATTCATTCCAAATCCTAATTGCAAAAATTACATGAAAATGAGAAAAGTAAATTTAACTAAAACCTGCAAAATAGAGATTAGCTAAACAAATCACACATCCTAAACATGTATATGAATACATTGGACTTAGCACCCACATGCTTAACCAAGTCCACCTTTATTTTGGATTATGCTTAGGGGTATAGAAACAGATAAGCATTTTTATTTTTTATTCTGGCCCCCAAGCACAATCCCATGTAAAGATAATGATTAGACTAAGATCATCCTATCATCAGTCTACACACATATATCTAACATCCAGACTAAAACATACATCACAAAATAAATCAAGCATCAAACAATGCACCACATAGAGCTAGAAATGATGACTGACTTTGTTGTGTGCCATTTAAGGCTTGTGTGGTATGTTTTAGCTAGGCTTTAAGGTTAAGATTTTCTAAGTATGAAAGGGTTCAACTTAGAGGTTGGTTTCATTTAAGTGATTTAGTTGATTTATTAATTTTAGTTGATGATTTGTTTTGGTTTGAATGAACCTACACTTAATCACTAAGTGTTGTAAAGAGAGGAAAAGAGAAGGGAACTTCTCTTTCCTCCCTACCTTAAGTAATTTCTAAGGTAGATTCATTAATGATTTTTCTTTAGTGAATATTTTATTATATTTTTTAATTAATCCTAAGTTTAGATTTGCTCTAAATAAACATATTTAAATAAGAAATGTATTTTAGGACTAATTAAAGTGAATTATTATCACAAAACACACCACACTTTATTTCTTTCCAACATGTGTATCATGTATATGAATAAATCCTATGCATATCTATACATGCAAATGTAAATATTAGCACACCTTAATGATGAATGCTAAGGGATGTTGCTTAAGAAAATTTGGATGTTTTATGATGCATGATTTTGTTAAGTAGAAAAGAGAGAGATTCTTTTATCCATTAATCAAATGCACATTTACATGTATGAAAGACATAAGTGAGTATAACACCCTTATTTTTTACACCAAAGGTGTAAGGTACAAGACCCTCTTAGGGCTACTTAAAGTCTCGCAATCCCGGGATGTCCAGACTAATATACCACTTTTCTTAAATACATGTGCATGTACAAAAAGAAATGAATGAAAAAATAATCATGCAAAAGATTTATGTTTATTTGATTGATTTGTTGGTTATTTAATTTATATGTGCAATATGAAGATCCTTCCTAATTCATGACATGAGAGTGCATAGGAATAAATTTAAGCAAGTGTTATGTTTTTTTTCAAAGGAACTATACACTTTGCAAATCCTATACAAATCATGTTAAGAAAAGAGAAGAAAACCACATAACACATTTTAAGCTATATTCACATGCAAGTTTATAAATACTTATAAGTAGCATACATTCATTTATAGTTTTTGATTCATAAGTTTTGAAAATAATTTTTTGATTTAATAGTGATAATAGCCATTCATATTCTTACTTTAGCCAAAGCATGCAATTTGACATAAAGGAAACATTTCATTTTAATTTGATTTTTTAAAAGGTATGAATGCTTGATTTCATATGATAAACCACATTTAACATGTTTGGAAAGAAATAAAGTGATGTAAGCATATGACTTCATTCTCCTAATCAATTCCTAAAGACAATCTTATGGAATAAGATCATTTAAAGTTAATCAAAAATATTTAAAGAAATTTTATTTTAATTTTGAGTTTGATTTGATTTTAGGAAATGTGAAGATGATTGCTGGTCATAACCCATCTCCCACATATGTGAATCAATTTAGTTTAATTTTAGAACCATTAGATTGATTTTATGTTTTGTTTAGGTTAAGGTGTGAATTAAGTTCATTAATTACCACTTACCTACACCTCTTTAACATAATTAATGTAATAATTATGAGCCAACATATGATATGCAATCACATTGAATTTAAATCAGTAATACACCTAAGAAAGAAAGGGGCATAGTGCAATTGGCTCATAATTATTGATTAATTAAGCTAAAGGGTTTAATTAAGCACTTTCATAGCCTTCCCGCACATATAAGTTTTAAATGACTCCTTAAATTTACCTTTAGCTTTTGAACACCTAAGGATCTACCCAACAAAGGATTTATTAAGTTCAAATTAATTTTGAAATTTTGATTAAGCTAATTAAGAAGATCATTAGTGGATTATTCCTTAATTATGTTTAGATTAAGGAAGAAAGGAGGTTTAGGGAATAGCTTAAGAAAAATATCCCAAAATTATTCCATAAACCTCTAATCACTTAAATAATATTTAATTATAATTAAATTAATTGTTAATATTAATTAATTAAGATGAAATTATAATTAACTCATTAATAAATTAAAAATTAAATTCATCATGTTGGAATTGGAATGAATTGTTGGGAGTAATTAGGGTTATTAAGATTTCAAATAAACCCTTAAGAAAATTTCACTATTCAAAATCAATTAGAAATAATTTTTATTCTATGAATTATCTTTAAAATGAGCCTCATTTATATTTTTTTAATTTTTTACATTTAATTGTATTTTTGAAGTTTGTGATTGATAATTAAATACCTAATATAACTAATCCCATCGGCCATGGGGCGCTAAAGCGGCGCGCTTTCCATGTGCGATGGATTTATTTAAGTTGTCAAATCCATGCCATCGATTGGTGGTCTGCATTTTTCTCCTTGGACCGTCGATCAAAGATGGACGTCAATTAAACCATAATTTCAAGGTAAAATCATGGATCTAATGTGTTGTCGATTGTCCATCCAAAACATGGGATGGACGGTCCATGATTCATCCACGCCCTGCTGCGGGGAGATGAGGTGTCCCATGGCTTGATCCGAGCTCACTTGAGCTTGGATTGGGCTAGGATTCAATCCACACCATCAAGAGGTGTGGGGAAGAACATCCAATGGTCAAATTCGATTGGGATGATAATTCCCTTCCCAAATGACCAAAGAAATTTCTCCCTAAGCTCAGTTTTGAAGCATACCTTGCTGGAGGCTATCACCGGCGCTTCCAAACATTGAGGTAGCTTCGTCTAGTGGAGACGAAGCCTTGTTGAAGGTTTGAAGACTTGAGATGATGTGGATCTTCTTATTAACCAAAGCTTGCTTCAATAGCTTGTGGCTTTGGTCTAGCTCCTCCTTCTCGTGGCTTGGTTTCTTGGAAAATATGTTGGGTGAGCTCAACTTGCCTCCCTGATGGTGCTTGCAAAAGAAATTGGACTTTGGTGAAGTGATGAGTAAGTAGAAAATTCTCTACCTCCCCATTTGGCTTAATCGAGAATGGAAAAGTTTGAATGAGCTTGAAACCTTGGAGAAGCTTGGGAAGCTCTGTTTGGGTTCTGCTCAATCAATGCAAAGTGATGGAATGGAATGAGGGGGAGTATATCTCCCCCTACTTGGATCGGACAGTTGTGAGCTTACATGCCATTTTGATCAATTAGTTTGATTGAATGGGTTTGTCAGGTTGTTACAAGCTCCATGTGATTCGATTCATGCAAGGGAGTGTAGTGGAGGAGTTGCCCATGTGTTAAATGAGAGTATGGAGTGATTCCATGTGCTCATTTTCCATTGGGTGGTCGATTTGGCCATGGGTTGGGTCATGGCCAAACCCATTGGGTCATATTGACCACCCTCATTAGTGTCCATTTGGTCCACTAAGAGGATGCCAAGTGGCCATGAAAAGGAATTGGCCAAATTCTAAGTGAATTTGGCCAAGAGTTATCCTTTGACCCAAGGGTAAAAGGATCATTTGGCTTTGATTTCAATTTGGGCAGATTTGGAATAATTGAAAATGGGTTGTCCCAATTTTCAATGAATTTGGGATTTATTTGATATGATTTGGCTCATGTTGACCCATTTAGGTCAAAATGGGTCAACTTAGTCAAGTTGACCAATTTAATTGTAGGTCAAACCAAGGTTGGGTCAAGTTCATATGACCATTTGTGTTTGGTATCATTGGTTTGGTTCAATTTGGTTTATATTTGGTTTTGGTTCATTTGTTCACTTAAGTTAAATGGGTCAAGTTGACCAATTTGACCCATTTGACCCAATTAGGTTAGGTCATGGGTTGGTTTAGATTTGGTTGGTCATTTTAAATATTTTGCAAGCTTTGATTTCAATCAATTTTGATTTAATTTGATTTTGGCTTGATTTGACCTTTTAGGTCAAGTTGGGTTCACAGTCAATTGGGCTAGATTAGGCCTAGTTGGCCAATTGAGGCTTTAGTCAAGTTCAATAAGTGATTTAGAATGAATTTGACCCATTGGTTGCAATCAATTTGGCTTAAATCAAGATTTGATATATTTTAACTTTTTAGGTCAACTTGGGTCAAGTGGCCAATTGGGCTAGGTTAGGCTCAAATGATGGCTTGATAATGTTCAAACATTGATCATAAACTATTTTAGATCAATGGTTTCAATCAATTTGGCCTATGATGGATTTTGGCTAGTTTAGGTTTCATTTGGGTCAAATGTTGACTTGGTCAAAGGCTAAGTTTGACTTGGTTTGACCCAATTTGAGTGATTGATCATCTTATGATGATTGTTGCTCATAATGTGAGGCTTAGATGGGCTTAGTTCAATCCAATTTGGGTAGGAATAGAATTTGGCTCAGAAAGGTGCTTTAGGTCATTTTGGATCAAGTGAGCCTAAGTGGGTCAATTGACTTGATCAAGGCTTGATTCAAGTTTGGTTGAACTCACATATGGATTTATGATTGAAATATAAATCCAATTATAAGTGATTTGGAGTCAAATGGATTTTGATTCAATTGATAATTTTAAGTTCAAAGGATGAACATGGGTTTGATTTTTTGGATTTAGTTTTGGTTTGATGATTGAATTTAGTTTGTGATTAAAGGATTGATTGTTTGGAGAGAAAATCCAAAGGTCTGAATTGGTTTGAGGTTTATTTGGCTAAGTTCAAGAATTTGACTTGAAAGGGTATAGGTTGGTTTTAGGTTAAATTTGGGTTTGAGTTTTGAATTTGGTTTTGGTTATTTGAATTTATATTTCATTTATATTTATGAATATAAATGAGAATATAAATGGGTTATAAGAAAATCTCTTGAGTTTGAAGTGATTTGAATTTGATTTAAGCTAAGTCCATAAGATGAAATCAAAGTGGCTTAGGAAAGATTTTAGATTTAGAATTGATTATGTATTTCAATCATTTGGAATTGATTCATGATTTGAGAAAATCCATTGGAATTGATTTAAGGTTTGAGAAAATCAATTAAGTTGGAATTGATTTGAGATTTGATTTGGAATTGGTTTGAGTTTGAAGTTGATTTGGATTTGATGTTGATTTGGATTTGAGGTTGATTTGAGTTTGAGATTGATTTGGATTTGAAGTTTGACTTGAAAGAAGGAAGTAAGGAGGTTTAAGCTATATGGAAGGCAAGTTTTCCTAACACCCCTAAGGCATGACCTATTCTTATGGCTAACTCTTCTAAGTCTCTAGGGTGAGGTTAAGTGTTCACCTAATCATTAGAAGTGTCTTAAGACTAAGAAATTCTTAATGTCTAAGAGGAGTCCTATGTCTAAGATGAAGAGGTTGAGAGCTCATTCTAAAAATGATGTCAACAAAGGGCACCCAATATGTATGGTGTGACTGACAAGGCATACCACATGTATTGGTGTTGACCAAGATGATCAACACAAGCGATCACAAGCACACTATGAGATCTACTCCCAACCCAAGGTGTAGAAGGAATCAAGAGCCTTAGTGCAATGTGACTCTACTCATGTTAGCAACATAAGAGAGTGAAGGAGGAATCCACTATGGATTGAGTATGTGAACCATCCACTAGGCTAGAGAATGAGAGGTTTGATGTGATTTGAGTCTCATTGGAGAGAAATTTGATTTGATTTGTTGATTTAGGATTTGGTGCTCCACTAGGGATGAAAATGTGAATTCTCCACTGAGGGGGAAAGTTCAAGTCATCCATTGGAGGGAAAAATGTTGTGAAGTCTGCTAGGGGATTAGAATTCAAGATCCTCTGGGGAATCGGAAAGACTTGCATCTCACTAAGGTGAAGCAGATTGATTTGATTTGATTTGATTATTTGAATGTTTGATGATTTGACTCCACTAGGGGAGGTTGATTTGATTTTATTTTGTTTGTTTAGTCTGGACCTACTAAGGGAGGAGTGTTGAATTTATTTCAGATTTTTAAAAATTTTGGATTTTGAGATGAACCCTGTTGGTTTGTGATTGATGCACTTGGTAGCCATGTGGAGGCCTACAGATTTACCAATCTAAAGGGAAGTTTACCAACCACATAGTAAGACTATCCAACCAAAGGGATTGTCTTTCGGTGTACAGCAGCTGTACTAGGAAGAAAGCATAGTAAGCTTACATCCTCCAAAGTAGGGATCAGTTGATGGGTGATCAGTTGGCAAGGAAACGGATTGAACCCAACCTTAGGGCGACTCTTGAGTGAATGCCATCTTAAATCACTCAAAGATAGTCAAGATTAATTTCATTTTTAGTTATTTTTATGGATCTTCGGTTTTGCGATGGACTACCGAGTAGGGCGTTCGCCTTGGCTAGCTTCAGTTACAATCCAAAGGGTAGTCTACCAACCATATAATAGGACTATCCAACCAAAGGGATTTCCTTTCAGTTTATAATAGTTAATTTTAAGAAGAAAGTGTGGGGACTCACATCTTCCAAAATAAGGAACCAAGGTGATGTTGTGCAACAATAACGACCTAGGGATGACTATTGAGTGAATCTGCTGGGGACTTAAATCTCAAAGATAGTCAAGATTAATTTCATTTTAATTATTTTTGATGGATTCCATCAGTTTATGCACTAAGTAGAGTTTGTGGGCCTTGGTCTAACACAGATTTACCAATCCAAAGGGAGTAGTTTTCTAGCCGAGGGGAGAACTATCCAACCAAAGGGGTGCCTTTCAGTTTTCAATGGTTAATTCAGGGGAGAAAATGTGGGGACTCACATCTTTCCTGAATAAGAGACCACTGGGGTGACACATTAGTGAGGTAACATGTCAACCTGACCTAGGGCTGCCCGTCAATTTGCGACAGTCATGCTAAAAAGAATGCCTAGCAGACTTATATCTTCAAAGAAGAATGACTGTCGGGGTAACCTATTTGTGGCAAATAGATTGAACCCACTAAGGGCTATGGAGAGTGTGACAGGGGACTTATCTCAACTCAAGCATAGTCAAGAAATTCCTATAGGAGTTATCATTGCCTAAAGATAGGATGTGCTTGGGAAAGGGTGTTGGGGGCTTGAATTCCTAATCCACAAGCAAATTAATTTGTTTGCTTGTTTTGTTTATTTATCGTGGATCTTATTGGTTTGCAAGGGATCATATTGAGAAGGAGCTTATATTAAGATATCTCGATTTCTTGAACCAAGGGAGAATGCACATCCAGAACAAATTCTCCAACCAGGGTGGCTACTAAAAAGGGAATTGTTCCAAAAGTAACTAGTGTCTAAATGGGGTCACAAAGGATGTGATCCAAGTAGAGGGGCGCTAAGGGCTTGATCCAAAACCACGAGAAGATAACTTGCATAGGTATTCGGTGGCCAACTCAAGGAGAAAGCGTGGGGACTCACATCTGCCAAGAGTGGTGTATCCACCGGGTGAGTTGCTATCAGCATAGTGAACATCAACCTAAGGTGCCCATCAGTTTGCAACAATCAGCCTAGGAAGAAAGCATGGGACTCACATCTTATATAGCGAATTGGGATAGTTATCTTCGGGGTCTATCCGACCTAGGGGTGACTCTTGAGTGAATGCCACGGGGACTTATATCAACTCAAAGTAGTCAAGAGGAAAGAAGCCTCAGGGACTTATCCAAAACCTCAAATATACTCGACTAGTCAATACATGATGATTAGTTCAAAGAAGAAAGCTGAGGACTCACATCTTCTTAAACAAAATCAACATGAGGTAGCTTGGTTGAAGTGAAGTCTACCAAAATTAACATTGGTTTGCAATGGTCAAGTCAAGAAGAAAGCACGGGGACTCGCATCCGCCGAACAAGTGATCACTAGGGAGATATACTAACAAGGTAGTATGTTAACCCGACCTAAAGCAGCTAATGAGTGAGTGCCACAGGGGGCTTGCTCCCACATCAAAATAGCCCGGGATAAAGGATTTATGTTTGTGTTTATGTTTGAAGGAATAGGATGCCTCTTGGGTTATCTCACACCTATCCTAAAACATGCTTGGGGAATTGATGAAATGGTCCATGAATGGTAGTTAGGATTCCCACCAAGAAAGGATGCCACTTGGGTTATCTCACACCTAACTTAGTTATGCTAATCAAAATAGGATGCCTCTTTGGTTCTCTCACACCTATCCTAGTAGCATCGGGGAATTGTGTTTGATTGTGTTCATGTTGTGAAAGAGGGATATGATGCCTCTTAGGTTCTCTTACACCACCCTAAACACATTGTGGCAGATTCAAGACAAGCAAACAATGCTTCGAATGAAGAGAAGATTTTGATGAATTAGAATAAAATTTTATTCTTTTGTTGATAATTATTTTCAAACATGATTTATGGGTAATATTTCTTCAAATAGAGCCCATTAATTGGAAGCATTGGGTGTTCCCATTTATAATTAATAAGTTGATAAGATCCTTCTTGGTAGGCCTTCTCTATGACAAAGGGCCTTCCCAAGTGGGTTCAAACTTGCCTCCCATCTTTGATGGGCAATATTGGTCTCCTTAGAACTAGGACAAGCTCTCTTACTTGAAAAGTTCTAGGAGCTTGTTGAGCTTGAATCATTTTGGCCTTATACAACTCGAGGTTACGGCACAGTAGGCATCTCTCCTCAAACCTTGAGCTCTTCTAATCAACTTGGCATTACATCTGTAGTGACTACCCAATGCTATCCTTAGTGATGGAGTTGAACTTCTAATGGTAGAATGACTTGGACCCATACACTAAGGAAGAGAATGGGAGTTGGAGTTCTATATGTGGTGCGGTATGCCCACAAGGCTTCAACCAATTGCTCATGCCACTGTCATTTATTGTCTTCCAGTGTCTTCTTTAGTATCTGGATGAGAGCTTTGCTGAATGCTTACCTTGAGCCATTGTTAGGGGTAGTAGATGGTGGAGTATCTCAATCTATAGTATCTTCTTCTAGCAAAGCTATTGATCTTGGTGCTTTGAATGCACCATTATCAAATATAATTCATTGAAATTATATATGATATGGTTCCTGAAGCACATGCTTGTGACCTCTAAGTGGGACTGCCTTCACTCACTTAGAAAAGTAGTCGTTGGCAACTAAGATGAACTAATGACCCTTGTAAGAAGAAGGATCGATAAGACCCACAATGTCGGTACCCCAACACTCAAATGGCCATGAGGCCAACACAGGAAGTATAATATTGGGTGGTTGATGTAGGACCACACCTTGTACCTGACATTGATGGCATCTTCTAGACACATCCATGCAATCTGTAATAATCGAAGGCCAGTAGTATCCTAGTCTCTTGATCTTTACTTTCATCTTTGGACCAGATTGATGCACTCCACATAGACCTGAATGTACCTCGGTCACGATCCTATGAGCTTCATGTTTGTCCAAACAATGTAACCACATTTGATCAAAGGCGATAAGGTGCCATCCATGAGCATAGGAGAGAGCTCTCTATTTCATCGATGGGCTTTGATTTCTCTTGAGGTAGTTTGGGTTCAAGTAATCTATGAACGGTTGCCTCCAATCCCAGCTCCTTGTCCTGTAGCAATGTCCCCTTCAAGTGAAAGTCTTTC
This sequence comes from Cymbidium sinense, assembly GCA_021442155.1. NCBI lineage: Eukaryota > Viridiplantae > Streptophyta > Magnoliopsida > Asparagales > Orchidaceae > Cymbidium > Cymbidium sinense. The sequence continues at coordinate 143,403,390 of CM038221.1, read as the reverse complement.
GATGAGTTCATCATTAATAAGGGATAAGACTTGTCTATTTTAGACCCTTATTAGAATGAACTCATTTTCTAGACATGCCACTTCTTTGGGTAGTTTGGCCAAAGCATCTCTATTGTGTCTCGAGGACCTTGTAGATGGTGACCTGATTTGGGACCAAGCTTCATGGTGTACTCCTGGTAATGACGAAGCTTAGGTTTTAGAACCTTATAGGACCTGGAAATCTGGTTGATGACCAACTGATAATCCCCATAAATGTTGATGCTCTTGACACACATTGTACCAGACTGACAATCAAAGCCTCATACACAGCTTCTTTGTTGGTGCATGGATTGGAGAGATAGTATGAGAATCTCATCACATCGGGGTCTAGAGTTAAGAGAACTATTCCCACCTCTACTTTTCCTGGAAGAGTAGATCGTGCTTCTTCTCCTTTATGAAAGGAATCGTACCATCAAAATAAATCTCACAGTGTCGATTGTCAACCTCCCCCAAGTTCATGATTTGTTTGTTAGGAGATCGGAAATCAGAAGTGGGTGTCGCTAAAAATCTAGTGCTTGTCTTTTCATGGAGAGGGTATGAATGATATCAAAGCGTGAGAGAATCATGGACCAACATGCCAAATGTCGATAGCGTTGTCATGTGAGATCTGTAGTGGATTGGTTCTTGAAATCAAGTTCACCTTATGAGAAAGCATATAGTGTCATAGCTTTTGAGATGCAAAGATTAAAACTAAGCAATATTTCTCAATAGGCAGGTAGTTCTCTTTAGCAGGAATCAAATGATGGCTGAAGTAGTAGAGAGCACTCTCCTTTCCTTCGTCATTGTCTTGGGTCAACAAAGCGAGGAGTCATCAATGCAGTAGAGGATGAGTGGCACAGGATAGAGGCTAGAGAATTACTTCACCAAATACTTGATATCTTCAAAGGCATCGCACTTATCATCCCACTTGAACTTGGCATCCTTTTGACAAGTGCTGAAAATGGCATCTTCGATAGTTGGAGATAAAGCGTCTTAGATATGCCAACCACCCTTGGAAAGATCTGAGTTGAGTTAAACTTTTGGGTGATGGCATTTCTAAGATAGCTTTGATCTTTTCTGGATCTATTTCTATTCCCTGGTGTCAGATAACAAAACTAAGGAACTTCCTCTAAGCTACTCCGAATGCACACTTCAGGGGCTTCATTTTGAGATTAAATTGTCTTAATCGTTCAAAACCTACTCTCAAGTCAAAGAGATGGTCTTCCATTTCTTCAATTTTGACTACTAGATCGTCAACATAGCACTCAACTTGATGATGAATGAGTTCATTGAAGATCCGAGTCATGGCTCGTTGGTACGTAGCACCAGCATTTTTAAGGCCGAAAGGCATGACCTGATAACAATAGATTTTGATCGGGGTTGAAAAGCGGTTTCTTTCATTGGGGCCATCTTGATTTGGTTGTAGAGATGACCCATCCATGAAAGAGAATGCATGAGATGGCGATGTCCACCATTAATTAGTATAGGAAGGAAACTCATCCTTAGGACATGCCTTATTTAAGTCCCACATTGCATATGCAAATTTGGCCATTCTTTTTCTTAATTGGGATGATACAGCTAACAGGTAGGGTATTTTTCTTCCCAAAAACAATTGATCAATTTCTTGACTTAAAATGACTATTGTTCAATTTCTAATCACATGCACTAGGAGCTTGCTTGATAGGGTTAGCGTGATCTATTGCTAGTTTGTGGACTGCTACGTCGAGATAAAGCATCTCTTCATAGCTCCATGCAAAGCGGTCCTTAAACTCAATCAATAGCTAACTAAGTCATTGGTTTCTTCTTCTTATTTCAATGAACGATGTATGTCGGCATGGATTTTCTTTCAGGTTGATTTTTTAAGCTTTCCAACTATTGAATTGATCTCCTCTTCAAATTTTGCCAGTGCATCTTTAGTTTGGAGATCATCTAGATCATCTGAAGTTTCTAAACACACATCCTCATAAGAGCTAGTGTAATTAAAGAACCAATCAAACTCCAGATAATTGGTGACAAGTAAGTAGTAATCATCATCATCGATTGGACTCACTGTACCGAATCCTAGTCTTGATCTTGATTGTGCATCCATGCCTCTATTGTTCCACAACTTTTCAAAGTATTTTGATCTGTGCTTAGACCATTTATAAGGAATCAAACCCTTTTTCACGAGATTAATAACACAAGACGAGTACCAATCAAAAGGCAATTCCATTAATTCTTTATATGAATTATCCTCAAGTCCTACATCAATTTTTTGGACTTGAGGATGATGATCCCAATAGGAATCTCTTGACATCCACGGAAGAAGAGGGGCTTAACTACTAAACCTTCAACTTTTGAGAAGAAAGTGAGGTTAGAGCTAAGGTTCCTAACTGCATAGTTTCACATAAACTTGATTTGAATACATTTGTGGTTTGCTTGGGGTCTTCATCTCAGCTCAAGTGTCACCTCAATGAAACCCAGAGGGGTTGGCTGGTATGCTAATCACATTAGACTCTTCCTATGAGCTGGATTCCAAGTCTATGTGAATAGTAGGGGTATTCCTGTTAATTGCAACATAACCCCTATTGGCTGGTGGCTAACTAGGGGGTCTTCCACCTCTGGAATTGCCACTATGTCTACCTTTGCCTCTGCCTAGTGGAGGTTGAGTCATCTTACCCATATGACCATATGATGGAACGAATTGTGGGTCAAATATGACATGCGACTCTACTTCTTCCTTGATATTCTTTTCTCGTTCACTTGTATTTTCTTTCTTCTTTTCTTTTTCTTTTTCTTTCCTTTTTCTTCTTTCTCTTTTTCTTTTGTGTTTGAATTTTTCCCAAGTTCACAAGAAAATGTATTTTAAGGAAGATAGTAGGTCACATCTTCATATATCTCAACCTCTCTGACTGAAAATGGCTTTTCATCTCCTTTGACACAGTATTCAATTCCATCCTTTCTGAACTTGATGCACTGATGGAGGGAGGATGGAATCATCTTATTCGATGTATCCAAGGCCTCGAGCAAAGTAGTGAATGAAGTATTTGAATCAATGATATAGAACTTGGCTTATCTTCCATCACCTATTTCCAAAGGTAACACTATGGAACCTAAAGCCCTCTCCTTGTTCATTGAATCCTCTCACATCATCGATCTCCTCGAGTGTGGAAATGTTGATCCTCAAATAGGCAAGGGTCTTTAGACTCATAATGTTGATTGATGCACGGATCAAAAGAACCTGAGAATCTTATGTCCATTATAATGTGAGGGGACGGTTGTGCTCCATGTCCCCCCAGTAGAAGGTCTTCATCTATGAAAGTGACTCCTTGGGCTTTTCTGGAATAATGCACCTCCTCTCCAATAGTGGTCAATTGAGCTAAGCATATTTCTAGATCAAGAAGGTCCTTGATTAATGATTCCCTCATCTTTTTGGATAAGATAAGGGCATCATATATGCTAAACTTAGATGGAAACTTTCTTAGGTGAGAGAGAACATTGTAATCCACTTTGCGTTGCTCCTCCATAAGCATATCCAAGGGTGGAGCATCCAGTGGAGGGGCTTCTCGATCATCAGAACCAATGACTTGTTTCCCCTTATCTTAAGGTGTGCCTAGAGGTAGAACCTTGCCACTATGAGGTTGACTTTGATCTCTTGTGGCGGTTAGTGGAAGATTCTACCTGCTAGCTCCTACAACTTCTCCTATGGGACCCTCAGAATCAGATGATTCCAAGTCTATCTCAAGAGGTGAACCCATAGTATTCAGAGAAGGAAAGTCCAACTCTGAATCAGAAAGAGAAAGATCGGAGTTGTTATAATTATTATTTAGACTTGAAGAGTTTTCAATAAGAGTATAATTAGACAACCCATCAGAAGTGACATAGATGTAATTCAAACTAGCTTTATTCCTTGATTTCTTGGATTTTGAAGGAGGTACATAGTAGAAATCAAGTAAAGTAAGAGGGGTGAGGGATTTGATGCCCTCATCCCATACAAGATCTACTAGAAGAAGAGAGCTAGGAAGTAGAGGTGTTCGATGTAGTAGTGCATGGTGGAATGGAGGCTGGCTCGGTGGTTTGCTACTTGGCTATCCGGTGGGCTATGCTTCTGCTGCTCCTGAGCTCCCCTTTCCAAGTTGTCTTTGGCAACTTGCAAACCTTCCTTGATGTTGGAGGTTGAGGTTACCTCACACAAGAAAGTTTCTTGATTTTTGACACAATCTTCTTAGAGGTTCGGGATAAGGAGATAACCCAACCTTCTTTGGTTTTGAGAGGATCATAGGTATCCCCAAGGATTACCCTAGTGGAACTCGATGGTTGTTCCATAAGGTATTCCTTTGGGATAATTATGGCGCCTGTCTTGTAGCTATGCTCAAGTCAATCCTTGAATGTAAAGCAATCCTCCAAAATATGACCTAGCATGCGTTGGTAGGGGCAAAAGTTAGGATCATTGCTCTTGCCCACTTCCTCTGACCTTCTAGGCTCGGGTAGCTGAAAATCAAGTTTCTTTAAGAAATTCTTAAAGATTTTCCTGATTACCTCCCTCTTAAATTAATAAGATTTGTTTAGTTTATTCAAAAGAGTAGGTAGATGGTAGCTACGTAACGGTGGGTATGTGTACCATCTTGTGATATGGTTGAGGAGGGTGAAGGCCATGGATGGCATACTATGATGGCTCGATGGTGGTAGAGGAGGTGGAAGTGATGGTTGTAGAGCAGGTCTCTCATCTTGCCACTGCTTCCCTTTGTCTTACTTTCACCCCCACGGCTTCTTCTCATAAGCTTTCTGGCTTTGGCTTTTGATTGATTGATAGAAAGGCAACTGTTTGGCTTCTCCTTGTAAGCTAGCTGCCTTGTTGATTAGTTTCTCAAATGTCTTGATGGTAAAACCTTTGAGCATGAAGGTGACTGGGCCATGAATATTCTTCAATAGAATTTCAATGGCATGTTGTTATTGCATTCATTTCATACTCAAATTGCCATTTGAGAATATAATCAATGAGGGACTCACCGGTGTTATTGAGCCACAATGAGATACAGTCACCCTTTTGTTGAGCTCCAACAAACCTCTTAATGAAGAGTTGCTCAACTCAACAAAGTCTTCACTTGACTGTGGGAAGTTCACCAATCGAAGGCTATGCACCTAACTACTTGAAAGATGGAAGAATCATCGCCACGCACAACTAGCCTCAAATTGCTGTCGACATGGGTTCCCCGCCATCAAAGCTCTTGAAAGAAGGTGGCACAAAACCCAGGATATTGGATGGCATCAAATTCCTCAGGTAGGGTCTACCCTTTGGGGATGATCCTCCGGCTTGAGCCAATGCTTCTCACTGCTTTCATGAGTTTTAATGTCTTTTTTTATGGAGGTACTATCCACTACCTTCTATACAAGTTGGTGCTCTCTGGAGGAAGTCTTGGCTTGATCCAAGACATGCAATAACTTCAGTGACTATTTCAATAGTAGAATGCACTATTGGGGCTTGGTTCTGAAGTGCCAAAACTACCACTAGCAAGTCTTCAAGCCTCTTCCCTATCCTATCTATTTGTTCATCCTTTTGTTTTATTAGGAGGTGTTGGGTCGTGTATTCATCTGCTCTCAACACCTTCCAAACCCTCTGATCACAAAGGAGGAACCCGTGTCACCATGTGCACTCCTATTGAATCCTCACATCATCTTCATTGGGATCAAAACTTACCTTCTCATCTATTAGATCTCCTTCCTTCTTCTCAACCAATAGATACAATGTCATCTAGGGGTCCTGAGCAGTACAAAGATCGACTAGTAGTAGGATCACATCATGAAACAGATAGACATCTAACCTCCCTACTGGGAACTAATCTTGTGAGGACTATACTCTGGAAGATAGATGCTCACATTGTCTTGGATGTGAGTAGTACTCTAGGATCTATGGCCATGGGGATAACTCTCCTCCTCCCTCACTATTACTATCTATATGCTCTACTGGTGGTGGTGGGATGGACAACTACGATGCTCCAGGTGATTCCTCTTCACCACCTAGGCAAGAGGTCAGAGAGCTTCCCTCACACGATGGTGTAGATGGAATGGGATCTCTTGGCCATGGTTGGATCACTGGGTGGGGCTCTCTTCTCCCGTCGCCTTCATGGCTTTTGTTGGAATGGATGATGGAACTTAGAGATGGTGGGCGGAGTAGCGGTGTGGTGGAGGCACCACTCTCTCTGGGAGCTCCTCTCTGTGGTGGGTAGTGCCATTAATATATCTTGTCATCGATCGGCATGGGTAGCATGGATCAAATCGATGAGGTGATGGCACTGTTGTACCTCCTCTCTAGTTACTGTACACCCTCAGCCCTCTCCCTATCGATATATTCCCCCTATGAGGAATGGATCTAAATCAAATTGAGCCGGTCGATCGTCATAGCTCACTTCATAGAAGTGATCTAAGGTTGGCATACGACCTTCTCCTGCCATTGATAGGAGCCTCAAAATGAATGGGAGGTGGCGAGATCCTCTAATGTCTTCCTCTCCATCATCTAGAGGGGTGAAACTTATTCTGATAAGGAGACACTATCCAAGGTAACTCCTCTAGGAAGCGCCTCAGCTCCTTGGTTGCATCATGATCACTTGATCTTGCATTCACGTCTGGTCAGTGGGGTAACATAGAACTAGACCCAACCTCATGGGGGAGACTATCCGAGATGGGAGCCTTCCCTTGGAGAATAATGAGTGGGTCTAGCATCTTAGGCGAAGGGGAACCACTTGGACTGCAGCGCAATTACTTGAGGCACAACCTTCCTCTTCAATGAGACTCAATCAGGCATTTCAACACGGATGACCGCTTCGATCACCACCTCTTCTGGGTTATGGTGGTCCCCTCACAAGTGATCCTAGCCCCCAAAATCTCGACCAAAATGAATGAGGTGGGTCGATCTGGGAGGCGATCAAGGCCAAATCCATCCCAAAAGGAAAAGTAAACACATACTTTTGGACTGCCATTAGACTGAACTAAACTGAACTTGACTAAAATGGGGTTGAAATTTTACAATTTTAGAAAATAAACTTGAATTAGATTTCTGCTTTAATTTGCTTTTGGAATTTAAACCAACAATTAATAATTTGGATATGTTAAGTGGGGCTCTTTGAATTTGGAGAGATATTTTGAGTTTAGAATTGGAAAGGAGATTTTTGAATGTAGAATCCATTTTCAACAAATTTGTGTATGTTGAAAATGGGTTCAAATATTTTTGGAAAGATTGATGCTTCCATACATTCATATTTGAATTTGATTTTTGATATTTGGGGACCCTTCATTTAACAAATTTGAGTATATTAAAGTAAAGGGTCAATTGATTTTGTTTGATTTGTGATTTTGGAATTTACTCACTTAGCATATTTGGGTATGCTAAGTGAGGTGTTTGAAAATAATTTTTTCTTTTTTGTTTGCTTGTTTGTGAATTATGTGAATTTGAAAATGGAATCTTTACTTAGCAAATTTATGCTAAATGAAGAATCCAAATGTTTTATTATTTTTTGAAAATAGGATCTTTACTTAGCAAATTTGGGTATGCTAAATAAAGGATCCAAATGTGTTTTGTTTTGATGATTTTGAAAAGAGATTCTTTACTTAGCAAATTTAGGTATGCTAAATAAAAGAAATCAAATGTGTTTTTTGTTTTGATGATTTTGAAAAATGATTCTTAGCAAATTTAGGTATGCTAAAGAAATCAAATGTGTTTTTATTTTGATATTTTGAAAGAGGATCCTTTCTTAGCAAATTTAGGTATGCTAAATAAAGAAATCAAATGTGTTTGATTTTGATTTTGAAAAGAGACTTTACTTAGCAAATTTAGGTATGCTAAATAAAGAATCCAAATGTGTGTTTTGATTTTTTGATTTTGAAAAGGATTCTTTACTTAATAAATTTAGGTATGCTAAATAAAGATTCAAATGTTGTTTGATTTTTTGATTTTGAAAAGGGATCTTCACTTAGCAAATTTGGTATGCTAAATGAAGATCAAATATGTTTCATTTTTATTTTGAAAGATGATTTTATTTAAAAATTTGGGTATGCTAAATGAAAGATCAAATGTTATTTTGATTTTTTGCAAAGATGATTGTTAATTTTGAAAAGATGATTATTGATTTTGTTTTGAAAATGAAATCTTCATTCAATAAATTGAATGAGGATGTTCATTTGTGCTTTTTGAAAATATGATTTTGGATTTTATTTTTATTTTTTTTGAAAAGATGATTATTGATTTTATTTTTAAAAAGATGATTATTGATTTTTTTTTGAAAATGAAATCTTCATTCAATAAATTGAATGAAGATGTTCATTTTATTGCTTTTGAAAATATGATTTTTGATTTTATTTTGAAAAGATGATTGTTGATTTTGTTTTAAAAAATGAAATCTTCATTCAATAAATTGAATGAGGATGTTCATTGCTTTTTTAAAAATATAATTTTGAATTTTTTATTTTGAAGATGATTGTTGATTTTGTTTTGAAAATGAAAACTTCATTCAATAAATTGATGATGTTCATTTATGCTTTGAAAATATGATTTTGATTTTATTTTGAAAAGATGATTGTTGATTTTGTTTGAAAATGAAATCTTCATTCAATAAATTGAATGAGATGTTCATTTGTGCTTTTGAAAATATGATTTTGATTTTATTTTGAAAGATGATTGTTGATTTTGATTTGAAAATGAAATCTTCATTCAATAAATTGAATGAGGATGTTCATTTGTGCTTTTGAAAATATGATTTTGGATTTTATTTTGAAAAGATCCTACAAATAACAATCATGAAGATTGTTAGATGAGGTTGATTTATGAAAAAATTTTGTGCAAATATTTTATTATGTGCATTTTGAAAAAGTGCTTTTGGAAATTGATATTTTTATAAAGGATTTATTTTTCTTTATTTTTGGAATGAACCTTTCCTTACCATAAAAAATGGTAAGAAGGAAGTCTTTAGTTATTTTTTTTATTAAATTTTTTATTTTCACCATTGGGAAACCCAGGGTTTTAAGACCATGGGTGAGTCCTAAAACCTAAGGATGTTGGCTAGCTTAGCTTAAGAAAGATGAAATAAACTAAGTGTCAATGGAAAGAAAGATAGTCTGGATTATACATACAAATCCACTATCGATACTTGGAGACAATGATCATTTACAAAGATGGAGAGAGAGGAACCTTCCATTAGTAGAAAAATCTGTGATGAAATTTTTATTTTCATTCTTCATCTATCTTTTCAGAAAGATAAATGAAGAACAAAATAACATTTCTTGTGTTGGACACCACGTAGATCCGTAGATGTTCTTATTAGGGTGATGATATTGAGGAATGATACTATCTCGAGAGATAGAAGTCACCATCCTATAATGGACCTAATCAATAAGGACTCTAAGGGCTATGGGTCTTCAAATATACCGAGATTCTTCCCCTACTTTACATGGAAAAGTAAAATAGGGTTTATTTTAAATCGGGTTCATTAAGTTCCTTATGGAGGCAAGCCCCCATAGTTAATTACATCTTAAGGAATGAGATTCCTTAAGAATACTCTCGATTAAGGTAAATGATCATTGTCTCCAAAGATTTCAAAGATAGGACTATCAATCAATTGGTTTATTTTTAGAAGATCAAGTGGGATTGATCAAGAGGAGGGAGTTATTATCAAACCAAAGGAAGATAAGTAGGATGCTTATGATACTAGGAAGCTAGTAAGCATCCCTATCTATGGTTGGGCTTTATTTTTTGAAATTGAAGTGATTTATTTGTTTGAGTTGAATTTTTTAGAAATCTAGGACTTACAATTCCACAATACAAGATCATGGAAATGCCTAGAGGTGAGGATTTATGCTTGTAGCCCAAAGAGGTAACTCTAAACCTAAATCTAGGGAGCTTTGGCGAGAGCCAAGCATGACCTAAATCTAAGGAGAAAATGGGTATATGGTTTACCTCCACGAGAGGATAAACCACCATTTGGACTTACACGCTGGGTGGTGCCAACTAACTCTCTGATTTTAAATACATGTAGGCAAGTCATATGCTTTTGCAAGATAGGTATTATTTATTTAGAAAGAGACTAAGTCCTTAAACACACTCTAAGAGACTAGATCATGTAGGGCATGATTAATGACTTAAATCTAATGCAAATTTTATTAAATTTTATTTTATTTTGGACAATTAATTTGACAATGGATTCATATGCCTAATGCATGAAATTAGTTATGGGCCAAAATCAATAGGAGGTGTGTATTTCCACCATGGCTCTCAAAGGTCAAGCCAAGTTCTTTGGAAAAGGTGGAAGCCCTCCATAAGCAAGAGTGAAGCAAGATGCTTTTTATGTATGATGTGAAAACATACAACATCCAACTAAGGGGTTGTTAAATCTTTAATTTTGAATTATAACTTAGGCTTTAGGTGAGGTTATGAGTTGTTAATTTCTAGTTTTGAGTAGATTAATTAGGTAGAAAATTTATTTTTCCCTCAGAGTCTAATTGTTTCTAGGCCATTCATCAAAGTAAGGAAGAAACTAAAAAAAATATGTCATCTTAATGCACAAGCTAAACAAACATCAAATAATTTATAAAGCTAAAAGAATAAAAGGCCTTTATGGTGGGCCCAAAAAAATTGGGTAACCGAGCTCTACCCTTATACAACCTAGATTACAAATGAATAATTACAATTTAGAAGGAATTCATGTTATGGGGATTTTCATTCTTCATTTCTTCTTTCTCCATGTCTTCTTTTCTTCTTTCTTATTTCTTCTTTCTTCTTTTGGTTGGTTGGAATGTGGTTGCTCCAAAGGCTTCACATAGTGCATAAGACATAGTCTTATGAATAATGTTCATCCTAATCCCCCATAATATTCATTCCAAATCATAATTACAAAAATTACATAAAAATAAAAAAAATTAAATCTAACTAAAATCTACAAAATAGATGTTAAGTAAACAAACCACACATTCCATGCATGTATATGAATAAATTAGACTTAGCACCTACACACAGTCCACCCACTTTTTTTGGATTATGCTTAGGGGCATAAAACTGCCGTAGCATTTAATTTTATTATAGCCCCTTAAGCACAATCCCTGAGAGATAGATGATTATACTAAGATCGTCCTATCATCCAGTCTACGCACATACATCCTAACATCCAAATTAAAAACTTACATTAAAAAAAAAAAAATCAAGCATCAAACCATGCACCACCCTAACATAGAGCTAGCAATGATGACTTAGCCTAATGTGTGTGCCATTTAAGGCTTGTGTGGTATATCTTAGCTAGGCTTTAAGGTTAACATTTTATAAGTGTGAAAGGGTTGAACTTAGAGAGTTGTTTCATTTAAGTGATTTAGTCGATTTATTAATTTTATTTGATGATTTATTTTAGTTTGAATGAACCTACACTTAATCACTAAGTGTTGTAAAGAGAGGAAAATAGAAGATAACTTCCCTTTCCTCCCTACCATAAGTAATTTCTAAAGTAGATTCATTAATAATTTTTCTTTATTGAATGTTTTATTAAGTGTTTTAATTAATCTTAAGTTTAGATTTTTTTTAATAAACCTATTCAAATAAGAAAGACATTTTAGGCCTAATTAAAGTGAATTACAATCACAAAACACACTACACTTTATTTCTTTCCAACATGTATATCATGCATATGAATAAATCTATACATATGCAAATATAAATATTTAGCTTAATGATGAATGCTAAGGGATGCTTAAGAAAATTTGGATGCTTCATGATGCATGATTTATTAAGTAGAAAGAGAGGGATTCTTTTATCCATTAATCAAATGCACATTTACATGTATGAAAGACATAAGTGATTCTTATTTTCTATACTATACAAGTACAAGACATTCTTAGGGCTACTTAAAGCTTCGCAACCCCGGGATATCTAGACTAATATATCACTTTTCTTAAATACATGTGCATGTACAAAAAGAAATGAATGAAAAAAGAATCATGCAAAAGGTTTATGTTTATTTGATTGATATGTTGGTTGTTTAATTTATATGCAATATGAAGATCTTTCTAATTCATGAGTGCATAGGAATAAATTTAAGTAAGTGTTATGTTCTTTTCAAAGTAACTATACACTTTGACAAATTATGTTAAGAAAAGAAGAAAACCACATAACACATTTTAAGTATTCACATGCAAGCTTATAAATACTTATAAGTAGCATACATTCATTTATAGTTTTGATTTATAAGTTTTGAAAATAATTTTGATTTAGTAGTGATAATAGTCATTCATATTCTTATTTTAGCCCAATTTGACATAAAGGAAACATTTCATTTTAATTTGATTTTTCAAAAGGTATGAATGTATGATTTCATCTGATAAATCACATTTAACATGCTTGGAAAAAAATATAGTGATGTAAGCATATCACTTCATTCTCCCTAATCAATTCCTAAATACAATGTTATGGAATAAGATTATTTAAAGTGAATCAAAATTATTTAAAGAAATTTTATTTTACCTTTGAGTTTGATTTGAATTAAGGAAATGTGAAGAGGTTTGTTGGTCCTAACCCATCTCCCACATATGCGAATCAATTTAGTTTAATTTTAGAACCATTAGATTGATTTTATATTTTGTTTAGGTTAAGGTGTGAATTAACACACTTACCTCTTTAACATAATTAATCTAATAATTATGAGCCAACATATGATATACTGAATTTAAATTAAATCATGCAGAAAAAAATTGGCTCATTATTGATTAATTAAGCTAAAGGTTTAATTAAGTACTTTCATAACCTTCCACACATGTAGGTTGTAAATGATTTCCTTAAATTTACTTGGGCTTTTGAACACTTAAGGATCTACCCAAAAGAAAGTTGATTAAGTTGATTTTGAAAATTTGATTAAGCTAATTAAGAAGATCATTAGTGGATTAATCCTTCAATTATGTTTGGATTAAGGAAGAAAGGGGTTTAGGGAATAAGGAAAATATTCCAAATTATTTCATAAACCTCTTAATCACTTAAATATTTTAATTATCTTAATTAATTTACATTAAGAGGGTGATTAGGGATGCATCAATTGATTTGATTAACTCATTAATAAATTCTAGAAAATTAGGGAGGAGGTAATCCCCAAAAATATGCCTAAGAAGTTTGGAATTAATTGAAGTCATTAGAGTAGGGTTATTAAGATTTCAAATAAATTTGAAAATTCATTAAAATCAATTAGAAATAATTTTTATTATTCTTCTTGAATTATCTTTAAAATGATCCATCATTTATATTTTTAATTTTCTACATTTAATTATGTATTTTTGAAGTTTTAGTGATTAAGGGATAATTAAATATCCTAATTATATAATTAATCCCATTGGCACGTGCCTTTCCATGTGGTGCGATGAGATTGATTATTTAAGTTATTAAATCCTATACCGCGTCAACTGGCGGTGTTACACATTTTCTCCTTGGACCATCCGATCAAAGATCGGACGATCAGGATTAAACTTGCGATTTCAAAGGGTAAAATCACTGGATCTAACATGTTTTAATCAAGACCGTCCATCCAAAACATGCGGGATGGACGGTCCATGATTCATCTATGGGAGATGGCGTCATCCTCCATGGCTTAATCCGAGCTCACTTGAGCTCAGATTGGGTTAGGATTCAACCCACACCATCAAGAGGTGTGGGGAAGAACATCCAACGGTTAAATTCGATTGGGGTGACAATTCCCTTCATAAAGGACTAAAAAAATTTCTCCCTAAGCTCAGTTTTGAAGCATAGCTCGCCGGAGGCTATCACCGGTGCTTCTAAACATTGAGGTAGCTTTGTCTAGCGGAGACGAAGCTCTGTTGATGGTTTGAAGGCTTGAGATGAAGTGGATCTTCCTATTGACCAAAGCTTGCTTCAACCGACTTTGGTCTAGCTCCTTCAGGTGCTTGGTTGCTTGGAAAACACCTTGGGTGAGCTCGATTTGCCTCCCTGATTGTGCTTGCAAGTGGAATTGGAGTTTGGTGAAGTGATGAGTGAGTTGGAAAATTCTCCTACCTCCCATTTTGAAAAAAATGGAAGTTTGAATGAGCTTTGGAAACCTTGGAGAAGCTTGGGGAGCTCTGTTTGGGTTCTTAGGGCTCAATCAAATCCAAGAGTGTTGAATTGGAATGGAATGAGGGGGAGTATATCTCCCCTTACTTAGTGGACAGTTGTGAGCTTACATGTTGTTTTGATCAAATTGGTTGATTTAATGGGTTTGTTAGGTTGTTACAAGCTCCATGTGATTCGGTTTTGGTAGGGGAGTGTAGTGAAGGAGTTTCCCATGTGTTAAATGAGAGTATGGAGTGATTCCATGTGCTCATTTTCTATTGGGTGGTCAATTTGGCCATGGGTTGGGTCATGGCTGACCCAAACCCATTGGGTCATGTTCACCACCCTCATTAATGTCCATTTGGTCCACTAAGAGGGTGAGTGGGAATGAAATTCAAGTGAATTTGGCCAAGGTTACCCGACCCAAGGTTAAAATGGTCATTTAGCTTTGATTTTAATTTGAAAAAATTTGGAATAATTGAAAAATGGGTTGTGCCAATTTTCAATGAATTCGGGGTTTATTTGCTATGATTTGGCTAATGTTGACCCATCTAGGTCAAAATGGGTCAACTTAGGTCAAGTTGACCAATTGGTCAAATTAGATCAAACTAAGGGTTGGGTCAAGTTCATATGACCATTTGGAGTGTTTTAGTATCATTGATTTGGTTCAATTTGGTTTATATTTGGTTTTGGTTCATTTGAGTTCACTTAGGTCAAATGGGTCAAGTTGACAAATTTGACCCATTTGACCCAATTGGGTTAAGTCATGGGTTGGTTTAGGTTTGGTTGGTCATTTGAAATATTTTTTCTTTGGTTTCAATCAATTTTGTTTGATTTTATTTTGGCTTTTGACCTTTTGAAGTTGGGTTCATGGTTGAAGTTGGGTTGTTGGTCATTGAGGCTTTGGCCAAGTTCAACAAGTGATTTAGAATGAATTTGACCCATTGGTTTACAATCAATTTGGCTTAGATCAATATTTAATATTTTGACTTTTAGGTCAACTTCAAGTGGGCTAGGTTAGGCTCAAATGATGGGTTAATCATGTTCAATCATTGATCATAAGCTATTTTAGATTAATGGTTTCAATCAATTTGGCCTATGATGGATTTCAGCTAGTTTAGGTTTCATTTAGGTCAAATGTTAACTTGGTCAAAGGCTAAGTTTGACTTAGTTTGACCCAATTTGAGTGATTGATCATCTTATGATGATTGTTGCTCACAATGTGAGGCTTAGATGAGCTTAGTTCAATCCAATTTGGGTAGGATTAGAATTTGGCTCAAAAAGATGCTTTAGGTCACTTTGGGTCAAGTGAGCCTAAGTGGGTCAATTGACTTGATCAAGGCTTAATTCAAGTTTGGTTGAACTCACATATAGATTTATGATTAAAATATAAATCTAATTGCAAGTGATTTAGAGTCAAATGGGTTTTGATTCATTTGACAATTTCAAGTTCAAAGGATGAACATGGGTTTGATTTGGGTTTGAGTTTTGAATTTAGTTTTGGTTTGATGATTGAAGTTTATGATTGAATTTGATTTGTGATTGAAGAATTGATTTTTGGAGAGAAAATCCAAAAGTTTGAATTGGTTTGAGGTTGATTTGACTAAGTTTAAGAATTTGACTTAAAAGGGTATAGGTTGGTTTTATGTTAGATTTGGGTTTGAGTTTTTGAATTTATATTGAATTTATATTTCATTTATATTTTTGAATATAAATGAGAATATAAATGGTTATGAGAAAATCTCTTGAATTTGAAGTGATTTAGATTTGATTTGAGTAAAGTCCATAAGATGAAATCAAAGTGGCTTAGGAAAAATTTTGGATTTAGAATTGATCATGGATTTCAATCATTTGGAATTGATTCATGATTTGAGAAAATCCATTGGAATTGATTTAAGGTTTGAGAAAATCAATTAAGTTGGAATTAATTTAAGATTTGATTTGGAATTGGTTTGAGTTTGAAGTTAATTTGGATTTGAAGTTGATTTGGATTTGAGGTTGATTTGAGTTTGAGTTTGATTTGGATTTGAAGTTTGACTTGAAAGAAGGAAGTATGGATTTGGGTTTAAGCTATAGGATAGGCATGTTTTCCTAACACCCCTAAGGCATGACCTATTCTTATGGCTAACTCTTCTAAATCTCTAGGGTTAGGTTAAGTGTTCACCTAATCACTAGAAGTGTCTTAAGACTAAGGAACTCTTGGTGTCTAGAGTCTATGTCTAAGATGGAAGATTGAGAGCTCATTCTAAAATGAGATCCAGCATGACATTCACTCGGTGGTCACCCAGGTCGGATAGCTATGCGAGCCAAAGATGATTATCCGGATAATCGATTGCTTTGTAGGAGGATGTGAGTCCCGGTGCTTTCTTCTTGGTGTAAATGGTAACACCTTAGGTTGGTTGATGTTCTATCTTGTGATGACTCACGGTGGATACACCACTCTTGGTAGATATGAGTCCCCGTGCTTTCTCTTTGAGTTAGCCATCGTATACTTACAGACTTTCGTTTACAGGGTTTTGGATAGCACCTCTAGTGGCACCTTCCTTGTGGCACTCTATTTGGATCACGTCCTTGACCTCCCTTGACACAGGGTTACTCTTAGATTGGATAGTCACCCTTTCTAGCCACTCATGGTTGGAGAATTTGTTGGATGCACAAATTCTCCCTTGGACCAATAAATCTGAGATAAGTCTAGGCTGATATAAGCTCCTTCTCAGTATGATCCCTTGCAAACTAACATGGTCCATCATAAACAAACAAACAAACAAACAAACTTATTCATTTGTGGATTAACAATTCAAGCTCCTACCGGCCCCTTTCCCAAGAAGACATCCTATCTTTAGGCGAAAAAACTCCTATAGGAATTGCGACTACACTTGAGTTGAGATAAGTCCTGACACTCTCTGTAGTCTTAGGTCAGTTCAATGATTTTCCACAAACAGGTTGCCTCGACGGTCATTTTGCTCTGAAATATATAAGTCTACTATGCATTCTTTCTAGTGTGACTATTGTAAATCGACGGGCAGCCCTAGGTCGGTTGACATGTTACCTTACTAATGTGTCACTCCAGTGGTCTTTTATTCAAGAAAGATGTGAGTCTCAGTGCTTTCTTCCCTGAATTGGCCGCTGTAAATCGAAAGGCACCCTTTTGGTTGGATAGTTCTCCCCTCGTCCAGGAAACTACTCCCTTTAGATCGTTAAATCTGAAGTAGGTCAAGGGACATAGCCTTCGGTCGCGATTCATCATAACCAACGGATCCATTAAATACAATTAAAATGAAATTAATTTTGACTATCTTTGAGTTGATTTAAGTCCCCCAGAGGCATTCACTCAATAGTCAGTCAAAGGTTGGGTTTGATTCATTGTGTCGCCAACAAATCATCCCAGCAACTGATCCCCACTTTGGAGGATGTAAGTCTTCTATGCTTTCTTCCTAGTACATCGCAATACACTGAAAGGCAACCCCTTTGGTTGGATAGTCTTACATGGTTGGTATCTACCATTTTATTAGTAAATCTAGGCTAGATGGCCCCTTCGGTGTAGTCCATCCATGAAGGTTCATCTCAAAATCTAAAATTTAAAATCTGAAATAAAATCTACCAACCTCCATAGTGGAGTTAAATTAAATAATCAAATCAATCAGCTTCTCTCCAGTGAGATGCAAATCAACCCTCCTCCCCAGTGGAGTCAAATTAAATAATTAAATCAATCAGCTTCTCCTCAGTGAGATGCAAATCTTTGCAATCTCCCTAGTAGAGTCAATTCAGTCCAACCCGAACCTATTCCCCTAGTGGACGGTTCACATCTTTTATCCCTAGTGGATTTCAAATTCTAATCCCCAGGAGGATTTCACAACCTCTTGTCCCCAGTGGAAACTTAAGCATTTTCCCCTAGTAGAAGGCTCACATACACAATCCCTAGTGGATTCCTCCTTCGCTCTCTTATGTTTTGACATAAGTAGAGTTGCATTGCACTAAGATCTTGATTCCTTCTACACTAGTTTGAGTAGATCATTTACTAGTGCTTGTGATCGTTGAGCGTTGTTGATCATCTTGGTCAACACCATATGTCGTATGTCTTGTCAATCACACCATACCAAGCCTTTGTTGACCTCCCTTTTGGAGTGAGCTCTCAACTTCTCCACCTTAGACATAGCACTTCTCTAGACACTAAGAGTTCCTTAATCTTAAGACACTTCTAGTCATTAGGTGAACAAATAGCCTAACCCTAGAGACTTAGAGGAGTTAGCCATAGGAATAGGTTATGCCTTAGGAGTATTATGAGGACTTGCCTACCCTATAGCTTGAACATAATCCTTACTTCTCTCATTCAAACCAATCCAAATCAAATCTTAAATCAATTCAAACTCAATTGATTTTCTTAAAAATGATTGAAACTCATGATTGAATTCAAATCCCAAAATCTTTCTTAAGCCTTTTGATTTCATCTTATGGACTTAGCCCAAACCAAATCTAAATCACTCCAAACTTAAATAATTTTCTCATAACCTCAGCTAAATCCTAGGGTATAAATCATGATAATAAAAGATTTAGCAACATTTTAGTTAGATGTTATATGTCTTATATCATGCATAAATCATATTGTTTCACTCTTGCCAATGGAGGGCTTCCACCTTTGCCAAAGAAAATGGCTTGACCATTGAGAGTCATGGTGGAAACACACCTCCTTCTTTCTGATTTTGGCCCATAACTATCTTCTCATGTATTAGGCATATGAAATCCCATAGCCTATGTTAAATAAAAATGTCCAAAAATTAAAATAAAATTTGACAAAATTTGTATTAGATTAAGTCATGGATTCATATCACTCATGCTCTAGTCTCTTAGAGAGTGAGTTTAAAGACTTAGTCTCCTTTCTAAATAAACAACAATCTAGCTATCTTGCAAAGCATAAGACTTGCCTACATGTATTTAAAATTGTAGAAGGAGTTAGTTGGTGACCACTTCATGCGGTTGTAAACCCAACAGTCGGGTGGATTACTCTCTCTTGTGGAGGTAAACTATATACCCATTTTTTCGCCTTTGATTTAGGTCGTGCTCTGTCCCTCGCCAAAGTTCCCTAGATTTAGGATTCGAGATTATTGTTTTCCTTTGTGGGCTATAAGTATAAATCCTCACCCCTTAGGCATTTCCATGATCTGTATTGTGGAATTATAAACCATAGATTTCTAATGAAAATTCAACTTGAACATATAATCCTCTTCAAATTTTAAAAGTATAAAGCCCAAGCATAAGATAGTTTGGGATGCTCACTACATTTCCTAGTATCATGAGCATCCCCTACTCATCTCCCTTTGGTTTCGATAATAACTCCCTCCTTTTGATCAATCCCACCTGATTTTTAAAAAATAATCAATTTATTGATAGTCATATCTTTAAAATCTTTGGAGAAAATGATCATTTACCTTGTCGAGGGTATTCTTAAGGAATCTCATTCCTTGGGATGTAATATGGAGGCTTGTCTCCATAGAACTTAACAAACCCGACTTAAAATTAAACCCTACTTTACTGTGAAGTAGGGAAAGATCTCTCGCATTCGAAGGCCATTGGGAGAGTCTTATTAGTGATTAGGTCCATTATAGGATAATGACTTCTATCTTTCGAGATAGTACATTATTTCTTAATGTCATACACAATCACCTTAATGAGTATATTTGCAGATTTGCGTGGTGTCCCCTCACATAAACACACACTTAATAATAACTTAAACATAAAAATAAACACCACAAATATATAGATACATAAGAATTGTGTGGTATGTATGTAAATCCCCCAAATGATAATTTTATAGTAATAAAATAATAACTCATCAAATTTTAATTACATATTCATCATCCTTGACAATTTTAGATAAATCACAAACTTAATAAAACACTAAAATACCTAAACACACATGAAGCTAAGTATATTTGTATATTTATCTCGATGCTTAAGCCTTCTTTAATCGTCCATCTTAAGCTCCACTTCAAGTTGCAATGGCTCCAAGCCATCCTCGTGCATGATGCCATTATCATTAATATGTGAGGAACTTAAATAGAACACTTATCAAATCATTAAATGATATAATACACTTTTTTTACTGCAAAACCATTTATCATTGTTGACCCTCATTCGCACAACCCACAGAGCTCCCGTTTCGCTCAACCTGAGGAGCTGCAAGCACACGTCACGATCCCTCAACTCTTTCGCTAGCTCTTAATCATTCCCTCCTGTTTCTCTCAACACACAATCCTCTCCACAAATCAGGAACCTTTCGTTCGTGAAGAAATTGAGGAGCCCTCTCATTCACAAGAAGAAGCCGCAAGCCCTTAGTCGGTTCCATCTCCCAACCCCTCTCAACTGTAAGCCCTTATTCTCTCTCATTTCCCTCACTCGATTGAAAGATCCTTGCCTGATTTCCCTTCAAACAGCAAGCTCTTTCATCCAAAATCCCTTGAAGCCACACGAGCGACTCCCGATCTCCCTCCTTCTCCCATTCGTGCAACTCCCTCATATGCTCGACACTCTCCCGATCAAAGGTCTATTCAGTCGTTTTCTCTTCTTCTGTTCCTACCCATAGCACTGAATGTCCTCCTCTCATTTCCTTTGCTACGACTAGGACTACATAAGTCATGACCGGAGCGACGAAAGGCGTTGACGGGACTGAGCGCCGCTCGATCTCTTCTACTTCCTCCCATTTGCACCAGACTCTGCGAACAACACTTAATTCCTATGAGCTGAGCAAACCGAGCCCTCCATTCTCTCTCTCTCCCTCTCTTTCTCTCATCCAAAATAGGAAATTAGATTTCAAAGTGTAATATGTGGATGTGTAGAAATGCGTGGAATTGTATATATTCTTATGTTTCTTTTGCAGTTTGAGGCATGCCAATAGTGTGGTATAAAGAGATGGTTGTGGTTTAAGAACTCTTTCTACATTTCGATAAATGTAAGTAAAAAGCGTTATATGTGGCACCCCTATGTCAAAATTTGTTATTGAAATGTTGCTGGACTTTACACTGATAAAAACTTGAATAAATTAGTTTAAATTAAAAATTCTAAGATAATTTTAAAATTTAATTTGAGTTTGCTAAATTTTGAAGTAAACAAAATTACCAAAATTTGACTCCAACTTAAATAAAAAATTAGTCAATTGCTCTCAAATGAACAAACATCTCTCACTTAATATTTGAATTATCTTATATTTCACATTGAGATAATCAAAAGAAAATTTCAATCATTTTAAGATTGAAATATGCAATGTCTGGAAATATATTTAGATACTCGATCATGAAGTAATTGAGATGACTTGGATATTTTAGTGATAAACATAAGCTTAACACTTCAATACCTCATTTCAATTGATGTGAAAGATGATCTGATTGAATATATAATCAAAGACAAAAAAGGTATAGTCATCAAATATAATTCACTCCAAGTAAATTAAAGAAAATCAAAGGATTCATAAGAGATTCCTAATAAAATTGAAGGATTACTAATCAGCATAATCAAAGCATTCCTAAAAAATATTTAAAATTTATTATTCATCATATTAAATGCTCAAATTGGTTCAAAGAAAAATTAAAAGATAGTAACGAGTTTGAAGATCATTAATAAATATAAATGAGATTCTATTGAAGATAAAGACTAGACAACTCTGAATAAAAGAAATCAATTAAATATTATTTCCAAGGGATTTAACTAGCTATTATAACAGTTTAAAATGTCTTTTTCGCCATCAGATCTATAATTCTTTGTACAAGCAAACATATGACGATGCTAAATTAAATTCTCTATGAATTATGGAGCTTCTTTCAATCCAAAAATTAAGAAATTTCATTATAATTATGATTTTCAGAATCGATGATTCATTAATTAGATGAAATTATCTATGCTAAAAACTCCTACATGTGCTCAGACATGAAAATTCATAGTGCAAATTTTAATGTCTGAAAAGATTGTGCAGGCTAAGTTGAAATTAAATAAAAATATGAAATTAATCTCCTGATTTAGAAATAAAATTATCTAAATTATTAAACACCCGCATGCGCCTCGACACTATGCTGAATGTTTAGATTCAAGTATCTGAGGATGTTGTGCGGGTTGCTTCCCGATTTGGTCTTAGAGCAGTTAGTTAAAAACCAAAATTCAATAATAATATTATAAGAAATTAAACTTAGTGAAGCGTCAGAAGTTAATTATCGTATAAGTAAATTTACTTATTATTAAATTAAATGATCAAGCACACTGTTGAAAGGAGATTTCAACCTGATGGAATACTTCCATCAAAAATGAAATTTTAATTTCAGATTAAATTAACTTAAATTGAGTATCAATTCAATGCAAAATCTAATATGCCATTAAGTGTTAAATGCTTAAATGAAACTTAATCTAAAAAGAACTTAAAAGCTAAAATCCAACCCACTTTCCGCAATTATTTGTCGGAGATGATAAATTAAGAAAACTCAGCTGAAGAATTCAAATCAGTATTACTATGTTCACTCTCAATCAATCTCATTCTAGTAAGGTGTTGACCTTCATATATACCACATGAGTCGAATTGACTTATAAAATAAATTCAATCAATTTCGGGTGCTTCAGAGCACAAATCGGCGATGAGATGGACCAAACATCACCAAAATCAGTCAAAATGATCTATGATTGGTGAACATACTTTGCCATTGCATTCAAAACATCAAAATTGGTCAGAATATAAATATTGCCCAATCTAATGATCGACCGAGCAAGCGATCGAGCTGTCAACATGCCAACGTGCATATCGAGGTCAGGAGGTGCTGACTTAAACCAAATGATCTTCGTTCACGAAATTGATTGTGTCGTTAGCTTCAAAATATCAAAATATATCAAGTAAAACTATTCGCACTCAATTCGGAGAAATTTGTGTGAATATTGAGTGATTGCAAGCGGTGATGCACAATTTTGAGCGAAATTTGGCTCGATTGTTTGACTTGAACCAACGGCCCGATTGTGAAGCGGACCGTCATTGCGTCAGAATATCGAAAAACCTAGGATTGATATATATATATATATATATATATATATATATATCTTAAAAAAATCAATTAAACTCATTTATACCCTAAATCCCACTCAACCACTCCATCTCCCTTCACTAGTTACATTGCACTCGACCCACGATCCCATGCCTACAAGTCTCCCCTCCCTTGATCTCCCTCATTCTCTTGTCTGACCCGATCCATAAGAAAGGAACTACTCCCGCTTCCACTCAACTGCATGTCGATCCCTCCTCTTTACCCATTCCTGCTCGCCTCTCCCCCTTCAACCTCACAAACCGCTCCCTCCTTCCTCCTTCCTCCTCCTTCAAAACTGAAAGAGATTTTTTTGTCTTTTTCCCATCTCCGATTGAAGCAAAGGGAAGAAAACCGAAGCAGACGTAAGTCCTACTTCCCTCATTTTCCCTTGGCCGAAAATCACTTCTCCCCTTTTCCTCACTTTCCCTTGGCCGAAAATCACTTCTCCCTTTCCCTCATTTCTTCCTATCCAAAAATGCTTCTCTATTTTCCCTCAATTTCACTTAGTTGAACTCCCTCCTTCCCTCATTCCCCTTTGCCAAATCCACCATTAGCTGATCTCCTTTCTTTTTACAAGAGAGGGTAACCGAGAGGCAACTCCATCATCAGGCGGGTTCCTCTCGATATACCTCCCCGCTTCCTCCTCTAATCAAGCATAGTAATTGAATTACCCTTCCAATTCCTTTTTCTGCAGTCGAAGAGGAACACCGTCATCAGGCAGATTCTTTACTTGGTTTCAAGCATCTCCCTCTCCATCTCCTTCCAACCTTTCCTTTTGTCAGTAAGAGGAACACCAATCAAGCGGGTTCTTCTCTTAGTTTCCGGCATCTCCACCTCCATCTCCCTCAAACCAGAAACAATTTATGAGTTTTATGGTTCAAAATAATGGGCTTTGGTGAATGTGTAATAGATTTGAGCTTGAATGTGTAACAGGAGAAATATTGTGTATAAATTGTATGTTGTTTATCTCTTTGCAGGTTTGAAGGCCTCGTCATGCTCATCAGGGCGTGACAAGATAAAAATTGATTAAGGTGTTGCAAAACACCAACCATCATACTCATCAGGGCGTGACGGGAAGGCCTCCAAATTTGTTAGATGTGACTTCCTATGCCAAAATGTTGTCAAAATTTTGACTAAAATTCTAGACTTAAGCAAATTAAAATGGAAATCATCTAAGCTTAAAACTAAATAAGAAATGCATAGTAAATACAACGATAAGCCTTAAATCAAAAAAAAAATTGAGGAATACTTAAGGAAAGTTTGAAAGAAATAAAACATACTCGGAATTAGATTTTCTCCCCTCTAAGACTCCATGGCAACACAACTTCTCTAACAAGTGGAATGAAATGAAAGACCCCTTCTTAAGCTTATTTATAGAGATTGGAGAGAGTAATGAGGGACCCATTCTTATAAAAAAAATTAAGTAACGCCTTAATAAAGTGAGTCCATGTCCTCGCAAATTCCTGAAACAAAAAAAGAGAGAGAGAACTAAATTTTAACTGAGATGGCGGGAGTTAAATATTAAATTCATAAAAGAATTATAACAAAACTTGAAGTCCAGTCATTCACTAAATATGAAACCTGATGTGGAGTTAAGGATACTAGAGTTGATATTTTTTTATGTGAACAGAGCCTCTTATTGAATACTCAAATAATTAAATTCACAAACAAGTAATCATAAAAATAATTGAATAATTGAAAATTAGGTCTCATATCAAATGAAGTAAGAATCTCAAATTGGACATTAAATCAAAGCATAAGAAAGTCTCTTGGAATGAAGACTCACTCTTCAAATATGCCCAAAAAAATTAAAGAAAATTAAAGAATTCATCAGAGACTTTCCATGAGATTGAATAATTGCTAATAAACATAAGCAATGAATCCTTGAAAAATGTTTGAAGTATATTTGTTGCCTTATTAAATACTCAAATTAGATCAAGGAGAAATTGAGTATAATTAGATGATGATAATTTGAGAATTGTCATGGCGAGAATTATTGAATATTCAAAGACTAATCAACTTATTAATTAAATATTAATCCAAAAGATCTAATAAAATATTAAATCAATTTATACATTCAATACCATTTGAATTATCGCAAAAAGAGAAGAAGGTGTTAATTAAGACATTCTTAAATATACCGCGTGCCATGACACTATATTGAATGTTTAGATTCAATGTCGAGGATCTTTGGGTTATTTCCGTTTGGTTTTAGGTAGATTAACAAAACCTAAAAATCTAATTATTATAAGAATTTCAACTTTTTAAAATATCAGAATAATTATCATGTGATGGGGATATCCTGTTAGGAGCTAAACATAGTTGATAGATTCTAAAGCTCTTAAATATATTCAAATTAAACAAATAACTATCCCGATGATGGCTGTGTTGAATGGTGATTTCAACCGGAGGGAATACTTTAATCAAAATGTGATTGCAATTTCAAATCAAATTAACTCAAATTAAGTATCAATCTAAACGTGAAATCTAATATATCACTAAGCAATTAATGGTTAAATGAAATTCAATTTCTAAAATTTTAAAGCAAACTCTACTCAATCCACCTTCCACAATAGTTTGTTGAAAGTGACAAATTAATAAAACTCTAGCTCACAAAAGAGCAAATGTCAAATCAAGTATTTTACTATGTTCACTCTCAATCAATCATGCGGTAGGGACATGGCGTGTCCTCCGTGGCAGCGATGGTCCAGATGATATAGTTATGACCAGTCCTCGATTCGGGTGGTTTTGGCGAGGCTCCATTATATTACAATCATGAGTAGCTATATGCTCCAATACTCTTTGAGTGGTGAATCATAGGGTATACGATAGACAAAAAATCCTCTGTCGTGAGGTAGACTTAAGTCTCTTAGACAAACATCAGAGTCTGAGGATTTCTTGGACATAACGTAACCCATGTGTTTCGATGAGGATCCTTGATTAGGTTGGGTCGAATTACTCCTTTGACTAAGTAGACCAGGCGATTGCAGGGATGATGAAACCATGGGATCTAAATCGGGCATGTCATCATTCCCCCAACCATCCGCTTTAAGCTAATGATGATGAATTTCACAAATCCTAAATCTAAATTCTAAAACTCCATATGCTACTACTATATGCTATGCATTTAGCGATCTAACGACTAACCCTAATCGAAAGTTCTCTCTCAGCACTATGTGGGGTAATTAACTATAAGAGCTTGCACCTACAGGAAACCTAGAACTATATCTAAAGTCCTTACAAAATGAGGATGAAATCTCTGGGTAGTGTCTTATCTACTATTCCATCTGCCTATTGAAAATTACATAGATATTGACCTCATTTTTAGAATGAGCTCTCAAACTTTTCATCTTAGACATAAGACTTCTCTTAGACACTAAGAGTTCCTTAGTTTTAAAACACTTCTAGTGATTAGGTGAACACTCAACCTAACCCTAAAGACTTAGAAGATTTAGCCATAGGAATAGGTTATGCCTTAGGGGTGTTAAGAAAATTTCCCTACCCCTATAGCACAAATCCTCACTTCCTTCTTTCAAGACAAACTCCAAACTCATATCAACTTGACTTGAATCAAACCTTGAACAAACCCATAATTGAAATCCATAACCAAATTCAAATTCCAAAAATATTTCCTAAGCCATTTGATTCTATCTTATGGACTCAGCTCAAATCAAGTCCAAATCAATTCAAATTCAAGAAATTTTCTCATAACCCATTTATATTCTCATTTATATTCACAAATATAAATTCAAATATCCAAAACCAAATTCAAAACTCAAACTCAAACTCAACCAAAATCCAACCTAAGCCTTTCAAGTCAAATTCTTGAACTTAGCCAAATCAAACTCAAATCAAGCTAAACCCTTGATTTTTCTTCATGATTCAATCAATCCTTCAATCATGAATCTAAATATAAACACAAATTTCAATCATCAAATAAAAATCAAGCTAACCTAAGTCAAACCCATATTCACTCTTTTGACTTGAAATTGTCAAATGAATGACAACCCATTTGACTCCAAATCACTTGCAAATGGATTTATATTTCAATCATAAATCCATATGTGAGTTCAACCAAACTTGAATCAAGCCTTGATCAAGCCAATTAAACCCAACTAGCTCACTTGACTCAAAGTGGCTAATTTGACCTACATGAACCAAAATTCAATTCAATCCAAATCAAAGTAAATTAAGCAAATCCAAACTTCATGTCATGTTTTTTTATCATCATAGGTTAATCAATTGTCATGAATTTGGTCAAACTTAGCCCGTTGACCAAGTCAACCCATTAACCCATATGAACCCAAATTAGCCAAATTATAACATAAACCAAATTGATTGCAACCAATAGCTCAAGTTCACTTCGAATTGATTATTGAACTTGACCTAAGCCTTAATTAATCCAATTTGACCAATTGGCAAACTAGACCCAACCTAGCCTAATTGACCATGAACCCAACTTGACCTAAAAAGTTAAATCAAGCCAAAATCAAATCAAATAAAAATTAATTGAAACCAAAGCTTGCAACATATTCCAAATGATCAACTAAACCTAAACCAAGCCATGATTCAAGCAAATTTGGTTAATTGGGTCAAATCGATCAACTTAGCCCAAATTGACATAAAGGATCAAATTGGCCAAAATCCAAATTAAACCAAATTAATTGAAACTAATTGAACCAATGCAATAAAAATGATCAATTGAACTTGACCCAACTCTTGATTTGACCCAATTTGACCAATTGGTCAACCTAACCCATTTTGACCCGATTTGACCCAAATGAGTCAAATTAACCCAAATTAAACCAAATGAACTCAAAATGACATGAAATTTGGTCCAACTTACTTTTGACTCATTTCAAATATGCCTAAATCAAATTCAATGCCAAATGACCACTTTGCCCTTAGGTCAAGGGCATCCCATGAGAAAAGACACTTGTCCAAGTGGTCATTTCTCTTCCTTAGCCACTTGGCACTCATCCATTGGTCCACATAGGCACCAAGGACATTGATTTTCTGACCCAAGGAGTGATTGGGACAGCCATGACTCATGGAGAGGTGAAATCACCTCACCTCTCCCATTGGAACACTTGGCATGAAGAACTCTCACCTCCCTTTGGCTAGGACACCCATTTGTCATTCATGATAGCCACTTTTCATATCTTAGCCAACCAAAGTGAGTCACCTAGGATGATTCTCCTCTATTCCCAACCACCCCAAGCCAAATGACATGAGTTTGGAGCCAAATATTTGAAGTAAAGAGAGATTTTCATTCACTTTTCATAACGCATTAGAGGCTGAAGCATTCACCCATTCCTCTCATTCTCCTCTTCCTAGAGCTCCCAAACCCATTAGCAATCACCCCAACTTCATTTTGGAGAGAAATACTCCAAAACTAAGTGAATTTTGATGAAGAAACGACAATTATCGATGGAACTTCATTACAACATGAAGGCGAAAATCCAAGATCATTCCAAGGCCTCTTCCCTCACTCAATAGCGTGCTCGGGTCATCACCATAGCCGGAAATCATCCCCGGTGAGGTAACTTTCAAAAATTGTAGCCGGCCTTAGGATCCTTCATTTGTGATGATTTTTTTTTTGCATGATTTTTAAGAATTTACCTAGATAATCTTGCATTTTTTTTACTTTAAATCATCCCAATTAGAAAATATAAGTTTTCCAATCGATGGGAAAATGAGTCCATTTGGACAAGTTTTCACTTAGAATTACCCATTTTTATTTCCCTAATCCCATTTTTACTGTTCACGGATGGCGAATAGCAATAGCCGTCCGTCCTGCGATCGGACATTTCGGATCGTGCGATCAGCCGCCGGATGCATGGGATATGGACCATCGGATCCCGTGGTTTGCGAGATCGGACGGCCCAAATCGCATGTCGATCACGTGATCCTCGTCTTTGATCACCGTCGATGAACGTGCATCGCATCGATGGTCCGCGACTACTCGTCACTCTGCTTGGCATTTTCCCGCTCATCCGGTAACGCGCGTGCCGGTGCCCATGGCCGTTGCCGTTGCCACATCGCACCAGCGTAGTCGGCGTGTTATGTAGGAAAATCAGATTTTTCTGATTTAAAAATTATTTAAATCACCTGAAACTTCAAAAATTCAGAGGAAATAAAATACTTAATGAAAATTTTCAAACAAGGGCTCGTTGGATTCATCTTTCCAAGAGGAATCCAACAAAACCCAAAATCCCCAAATTTCACTGAATATTTTGAGCTTAATTTGAGTTTTAGTAAAAATCAAATTTCATTAATTAAACCAAAAATGCATGTGATTAAGTTAAAATTTTCAGAGATTAAAATTAAAGTTAAAATACACATACCATAAAAATGTCGAGTCAAAAGAACTTTGGATTAAAAGATATTGAATTTTGAGTTTCAAATGATTTATTTTAATAAAATAAATTAACAAATTTCATAAAAATCACTTAAATTAATTGAAACATTCTAAATTCATAACTAATTGTGGAAAAATTTAAAAAAATGAAAACTCAACTTCATTTTAAAGATAATTCAGAGGAGAATCCAAAAAATTATTTCTAATTGAATTTGAATAGTAGATTTTCCTTAATTAAAGTTTTAAAACCTTAATAATCATAATTACTCCATAATGACTTCATTAATTAATTCCAAACTTCTCAAACATGTTTAATGGGATGACTTCCTCTCCTAATTTTCTTAGAATTTATTAATGAGTAATCAGGGAAATTAATTATTGAACCCTAATCACTCTCTTAATGCAATTAAGCTTAATTAAGCTTATGAATAGTGATTTAATTCCTTGATTAAGTTAATACTTTATTTAAATGAAGAGGATGTTTATGGAATGTGTTTGGGGTATTTTCCCCAAGTCATTCCCTAAAACCTCTTTCCTTCCTTAATATAGACTTAATTAAAGGCTAATCCCCTAATCACTTGCTTAATTACTTTGATAAAATTTTCAAAACATTCCAGAACTTAATCAATTCATCTTGGGTAGATGTTTAGGTGTTCAATAACCTAAGTAGCTTAAGGAAATGAAAATCCAACCCACATGTGTGGGAAGGGTTATGAAAATACTTAAATTAAACCCTTTAATTTAATTAATCATTAATTATGAGCCAATTGCATTAGGTACCTTTCTTTCCTATGATGCATTGCCGATTTAAATACCTTGTGTGATTTTATGTCATATCATTGGCTCATAATTATTTGATTAAATATGTTAAAGTGAGTATAGGTAAGGGGCAATTAATACACTTAATGTACACCTTAACCTAACCAAAACATAAAATTGATCTAATTGCCTAAAAATTAAACTAAAATAATACACACATGTGGGAATGGGTTAGGATTAGCAAATCTTTTCACACTTTCCTAATTCAAATCAAACTCAAAACAAAATGAAAGTCTCTTTAAACAACTTTTCATTCTCTTTAAATAATGTTACTTCATAAGATTGTCTTTAGGAATTAATTAGGGTGAGAGAAGTTACATGCTTACATCACTTCATTTCTTTCATAGCATGCTAAATGTGTATGTCATATGAAAATCATGCATTCATATCTTTTGAAAATAAAATTAAAATTAAAAGTTTCTTTTGTGTCAAATTGTATGTTTTGGCTAAAGTAAGATATGAATGATAATTACCACTACTAAATTCAAATCGATTTTCAAAACTTATAAACCAAACATCACAAATGAAAAGTACGCTATCTATAAGTAATTATGAGCTTGCATGTGAATAGTATAAAATTTGTTATGTGACTTTTTCTTCTCTTTCTTAGCATAGGTTTGTGTGGGATTTGCAAAGTGTATAGTCCATTTGAAAAGGACATGACACTTATTTGAAATCTATTCCTATACACTCCTATGTCATGACTCAAGAAGGAATTCCACATCACGCATAAATTAAACAACCAAAATCAAACAAATAAATATAAACTTTTTGCATGATTCTCTTTCCATGCATTTTTTTTTGTACATGCACATGTATTTAAGAAAAGTGGTATATTAGTCTGGACAACCCCGGGGTTGCGAGGCTTTAAGTAGCCCTAAGTATGTCTTGTACCTTACACCCCTGGTGCTAACAATTATGTCGTACTCACTTATATTTTTTATACTTATAAATGTGCATATAAAAAAATGGATAAAAGAATTACCCTCTTCTACTTAACAAAATCATGCATACATGTAACATTCCAT
The DNA here is from genome assembly GCA_021442155.1 of Cymbidium sinense. Taxonomy (NCBI): domain Eukaryota; kingdom Viridiplantae; phylum Streptophyta; class Magnoliopsida; order Asparagales; family Orchidaceae; genus Cymbidium; species Cymbidium sinense. The sequence continues at coordinate 143,372,073 of CM038221.1, read as the reverse complement.
AGTCACAACCCTTTCTTAGGCTTTAAGTAGCCAAGTATGTCTTGTACCTTCCGGTGTAACAATTATATTGTACTCACTTATGTTTTTTATACTTATAAATGTGCATATAAAAAAATGGATAAAAGAATTACCCTCTTCTACTTAACAAAATCATGCATACATGTAACATTCCAAATTTCCTTAAGCAACCTCTCTTAGCATTCTCTTTCCGTACATTTCTTTTTGTGCATGCTACAAAGTGGTATATTAGTCACATCTGATATGAGGCTTTAAGTACTAATAGGTCTTGTACCTTACACCAGTCTTAACAATAACGTCTCTTATCTTTTATCGTGGATATAAAAAATGGATAAAAGAATCAATCTCTTCTACTTAACAAAATCATGCATACATGAAACATTCCAAATTTCCGTAAGCAAGCTCTCTTAGCATTCATTATTAAGGTGTGAGAAATACTTGCATCGTATGTATAGATATGCTTAGGATTCATTCATGTGCATGATACACATGTGGGAAAGAAATAAAATGATGTGTGTTTTGTGATAGTAATTCACTTTACTTTATCTTAAAATATCTTTCTTTTTGAAAAAGTTTGTTTAGAGAAAATCTAAACATAGGATTAATTAAAATACATAATAAAATATTCACTAAATAAAAATCATTAATGAATCTACCTTAGAAATCACTTAAGGTAGGGAGGAAAGAGAAGTTCTCCTCTCTTTTCCTCTCTTTACAACCTTTAGTAATTAAGTAGGTTCATTCAAACTAAATCAAATCATCAAATAAAATTAACCCATATCAACTAAACAACTTAAATGAGACCACCCTTCTAAGTTGAACTTTTTCACGCTTAGAAAATCTAAACCTTAAAGCCTAGCTAAGCACACTACACAAATCTTGTAAAACACACACATTAGCCTAAGTCACCACTTCTAGTCCTATGTTAGGGCGGTGCATAGTTTGATATTTATTTTATTTTGTGATGTGATCTTTTAGTATGGATGTTAGGGTGTATATGCGTAGAATGAATGGTAGGATGATTTAGTCTAATTATTATCTTTTGTAGGAGATTGTGCTTAAGGGGCGCTTTAACAAAAATGTAACTGCTTTTGTTGTGCAAGTTGCTTATACCCTTAAGCATAATCCAAAATAGGCCAGGTTGACTTAGTTACTCATGTGTGGGGTGCTAAGTACAATTTATTTATATACATTCTTGGGAATGTGTGATTTGTTTAGCTAATCTCTGTTTTGCAGATTTTAGTTAGATTTACTTTTTCCTTTTTATGTAATTTTGCAATTAAGATTTTGGAATGATTATTATGGGAGATTAGGATGAACATTGGTTATAAGACTAAGTCTTATGTACCATGTGAAGCCTTTGGAGCATCCACATTTCAACCATTCAAAAGAAGGAACCAAAAGAAGAAAAAAGAAATGAAGAAATGAAGACCCCTATAACATGAATTCCTTACTTAATTATAATTAATTAATTTGTAATCCGGGTTGTATAAGACTAGAGCTCGGCTACCCAATTTGTTTTCAAGTTTGTGTCGTGGTGCCCAGCCACATTTGGCCTTTTATTCTTTTACGTTATCTTTATAAAATGTTTGATGTTTTGTTTAGCTTGTGCATTAGAAATGACATGTTTTCTTAGTTTCTTCCTTGCTTTGATGTATGGCCTGGATGACGATTAGGCTCTTAGGAAAAAATAAATCTTCTACCAAATTAAACATCTCAATATTTAAAATAAACAACTCATAACCTCACCTAAAGCTTAAATAAATCAAGATAAAAGAATTTTACTCTTTGGATGTTGACTTTTCTTTCCTAACATCATGCATAAAATATATTGATTCACTCTTGATTTGGAGGGCCACCTGCGGAACTTGGCTTGACTTTTGAGCCATACACACCTCCCATCTTGTTGATTTTGGCCCATAATCTAATTTCTTAAGCATTAGGCATAAAAAATCCTGAAGCTTGTGTCAAATGAATTGTCCAAAAATGAAAATAAAATATATGAAAAATTTACATTAGATTTAAGTCATTAAACATGTCCCGCATGATCTAGTTTCTTAGGGAGTGTGTTTAAGGACTTAGTCTCTTTCTAAATAAACAACAGCCTAGTTAGCTTGCATAAAACATAAGACTTGCCTACATGTATTTAAAATCGTAGGAGGAGTTAGTTGGCAGCCACCCCTAGGTGGTTGTAAGTCTAACAATCAGGTGGTTTATCCACTCTTGTGGAGGTAAACCATACGCCCATTTTCTCCTTAGATTTAGGTTGCACATTGGCCCTCACTAAAGCTCCATAGATTTAGGTTCTGAGGTTGTTATTTTCTTTGGGGTCATGAGCATAAATCCTCACCTCTTAGGCATTTCCATGACCTTGTATCATGGAATTATAAGCCCTAAATTTCTAATAAAAATTCAACTCAAACAAATAAATCTTTTTCAAATTTTAAAATTGTAAAATTCAACCATAGGATAGTTTGAGATGCTCGCCAGGTTTCCTAGCATCGTGAGCATCTTCTACTTATCTTCCTTTGGCTTCGATACTAACTCTCTCCCTTTGATCAATCTCATTTGATCTTCCAAGATTAACCAATTTATTGATAATCTAACCTTCGAAATCTTTGGAGACAATGATCATTTACCTTAATCGAGAGTATTCTTAATGAATCTCATTCTTTAAGATGTAATTAACTATGAGGGCTTGTCTCCATAGGAAACTTAACGAACTCAGTTTAAAATAAACTCTACTTTACTTTTTCATGTAAAATAGGGAAAGAATCTCTGATACATACGAAGACCCATAGTCCTTAGGAGTCCTTATTCAGGTGATTAAGTCCATTGTAAGGTGGTGACTTCTACTTTTTGAGATAGTACACCTCTCTTCAATGTCATACCTGATCACTCTAATGAGAACATCTGCAGATCTACGTGGTGTCCCAACTAAAGGTGTATATTTCTATTTTTATTTTTTCTCTTCAAAAGGATAGATGAAGGCGAAAATATTTCACCATAGATTTTTTTGGCGACTCCGTTGGGGATGGTTCCTCTCTCCATCTTTGGTAAATGATTATTTTTTCCAAGTATCGATAGTGGGTTTGTACTTTTGTATGAATCCAAGACTATCTTTCTTTCCATTGGCACTTAGCTTATTTCGTCCTTAAGTTAAGCTAGCCAACATCTTTAGGTTTTAGGACCTCACTCTGTGTTGGTCTTAAAACCCCTGTTGGGTTCCCCAATGGGTAAAAATAAACAAACAAAAAAAACTTAACAAAGAGAATAATTAAAAGACTTCCTCCTTGCCATTTTTATGGTAAGGAAATGTTCATTCTAAAAATAAAGAAAAATAAATCCTTTAAGAAAAATCTCAATTTCCAAAAGCACTTTTTCAAAATACACTTAATAAAATATTTGTACTACATCTAACAATTTTTTATAATTATTACATGTAGGAATATTTCAAAAATAAAACCAACAATCATACTTTCCAAAACCACAAATGGACTTTTTCACTCAATTCATTTTGATGAAGACTTCATTTTTGAAGATAAAATTCCAACAATCATGTTTTCAAAAAGCATGAAATTTGAAGATGGGCCTTTCCATTCAACACATCCAAATATGTTGAATGGATGTTATATCTTCAAGCAAAATCAAAAATAAACTTTCAAAAAGCACATATGAACATCTCCATTCAATATACGCAAATTTATTGAATGAAGATTTCACTTCCAAATAAAATAACATTATTTTGAAATGCCACTTAACATATTCCATATATGATTAAGTTGGAATTTCCTCTTTCAAAAAGCAATAATCACACACGAAAATATATTTTTGAAAAATGAAACATAATTGATTTCCATCTTACATACCCAAATTTGTTAAATGGAAATCTCTCTTTCCAAAATAAACAAAAAAAAATTCAAAAAATACATTTGGAACTTTAGTCTAGCATACCCCATTTGCTAAAGTGAAGTTTCCCTTTTTCAAAACAAAAATGGAAGCACATTTTGAAATTGTTTTTAGCATACTCAAATTTGCTAAGTAAAATCTCCATTTCACCAAATTTCAAAACACATTTGAACTTCATTCTAGCATACCACATTTGCTAAAGTGAAGTCTCCATTTTCAAAACAAAATCCAAATAAAATTTGAAGCACATTTTTGAAAATTTTATTTAGCATACTCAAATTTGCTAAGTGAAATCTCCATTGTACAAAATTTCAAAACACATTGGAACTTCATTCTTTAGCATACCATATTTTCTAAAGAGAATTCTCCATTTTCAAAACAAAATCCAAAATAAAAAGAAACACATTAGGATTTCCTTAGCATACCCAAATTTGGTAAAGATCCTATTTTTCAAAATCAAAATCTCTAAAAATAAAAGAAACACATTAGGAAAATCTTAGCATACTCAAATTTGCTAAGAGTCCTATTTTTAAAAAATTTCAAAAAATGAAACACACTTGGATTCTTCATTTAGCATACCCAAATTTTCTAAATGAGGATTCCATCTTTCAAAATCACAAATGATTCACAAAATAAAGCAAACAAAGAAACAAAAAAAGAAGAAATTATTTTTCAAACATCTCACATTAGCATACCCAAATTTGCTGAGTAAATTCCAAAAAAAAAATCACAAATCCAAAACAAAATCAATTGACCCTTTACTTTAACATACCCAAAATTGTTAAATAAAAGGTCCTCAAAATCAAAAATCAAAATTTAAATATGAACCAACAAAAGCATCTCTCCAAAAATATTTGAACACATTTTCAACATACCCAAATTTGTTGAAAATGGATTATAAATTCAAAAATTTCTCTTTGCAATCAAATCTCAAAATCTCTTCTAAATCCATTTGAGCCCAACTTAACACTTTCAAGATGTTGAGTATGGGTTCAAATTCTAAATTCAAATTCAAATTCAACAAAGCAAAAAAATCTGATTCAAGTTTATTTTAGACATTGCAGTTTTAGTCAACTTCAGTCTTTTAGTCTGATTCTACAATTTTATTCAATGGCGGCAGTATGTGTTCATTTTCCCATGGGATGGGCGGCCTGGATCGACGCCTTCCTCGATATGCCCACCTCATCAACTTTGGATGAGGTTTTGAGGGAGATTACATGTGAGGGACCTCCCTCACTATTAGCAAGAGCATAGTGGTGTGAGGCGAGTCATTGGGTTGACATGCCATTGATTGAGATTCCCTCATGAAGAGGAAGAGGCGTGGCGGTTCCATTTGTGTGTGATGTTGTGCATCCGTGGTTCCCATGTTACCTCGGTTGGGGCTAGCACCCACTCCACACCTTCAGGGAAGGCTCCCTTGATCCCCAGGATTATCTCCCCACTTTTGAGGTTGGGTCTCTTACTCACACAGACCCAAGGAGGAACAAGAACATGATAAGCGGTACCATACTATCGCTAGGAGATGGAGGCTACAAGTGCATTTGAGAGTTGCCACTTTGGTTTCCTTGCTGTTACAAAAACCCATTCCATCCTCTCTTTGAGAATGCAGGATCTCGCTTCACCTCCACCACCGTTGGTTTGACCATCAGTAGGCGGGGAGGTCATGTCACCTCAGTTATGTGAGTTGGTAGAACTGGACTCAATTTGATGATTTGAGATACATCATATGGGGAAGCATCTTAGAGAGGGCGGGGAGGCCCATACCGTTCATATCACCGGGAGAATAGGTTTGGTCGCACTCATTGATTTTCTTCGATGCTTGCCGTTGATCATACCGACATCATTACTTATGGACTACCCACGGAGGAGAGCTCATTCGGAGAGGTGGTGTCTCCACCACCTGCTCCCCTCTCCATCCTCCGGCATCTCTAGTTCCACCAAAGGGCATGAAGGCCACATCGGGGAAGAAGAGGACCCTTGGTGATGATCTATGGCGAGATCCCATCCCATCTACCTCTTATGAGGCAGCTCTCTCTCGACCTTCCCCAATCATGGTGCGGAAGGAATGGCGACCTAAGCATAGTGGTCCCATCACCACCACCACCATTGTAGGTGTGGTTGTAGAGGGAGAGGGTGACATTACATGATATCCCCTAGGTGTCACCCATACATTGACGGTCAGTGCATTTCTTCCCAGTATAGCCTGGGGTTGATTCTCCAACGGCGGGGAGGTGCCTCATACATGATAGTGATCCCACCACCCTAGATCATTTTGCTTGATAGATTTCTTTAGATGATATTGTAGCTCATTATCTCATGAAGGAGAGAGGATATATTGGTGAGATGAGGAGAAAACTTTGATCCGAGATGATATATTGGAAGATTTTGGGGGGTGCATGGTAGATACAGGGTCCCTCCTTAGCATGACTATGGAAGGTGTTGAGAGCGGAAGAAGACCACTCCACACACACCTTTAGATAAAGAGAAGAAAAGAGATAGATAGGATGGGGAAGCAGGACTTGTTAGCAGCTCTTAGCAACAAGCGAGTCATCCTACCTAGAGACTAGTCAGTGGGCTGGTGCATGTCTTTGGATCTTCCCAAGACTTTACCTTAGTAGGTGGATAGCACCTGTATTAAGGATATCAAGAGCATGGTTGAGTAGCAAGTGAAGGAGAAGGAGTCACGAGGAGGATCATTAGTTCCAAAGGTGATAGAAGAATTTGATGCCATCAATAGGGTTCCCAAGTTCTCATCTAGCAAATGGTGGGGGGCACATATTCATGCATTTTGAGCTATGCAACTGGTGGCGGTGATGTTTACTCTTTCTCTTAGTGGGTAGCTTTGATTAATTTGAACTTCAAGTTGGGTGAAGACTTTCTTGTGGAGCAACTCAAAGAGTTTCTTTGCTCGACAAAGGTCTCATGGGAGATCATGAGCGGTGAGTCATTGATTACATTCTCGGGGCATAATTTGAGCATATTGCAACATGCATTCCATGCAGAATATCCATGGCTTCATGCCAAAGCTCAGGTTTCACCATTTTGAGAAGTTAATCAATCAAAGCTTGAGGAAAGCCAAATAGTCACCTTTTCAGGACCAATCAACAGTACATAGAATCAAGAAGCGGGTAGTGATAGATAAGAAGGAAAAATAAGCCAATGGTTTGAGAGACCTCATGCTCCACATCCTTCCACCTCTCACCACCATGAGGCAGCCCTCCAGCGCCTCCATGGCCCCCAGCCTCCTCCACCCAGCCACATCAGTGCTGATACATTAAGGTAGCCATCCACCTACTCTTTTGGATAAACTTAAACATATTCATTTAAGAGGAGGTAGTTAAGAAAATCTTTAGAATCTCTTAAAGAAACTTGATTTTCACCCCTAAGGCGGAGGAAGTGGGCAAAAGTAATGATCCTAACTTTTTACCATATGCTTTTTGTTTTGGAATTTTTAAGTTGGCTTGATAGCTTCAAGGTGCTATAGTTATCTCTATCTTATGAACAACCATCCAATTCCATTAGGATTGTTGTGGATGATTGATCCTTTCCAAAACCAAAGAAGGTTGGGATATCCTTATCCAAAACCTAAGAAAATTATCTGTCAAGAAACTTTCTTTGCGAGGACTCAAACCTCCAACATCAAGGAAGGTTTGCAAGTTAGAGCCAACTAGGAAAGGGAGCTCATGGCGGATGCGGCCAATGCGATAGCCTTGCAACCACAAGTCCACCTTTGGCATCATAGCTACTTTTCCACTAGCTCTCTTCTTCTAGACATCTTGCATTAGATGGATGAGGGCATCAAATCCCTCTCTTACTTGCCTTACCTTTTACTATCAAAGAAATTGAAGAATAATAAGCTTGAATTATATGTCACTTTGGGTTATCTAAATCTATTCCTAATGATAACTCTTCAGTCTAAATAATAACTATAATTGATCTTCCTCTTTATTGAGTTTTTTTCTACGAATACTCAAGTTCCCTTGAGATAGACTTGCCATCCAATTTTGAGGGTCCCGGAGAAGATAGGTGAGCACATGTGGTAGAATCTTCCATTACCCACACAGAGATCAGAAGTTAACCTCCATAGTGCAAGGTTCTACCTAGGGCGGCACCTCAAGATGAGGGAAATAAGTCATTGGTTAGGAGGATGAAGCCCCTCCAGGATGCTCCACCATTGGATATGCTTGTGGAGGATCATCCAAGGTGACTACAATGTCCTCTCTCAAAGTTGACATCTAAGCTAAGCATATGATGCCCTTATCTTATCCAAGAGAGAATCATTAATCAAGCTCTCCTTGATCTAGATATGCTTAATACCCATTGGAGAGGAGGCACATTATTAGAAGCTCGGGGTCACTTTCACAGATGAAGACCTTCTTTTTGGGGACATGGAACCGTCCCTCTACATTGACATGGGCATGATTCGGACTTCGAGTTCTCATCAGTGCATCGATGAACATTATGAGTCTAAAGACCCTATTTGAGGATCAACATATCCACACTTCGAGATGATGTTGAGAGGATTCAATGAACTGAGGGCTTTAGGTTCCATAGTGTTACCTTTGGAGATAGGTGATAGAAGGCGAAGCCAAGTTTTATATCATTGATTGAATACTTCATTCCTTTGCTTATTTGGCCTTGGATACACCATATAAGATGATTCCATCCTCCTCCATGCATCAAGAGGAAGGATTGAGTATGTTAAAGGAGATGAAAACTTTAGAATTGAGGTTAGAAATAGATGCTATCCCCTCAAAATACCCTTTCTGAACTTGGGATTCAAACAAAAAAAAAAATGAAAAAAGAAAAAGAAAAGAAAAAAGAAAAGAAAAATAAAAATGAAAATCCAAGTGAACAAGAAAGAATTGAAAAAATAGCATATCACATTCCACCCACATTCCATCATATGGACATGTGGGTATAATGACTCGACCTCTCCACGGGCAGGGAAGCAGAGGCGGTTCAAAGTGGAACATCGGGAGGTTATGTTCCAGTTCATATGAGTACCCAATTATTCACATAGACTTGGAATCCAACTCAAAGGATGAGTATAATGTGATTAGCATACCAACCAACCCCTCTCAGTGGGTTTAATTGGAGGTGATACTCGAGCCAAACAATGACAAAGATCGGGCCTATAGACGAAGCAAAATATTCGAATCAAATGTATGTAAAACTATCAGACAGCGGTTAGGCCCTTTAGCTCTAACCTCACTTTCATCTCAAAAAGCTAAAGGGTTAGTAGTTAAGGAAGCCCCTAAGTCTTCTAGTAATATGAATCCGAAGAGATTCTTTTTAGGATCATCATCCTCAAGTCTTGAAGTTGATGTAGAACTTAAAGAGAATTCATATAAAGAATTAATGGAATTGTTTTTTGATTAGTATTCATCTTGTGTTCTTAATCTTGCAAAGAAGAGCTTGATTCCTTATACATGCTCTAAGCACAAATTGAGAAAGTTATGGAACAGGTTAGGAATCATCAAGATCAAGGACTAGGATTGATCTGTCGATGATTCTGTTGTCACCAATCATTTGAGTCGATAGATTCTTTTCACACCAATCAACTCTTATGAGGATGTGTCTCAAATGATCTAGATGATCTCCAAATCAAAGATGCACCAAAATTTGAAGAGGAGATTTATTCAACAATTGACAAGAAAAAAAAGAAATCTCCGAAAGAAAATCCATGCCGCATACAGTTCATTGTTGAATGAAGAAGAAATGACTTAGTTAGGCTATTAGAGTTTAAGGATTACTTTGCATGGAGTTATGAAGAGATGCCCAGTCCTCGTCCACAAACTAGCAATAGATCTTTATCAAGCAAGCTCCTAAATGCATGATTAGAAATTAAACAGTCATTAAAATTCAAGTAAATTGATGATTTGGTTTCATCGAGGAAGAAAATACTCTACCAGTTAGGTTATCAGATTAAGAAGAATGGCCAAATTGCATCAATTTCAAGGACTTAAAACATGTCTATGGATGAGTTTCTCTTCTATACGAATTAATGGTGGACATCATCTCATCGCATGCATTTTTCTCCTTTATGGATGGGTCATCTGGCTATAACCAAATCAAGATGGCCCTTGAGGATGAAAGAAACACTGCATTTCGAACCCTGATTGAAATTTATTGTTATAAGGTCATGCCTTTCGACCTTAAAAATATTGATGCTACATGGATGACTCGGATCTTCAACTCATCCATCATCGGGTTGAGTGCTATGATAGATAAAGGGAAATTACTTGAGTTGTTTCGACAGGAGAATAGAAATAGATCAGAAAAGATCAAAGCTATCTTAGAAATGCCTCTAAGTATAACTCAAGATCTTTCCAAGATGGTTGGAGTATCTAAGGCGCTTTATTTCCAACCTAGGAGATGCAAGCCATTCACTTGTCAAAAGGATGCCAAGTTCAAGTGGGATGACAAGTGCTAGCGAAGATATCAAGCGGTGTTGGTGAAGCGCCGGTTCTAGCGACCTATCCGGGCGCCACTCATTCTCTACACACCATTGGATGACTCTTTCGGTGCTTTGTTGGCCCAATGAAAGGGAAAGGCGATCTCTACTACACCGATCGTCATTTAATTCTCTAATGCAAACTATCCACCTATTGAGAAACATTGCCTAGCTTTGATCTTTGCTCCCAAAAGCTACCTTATATCTCATAAGGTGAACTTGATTTCTGAACCAATCCACTGCGGTATCTCATGACACCCGCTATCCGGACATTTGGCGCATGATTATTTCTTGGTTTCATATCACATTGTTGCCTTATGGTAAAAGGTCAAGCACTTGTAGATTTCTTAGCACACACTTCATGATTCTCGCTTGTGTGATCTCACGGTGAACAAACCATGAACTTAGGGAGGTTTGACAACGATGGGAGATGTATTTTGATGGTGTAGCTTCTTTTCATAAAGGGAAGCACCACGATCTACTCTTCGGAAAGGCGGGGGTAGAATATTTCTAACTCTAGGCTGATGTGATGAGATTCTCTCATACTATCTTTCAACCTGCACCAATGAAGCGAGTATGAGGCTTTGATTGATGTCTAGTTTAGCTATCATAGTGTGTCAAGAGCATCAACATCTTTGGGGATTCTCGGTTGGTCATCAATCGATTGGGTCCTACAAGGTTCTCAAACCCAAGCTTCATCATTACCATGAGTATACCATGAAGGCGTTGGCCCCAAATCCTTGAAGTCACCATCTACAAGGTTCCCAGAGAATGCAGTAGATGCTTTGGACAAATTTGCCAAAGAATTATCAGGATGAGTCCATTCAATAATGTCCAAAATAGACAAGTCTTATCCCTTATTGATGTTGAACTCATCGAGACTTTCTCTTGAAGGGGAGGTTGTTGCCTATAAGACAAATAGGATTGGAGGCAACCATTCATAGACTATTTGAACACCGGCAAACTACCTCAAGAAAAGTCACAAGCCAATAAAGTGAAATAGAGAGCTCTCTCATATGATCTCATTGATGGCACCCTGTACCGATGGTCCTTTGATCAAATATGGTTACGTTATTTAGACAAACACGAAGCCCATGGCATTGTAATCGAGGTACATTCAGGTCTATGCGAAGCGCACCAATCCGGTCCGAAGATGAAGATGAAGATCAAGAGACTAGGATCACCTTCGATGATTGCATGGATGCTAGGAGATGCCATCGGGTCTCATACGGTGTGGTCCTACATCAACCACTCAACATTACACCTACATTGGCCTCATGGCCATTTTAGTGTTGGTACCGACATTGCGGGTCTCAATCCTCCTTCCAAGGGTCATTGATTCATCTTAGTTGTCATTGACTACTTTTCTAAGTGGGCGGAGGCAATCCCACTCAAAGGTCACAACTCGCATGTGCTTAGTTTTAGGAACTATATATATATTTGGGTGCCTCAATGAATTATATCGATAATGGTGCATTCAAAAGCACCAAGATCAATAGCTTCGCCAAAAGACACGGTACAAATTGGAGATACTCCACCATCTATTATCCAAGAGCAAATATCTTAGCAAAAGCATTCAACAAAACTCTCATCCAAATACTAAAGAAGACTCTTGATGACAACAAGCGGTAGTGGAATGAGTAGTTGGTTGAAGCCTTGTGGGCCTGCCACCATCAGAACTCCAACTCAATCCCCATTTTCCTTGGTGTATGGGTCAAGCGTTCTACCTTTAGAAGTTCAACTCCCATCACTAAGGATAGCATTGGGTAGCAAGATCACTACAGAGCAAAATATAAAATTGCAGTTAGAAGAGCTCGAAGGTTTGGAGAGTGCTGGGTGGAACCTCGAGTTGTACAAAGCAAAATGATTCAAGCTCACAACAAGTCTAGGTCTTTTCAAGTAAGAGAACTTGTGTTAGTCTAAGGAGACCAATTGTTGCCCATTGAAAGATGAGGCAAGTTTGAACCCACTTGGGAAGGACCCATGTCATAGAAGGCCTACAAGGAGGATCTTATCGATTGATTGTAAAGGGGAACACGATGCTTCCAATTAATGGGCTCTATTTGAAGAAATATTACCCATAAAATATGTTTGAAAACATTTATCAACAAAAGAACATAAATCTGATTCCATCACATCAAAATCTTCTCTTCTTTTGAAGAGTTGTTTGCTTGTATTGTGAATCCGCCATGACGTGTTTAAGATAGGTGTAACAGTCCCCCAGCGGCATCCTATCCCTCTTTTACAACATCCACACAATCAAACACAATCCCCCGATGCTATTAGAATAGGTGTGAGAGAACCCAAGAGGCATCGTATTTCGATTTGCACAACTAAGTTTGGTGTAAGAGAACCCGAGCGACATCCTTTCTTAGTGGGAATTTTTGGTTGCCATTCGTGGCACTATTTTATCAAATTCTCCAATGTGTTTAGGGGTAAAGTAAGAGTCCCCAAGGCATCCCTTCCTTTAACACATAAAAAATAAACACATATCTTTTGCCTTGGGCTACTTTGATGTGGGAGCAAGCCCCTGTGACACTCACTCATTAGTTGCTCTAGGTCGAGTCTACATGCTAAGTCGCTAGTATGTCACCCCAGTGGTCACTTGTTTGAAAGATGTGAATCTCCGTACTTTCTTCCTAACTTGACCATTGAAAACCAACGAGCTCCTTATTAATATGGTAGACTTCACTGTCCAGCCAGTAAGCCATCTCATGTTGATTTTGTTTAAGAAGATGTGAGTCCCTGAACTTTCTTATTGAACTAATCGTCATGATCTAACTAGGTCGAGTATATTTGAGGTTCAGGATAAGTGCCCCAGAGGTTCCTTTCCTCTTGACTACATTTGAACCGATATAAGTCCTCCAGCGGCATTCACTCATGGTCTAGGCCGGCTCGGCACAATTCACAATCGTTCCCTATAGGAGGATATAAGTCCCGAGCTTTCTTCCTAGGCTGATTGTTGCAAAAGCGCACCTTAGGTTGGTTGATGTTCTATCGTGACTCACCCGGTGGATACACCACTCTTGGATGTGAGTCCCACACTTTCTCCTTGAGTTGGCAATACCTATTTGATATATGATTAGCCATGTCATCTTCTCAGTTTTGGATTAAGCCCATAGTAGCTCTCCGGGAATTCTATTTGGATCATTTGCGACCCCATTTAGACCTTACTTGGGATCTCCTTTCTAGTAGCCACCCCTATGATTGGATAATTTGTTCAACGGATGGGCAGATTCTCCCTTGGTTCTGTAAAACTAAAATAGGTCTAGGTTAATATAAGCTCCTTCACAATATGATCCCTCGCAAACCAACAGGATCCACGATAAACAAACAAATTAATTATTTGTGAATTAGAATTCTAAAGGGCCCCTTTTCCAAGCAGCATCCTATCTTTAGGCGGTGTGGCTCTATAGGAATTATCGACTACCGTTGAGATAAATCCCCAGTGCGTACTCACTCGTAGTCACCCCAGTTGGGTTCAATCTATTTCCATAGAAGGTTACCCAGAGTCATTCTTTGGAAGATGTAAGACTATGACGCATTCTTCCTAGTGACTGGGACTAGGTGGGTTGATTTGTTGCCCAAAAACCGATCATCGGTGGTCTTTTAGTGAAAGATGTGAGTCCCCGAGCTTTCTTCCATCCAATTGATCATTGTAAACTGAAAGTCACTCCTTTGGTCGGATAGTTCTCCCATCGGTCGGGAAGCTACTCCCTTTGGTTCAGTAAATCTGAGATAGGTCTAGGCTAATATAAGCTCCTTCTCAATCTGATCTATCCATGAATCCATCAAAACAAATAAATTTAAAATGAAATTAATCTTGACTATCCTTGAGTTGATCTAAGTCCCCTAGCGACATTTACTCAATAGTTAGCCTTATGTCGGGTTTGATTTGTTGCCCAAAGCAATCAATCACCCCAGTGGTTCCTTTTTTGGAAGATTAGAGTCCCCGCATTTTCTTCCTAACTTGACCATTGCACACCAAAAAAGATCCCCCTGGTTAGTTAGTCCTACCTTATGGTTGGTAGACTATTCTCTTTGGATTGGTAAATCAGGAGTTGAGATTACTCTGCAGTCCATTGCATGGGACCCATCAAAACAAACTAAAAAATAAAATTAAGTTTGACTATCTTTGAGCTAATTTAAGTCCCCCAGAGGCATTCATTCATAATGATACAGGTTGGGTTCAATCTATTGCCTTTCCAATCATCAGACCTCTACTTTTGATGTAAGTCTACTATGCTTACAATGCTGCGAAAGGCATCTCCTTTTGGATTAGTCCTACAATATAGATCACTTTGGATTGGTAAATAGTCTAGGCCCATGGTTCCCCTAATGATCCATCGTAACCAACAAGGCCATCTCAAAATCCAAATTCTAAAATCAAAACAATCAAATCAAACAACAAACAAAACAAATTCAACAAACAAATCCAATCAACCTCTCGGTGGTCAATCAAATCAAAACAATCAAAATAAATCAACAAATCAAATCAAGTTTCTCCCAGTGAGACAAATCAAATCAAACCTCATCCCTCGGTGGATGACTTGAACCTTAGTGGAAGGTTCACATACTCTTAGATTCCTTCTCACTCTCTTATGTCTTGGACATGACTAGAGTCACATTATTGCACTAAGCTCTTGATTCCTTCTACACCTTGGGTTGGGTAGATCATTTTGTTAGTGCTTGAGATTCGTGTTGTTGATCATTTTCAACACCTGTGTGGTGTCTTGTCACACACCTATTGGGCCCTTTGATCTCATTTTTAGAATAAGCTCTCAACCTTTCCATCTTATACATAGGACTTCTCTTAAACACTAAGAGTTCCTTAGTCTTAAGACACTTCTAGTGATTAGGTGAATAGTCCTAACCTAGAGACTTAGAAGGTTTAGCCATAGGAATAGGTTTGGTATTAGGAAAATTTGCCTACCCACATGCTTTGAACCAAATCCTCACTTCCTTCTTTCAAGACAAACTCCAAACTAATATCAACTTCAACTCTGAATCAAACTTTGAACCAATTTCAATGGATTTTCTCAAATCATGAATCAATTCTGAATAATTAAAATCCATAACCAAATTCAAATTCCAAAAATATTTCCTAAGCCCTTTGATTCTATCTTATGGACTTAGCTCAAATCAAATCCAAATCAATTCAAATTCAAGAAATTTTCTCATAACCCATTTATATTCTCATTTATATTCACAAATATAAATGAAATATAATTCAAATATCAAAACCAAATTCAAAACTCAAACTCAAATTCCAAAATTCAACCTAAGCATTTCAAGTCAAATTTTTGAACTTAATCAAACTCAAATCAAACAAACCTTGATTTTTCTTCATGATTCAATCAATCCTTCAATCATGAATCAAAATATAAACACAAATTTCAATCATCAAATCAAAATCAACTTCAAGTCAAACTCATATTCACCCTTTTGACTTTGAAAATTTAAATGAAACCCATTTGACTCAAATCTTGCAAATGGATTTATATTTCAATCATAAATCCATATGTGAGTTCAACCAAACTTGAATCAAACCAACTAAACCCAATTGGCTCACTTGACCCAAAGAGGCCAATTGACCTACATGAATCAAAATTTAATGCAATCTAAATCAAAATAAATTAAGCCAATCCAAACTTCATGTCATGTTTGTTGATCATCATAGTTAATCAATTGTCATGAATCAAAACCATGTCAACTAGCCGTTGACCAAGTCAACCTAACCCATAGCTTACCAAATTGATTATAATGGCTCAAGTTCACTCAAATTGATTGTGAACTTGACCTCAATTAAACCTAATTTGACCAATTGGCCAACTAACCCAACCTATTGATCATGAACCTAACTTGACCTAAAAGGTCAAATCAAGCCAAAATCAAATCAAATAAAAATTGATTGAAACCAAAGCTTGTAACATATTCCAAATGATCAACCAAATCCAAACCAAGCCAATTTGATCAATTGGGTCAAATCGGTCAACTTAGCCCAAATTGACCTAAAGGATCAAATTGGTCAAAATCCAAATTAAATCTAAATAAAACCAAATTAATTGAAATCAATTGAACCAATGCAATCAAAATGATCATTTGAACTTGACCCAACTCTTAGTTTGACCCAATTTGACCAAAATCCAAATTAAATCTAAATAAAACCAAATTAATTGAAACCAATTGAACCAATGCAATCAAAATGATCATTTGAATTTGACCCAACCCTTAGTTTGTCCCAATTTGACCAAATGGTCAACCTAACCCGTTTTGACTCGATTTGACCCAAATGGGTCAAATTAACCCAAATTAAACCAAATGAACTCCAAATGATATGAAATTTGGTCCAACTTACTTTTGACTTATTTCAAATCTGTCCAAATCAAATTCAATGCCAAATGACCACTTTGCCTTAGGTCAAGGGCATCCCATGATAAAAGACACTTGTTCAAGTGATTATTTCTCTTTCTTGGCCACTTGGCACACTCATCCATTGGTCCACATAGGCACCAAGGACACTGATTTTCTGACCCAAGGAGTGGTTGGGGCAGCCATAACTCATGGGGAGGTGAAATCACCTCACATCTCCCATTAGAACAATTGGCATGAAGAACTCTCACCTCCCCTTGGCTAGGCACCCATTTGTCCTTCATGTCAGCCATTTTTCATGCCTTAGCCAACCAAAGTGAGCCACCTAAGATGATTCTCTTCCATTCCCAACCACCCCAAGCCAAATGATATGAGTTTAGAGCCAAAAATTCAAAGTAAATAGAGATTTTCGTTCACATTTCATCCCAAGGCATTAGAGGCTGAAGCATTCACCCATTCCTCTCATTCTCCTCCTCCTAGAGCTCCCAAATCTATTGGCAATCACCCCCACTTCATTTTGGAGAGAAACACTCAAAAACTAAGTGGATTTCAGCAAGGAAACGGTGATTACCGGTGGAACTTCATTATGACGTGAAGGCAAAGATCCAAGCTCATTACAAGGCCTCTTCCCTCACTCAACAGCGTGCTCGAGTCATCACCGCCACCAGAAATCACCCCTAATGAGGTAACTTTAAAATTTGTAGTTGGTCTTACGATCCTTCATTTGTGACAATTTTTTGCGCACTTTTTAGGAATTTACTCTAGATAATCCTGCATTTTTACTTTAAATCGTCTCAATTACAAAATAGAAATTTTTTAGCGCGAATCGACACAAAAATGAGTCCATTTGGACAAGTTTTCACTTTTCATTTTATTTCCTAATCCCATTTTTTTTATTCACGCGGCGAATAGCGGCGTCGTCCATCACGATTCACGGATGGGGCCGGCTCAATGCGATCATGCGATCCGCCTTGGATCGCGATGCGACCATCCGATCCGATTCGCTGTCGACGGCTTCGGATATGCGATCGCGCAATCCCCGGCCTCAGATCGCGCGATATGATCGGACCGTCAATCGGATCGGGATCCGGAGCAAATGTTGCTCTCGCTAATTGCATTTTCCTCATCCAAGTGACCACGCACGCATGCCGCGCCATGCGCACACCGACCATGCATCCAATGCGCACATTACCACGTTGCCGCTGCGGTGCTCACTCGTTAAGAAAATGAGATTTTTCTGATTTAAAAATTATTTAAATCACCTAAAATTTTAAATTTTCATAGGAAATAAATACTTAATGAAAAATTGCAAACAATAGCTCGTTGGATTTATCTTTTTGATAGGAATCCAACAAATCCAAAATCCCCAGATTTTACTAAATATTTTGAGCTTAATTTGAGTTTTAGTAAAAATCAAATTTCATTACTTGAACCAAAAATACATGTCACATCAAGTTAAAACTTTCAGAGATTAAAATTAAAGTTAAAATACACATATCATAAAAATGTCAAGTCAAAAGAACCTTTAGATTAAAAGATATTGAATTTTGAGTTTCAAATGATTTATTTTAATAAAATAAATTACCAGATTTCATAAAAAATCATTTAAATCAATTGAAACTTCCTAAATTCATAACTAATTGTAGAAAAATTCAAAAAAATGCAAACATAACTTCATTTTAAAGATAATTCAAAGGAGAATCTAATAAAATCATTTCTAATTGAATTTGAATAGTAGATTTTTCTTAATTAGGATTTATTTAAAAACTTAATAACCCTAATTACTCTCTAATGACTTCATTAATTAATTCCAAACTTCTTATGCATGTTTAGTGGGAGGCAATTTTTTTTAAAATAAGTACAATTTTAAACTTAATTAGCAAATTAAGTATCCTTAAAAAAATTTAGAAATAGGTATAATCGCCCACTGAGTAGGCGACTAAGTTGCCACGTCAACTTTGATGTGGAAAGTGTGTTGTCACGTTTAGTTGAAGTGATTACCACTTAGTAGGTAAACAAATACAAATGGGGTTGATCGACCGTCGACCATGACCCTTCCTTTCCATCGATCCGAGCTCCTTGCCGCATCTGAAGCCTCCACGTAAGCCACCCACCCCATTCGTCCCTTCTGAGCATGATCACCTTCCTCTCCAACCTTTTCGACAACTATCGGCCTTGCTCCAACTGCTGGCATTGCTCCGCCTTCCGCTTCTTTCCGAACCGCCATTATTTTTTTGGCCGACAACCCCGTACGCTGCGTTCGACGGGTTTCCTCTCCAGCTAACATCCCTTGGAACCCAACATTAGCTTCTTGCGATGATTCTGACGACTCCGTTCCTTTCAGGGAAGTTTCCTGCGGATGATTTTGTAGTTCTTAGTCCACATTATCATCATTCTTCATAAATACAAGGTAAATCCCTAATTTTTCTCAGTTATAATTAAGTAGATTATGTGTACTAGGAATTAGAGTTGTGGGGTTAGAGTTGTGGGTAAGGATTTGATTTGTAATTTTGGGTTAGAGTTGTGGTTCAAGGATTTGATTTGTAATTTTGGGTGATAATACTGTCTTTAACGTTTAATATATGTCGGGTATATTATTAAAAATGATTGTGAAATATTTATGAATGATATGAGTAGGATTTGAGTTGTTGTAATTGGCCTATAAGATTAGATTAGGATTACCTTTAGAGCAAGTCACCTGAGATGGAAGCGTTCACATAACGCGTGTCGATTGAGTTAAATATCGCGTTTGATTTATGTACATATAAACAAATTTGGACGCCAATATTTTTCTAAATTTAGGGAATACTGATATGATTGGTTATTTTTTAATTATTTGGCAAATGAGTATAGAGTTTGTTTCATTGATCATATTCTATGGAGGTGAACTAAGTGTCGATGAGCAATTCATTCCAAGTTATATGGGTGGTCAAAATTGTCCAGTTAAGGTTCTACGGCACAGCACCTTATTGGAATTGAAATAAAGAATTTTGAGATCCGTGTACATTGATTCAGAGTGCCACACTGTCAATCTTACATGTTGTTACCCGGTGGGTAACGGATTTATAGCGTCTGCTAATTCTGATGATGAAGTTTGTGACATTACACTGGACGAAGCTTCTCGTCAGATATTAGTGTTGTATGTGAAAGTTGAGGATACTAATGTTGCATCCACGTCAGCTGATCCAGTGTTAAGGTCAGCAAATATACCATCGATGCATATACAGAACTTCATCATTCACTGCTCACGCTCTGTGGTGACATAGAAGCGACTTTTTGAAATTGATTCCCGCCTAATACCTTCTTTATCTTTCCCTGCTTATACAGTTAATATTTAATATCAATGTGTGTCATCGTACTTATGAGTTTGGTGGCAGCGATAATGTTATTTATCGTTCAGAGGAACCGTATGTGCCTTAGAGTCCTATAGGCGTTGATGTGTATGAAACTATGAGCAGTGGCTCAAGTAGTGACTCTTTGCAGGATATCAGTGATGATGATTGTTCACTTGGGTTAGAAGCTACTATGGTTGAGAATGCAGTCAGTCATGATCTTTTAAAAAATCATTCATTCTGAAATATTGATAATGAAAGTCTGATATTGTCTACTAACGAGTATGTACGGATGTGTCAAATCACGAGAGAGTGAGACAATGATATTTACTTTGACAGTCCATCTGATGAAAATGTCCTAACAGATGATGTTAAAATCCCAGGTGACCTTGTAGAAGGAATGTGTTTTACAAGTAAAACAAGTTTTCAGTTTGTTGTTATTAGATGATGTATAGTTAATAATGTTCAATTTCAAACAGTTTCCTCAAACTAAAAGAACTATACTGTGATATGTGTATATCATGATAGTCCTAATAGACCATGTAATTGACATATGTATTGTAAGCAGATGTTTAGGGGGTGCCTGAGAATCTCTAGAATTGGGGAACACCACAGATGTATCAATGTAGTTACTGTTGGTGGTCATCAATAGTACAGTTTCAAATTCATAGCTTATTTCATTATACCTGTAATCAGGCATCAAATTGATCTGAAACCTAGGGAGATTATAGGTAGAATATAATTAAAGTTTAATGTCAAAGTTTCCTACATGAAGACTTAGGATGCTAGGTGTAAGGCAATAAAAGCAATTTTTGGTAGTTGGGAAGAGTCTTATAGGACTCTCAACCTTTTCATAGAGCAGTTTGTACTACTTTACCTAGTACAGTCAACAAAATTCAGTCTAGCAGTACACATCGATTCCAGAGACTTCTCTGGGTGTTTGGTCCTTCCATTTTGGGCTGGGGAAGTTGCCTCCTTGTCCTCACTACTTAAGGACCTAGATTCATTCAGTGCACTATCTATAGGAGGCTTGACCTCTATGGGAGTTGCGAGTCTACTATGCCCCAGGAGGCCAATATTTGTCTACACCTTCTACAGATATGGTCTTGGGAGGCCGACCCTGCATGTGCCATATCCGACTGATCATGACAGTCGCAGCATTATTTTGAGGTATATTTTAATTTCTACAATTTCAAATTTTTGTTCTCATCTGTGAAATGAGAGATATGTTCGTCCGATGCCAATAGCGAATGTGGTATTATATAAGAATGAGCTGGATGGTTTGCTGCATACATAGGTAAGACTTGTAGATACTTTTTTATTCTAATATCTATTATGTGTATACTAATTTAATACAATTTTTAATATGTGCAGGTGATTTGGGAGCCACACAGTGAGTAGATCACGCAATGCCTATCATGTACATGCTCAGTAGGCTCCGATATATGGTTGGCACGAGTCCCGCTAATCAACTGGAAGAGGGTAGAGTGACACTTACCTGATTGAATGTTGTGACAATTTGGACTCATACCCAGAGTTGATGTGGCACTAGTTGACCCTAGTTTCAAAAGAGTCGATGGTCAAGGTAAAACAAATGTAGACTGGGTTGATTACCACCGGGTGCACATTGTCGCTTGGGAGAGGAGGAGGGATCACATAGTCGAGGGCTTGGATGAAGATGAAGACAAGCTGATGGCTATCAATCAGTACATGTGATGGTTCAAATCTTGGGCTTTCTCACTTGGTCGCATAATCCTCCCACCACTTTTGAAGTATATGTAAGCATTAACATAAGTGTTGTTAAATTCAATATGTTACATACCTGAGCTAATTTCTTTATTTTTCATGTGAGTATATCTTGCTTCACAAATACTTTGGCCGTCTGATGAAAGATAACTGTATCTAGGTGTTATAGAGAGACTTGAGGTTACTCTGACCCACATGGATCGGAAATGAGGATGTCCCACAACATGATCTATGCTCATCCTTCTACACTCTTAATGCCTTTCTTTCCATCACAAGACTATCCAGACTTAAGATCTTGCATTGGAGAAACATCATTACCATTTTACTGATCATACACAAGTGGTGTGATTCCATAAGCGAAGTTGATAGTGTGGTATGCATCATCTTACAGTTCTTATCTAGTTTATTTTGTCTTTGGATCTTCCATTTCTATAATGTGACTTGTAAACTTAAATTCTTCTCTTTTAATGCCTCTAATAATAATGTCATAACATTAACACTATAACTTGTACAAATTACAAATCATATATTTAATTTTAGATCTACTTAAATAAAACCTTTAGACTCAGGTTGACCTCCATAATTCAAGATAAGGGCTTAAAGCCCAGATCCATATCTAAAACCAGTCAATCCTTGATGTAATAGCTCTACTTAATGACTTCAATATGCGGACATTAATTCAACTTAACGTTTTGAAAATGCTAATTAAAAAAAATTGTCTCAGTATCTTATGGTGGGCGTTAGCCATTCTATATTCTTAAGAAAAGTTCAAACTTCATAGGGTGACTAGATACTATAAAACATAAAGTAGCTTGCCTGCCACGTCGTAGTTGATGTGACAAGCTAGTCGCCCACTTAGTGGTCGATTATACATATTTCTAAATTTTTATTAACAATACTTAATTTACTACTTAAGTTTAAAACCATACTTATTTTAAAAAAATTTCCTTTATTGGGATAACTTCTGCCTCCCCTAATTTTCTTGAAATTTATTAATGAGTTAATTAGAGAAATTAATTAATGAACAATTAAGCATGTGAACTATGATTTAATTCCTTGATTAAGTTAATTAAACTTTGTTTAACTGAAGAGAAGGTTTATGGAATGGGTTTGGGGTATTTTCCCCAAGTCATTCTCTAAACTCCTTTCCTTCCTTAATCCTTAAAATATTCCCTAATCACTTGCTTAATTACTTTGATAAAATTTTCAAAATATTCCATCAATTCATCTTGGGTAGATGCTTAAGTATTCAATAACCTAAGTAGCTTGAGAAAATCAAAATTCAACCCACATGTGTGGGAAGGGTTATGAAAGTACTTAAATTAAATCCTTTAATTTAATAAATCATTAATTGTGAGCCAATTATATTAGGTACCTTTCTTTCCTGATGCATTGCCGATTTAAATACCTTGTGTGGTTTTATGTCATATCATTGGCTCACAATTATTTGATTAAATATATTAAAGTGATATATGTAAGGGGTAATTAATACACTTAATGTACACCTTAACCTAACCAAAGCATGAAATTGATCTAATTACCAAAAAATTAAACTAAAATAATACACACATGTGGGAATGGGTTAGGACCAGCAAATCTATTCACATTTTCCTAATTCAAATCAAACTCAAAATAAAATGAAAGTCTCTTTAAACAACTTTTGATTCTCTTTAAATGATCTTACTTCATAAGATTGTCTTTAGAATTAATTAAGTGGTTATATGCTTATATCACTTATTTCTTTACTAGCATGCTAAATGTATATGTCATATGAAAATCATGCATTCATGTCTTTTGAAAATAAAATTAAAATTAAAAGTTTCCTTTATGTCAAATTACATGTTTTGGCTAAAGTAAGATATGAATGAATACTATTACTAATAAATCCAAAACTATTTTCAAAACTTATAAACCAAACATTACAAATGAAAAGTATACCTATAAGTACTTATGAGCTTGCATGTGAATAGTATAAAATTTGTTATGTGACTTTTTTCTTGTCTTTCTTAGCATAGGTTTGTAAAGTATATAGTCCATTTGAAAAGGACATGACACTTGTTTGAAATCTATTCTATACACTCTGTCACACTCAAGAAGGAATTACCACATCACACATATAAATTAAACAACAAAAATCAAACAAACAAACATAAACTTTTTATGTGATTCTCTTTCCATGCATTTCTTTTTGTACATGCACATGTATTTAAGAAAAGTGGTATATTAGTCTGGACAATCCCGGGGGTTACGAGGCTTTAAGTAGTCCTAAGTAGGTCTTGTACCTTACACCCCTAGTAATGCACATACTCACTTATGTCTTTATACTTGTAAATGTGCATATGAAAAATGGATAAAAGAATCACCCTTTGCTACTTAATAAAATCATGCAAACATGAAATATTCCAAATTTTCTCAAGCAACCTCTCTTAGCATTCTCTTTCCATGCATTTCTTTTTGTTCATGCACATGTATCTAAGAAAAGTGATATATTAGTCTAGATAACTCTGGGATTGTGAGGCTTTAAGCAGCCCTAAGTAGATCTTGTACCTTACAACCCTGATGCTAACAATGGCACCGTACTCACTTATGTCTTCTATACTTGTAAATGTGCATATAAAAAAATGGATAAAAGAATCACTCTCTTCTACTTAACAAAATCATGCATACATGAAACATTCCAAATTTCCTTAAGCAACCTCTCTTAGTATTCATTATTAAGGTGTGCTAAATACTTGCATCGCATGTATAGATATGCTTAGGATTCATTCATGATACACATGTAGAAAAGAAAAAATGTGTGTGTTTGTGATAGTAATTCACTTTACTTAATCTTAAAATGCCTTTCTTTTTGAATAGGTTTGTTTAGAGAAAATATAAATTTATGATTAATTAAAATACATAATAAAACATTCACTAAACAAAAATCATTAATGAATCTATATTAGAAATCACTTAAGGTGGGAGAAAAGAGAAGTTATCTTCTCTTTGCCTCACTTTACAGCCTTTAGTAATTAAGTAGGTTCATTCAAATCAAATCAAATCATCAAATAAAATTAACCCATATCAACTAAACAACTTAAATGAGACCACCCTTCTAAATTGAACCTTTTCACACTTAGAAAATCTAAACCTGAAAGCCTAGCTAAGCATACCACACAAATTTTGTAAAACACACACATTAGCCTAAGTCACCACTTCTAGTCCTATGCTATGGCAGCGCGTGGTTTGATGTTTGCTTTTATTTTGTGATGTGATATTTTAGTCTGGATATTAGGGTATATATGCATAGAATGAATAGTAGGATGATTTAGTCTAATCATTGTCTGGTATAGAGTTTGTGCTTAAGAGGCACTTTAATAAAATATAACTACTTTTGCTGTGTAAGTTGCTTATACCCTTAAGCATAATCTAAAATAAGCTAGGTGGACTTGGTTACCCATATGTGGGGTGCTAAGTCCAATTTGTTTATATACATGCTTGGGAATATGTGGTTTGTTTAACTAATCTCTATTTTACAAGTTTTAGTTAGATTTATTTTTTGCTTTTCATGTAATTTTGTAATTAAAATTTTAAAATGATTATTATGGGGGATTAGGATGAACATTGATTATAAGACTATGTCTTATGTACCATGTGAAGCCTTCGGAGCATCCACATTCCAACCATTCAAAAGAAGGAACTAAAAGAAGAAAGAAGAAATGAAGAAATGAAGACCCCTATAACATGAATTCATTGCTTAATTGTAATTAATTCATTTGTAATCTAGGTTGTATAAGGGGTAATTTAGCTACCAATTTGATTTACTTGGCCTTTTATTCTTTTGCTAATTCTTTAGAAATGTCATGTTTTCCTAGTTTCTTCCTTGCTTTAATGTATGGCACGGATGACGATTAGGCTCTTAGAGAAAAATAAATCTTCTATCAAATTAAACAACTCATAACCTCACCTAAAGCTTAAGCTATATATCAAGATAGAAGAATTAGCAACCCTTAGCTGGATGTTGTCTTTTCTTTCCTAACAGGATGCATAAAAATATATTGATTCACTCTTGATTTGGGGCTTCCACCCGTGCCAGAGAACTTGGCTTGACCTTTGAGAACCATGGTGGAAACACACCTCCCATCTTATTGATTTTGGCCTATAATCTAATTTCTCATGCATTTGGCATAAAAATCCCGAAGCCTGTGTCAAATGAATTGTCTAAAAATGAAAATAAAAATATGAAAAATTTGCATTAAGTTTAAGTCATTAATCATGCCCTACATGATTTAGTCTCTTAGGGAGTGTGTTTAAGGACTTAGTCTCTTGATAAATAAACAACAGTCTAGCTATCTTGCATAAAGCATAAGATTTGCATACATGTATTTAAAACCACATGAGGAGGTTAGGCGGTTGTAAGTCTAACGAAATGATTTATCCTCTTGTGGAGATAAGCTATATGCCATTTTCACCTTCTTTGCGAAAGCTCCCTAAATTTAGGTTCTGAGGTTGTTGTTTTCCTTCGAGGCCGTGAGCATAAATCATCACCTCTCAGGCATTTCCATTACCTTGCATCATGGAATTATAAGCCCTAAATTTCTAATAAAAATCCAACTCGAACAAATAAATCCTTTTCAAATTTCAAAAATGTAAAGCCTAACCATATGATAGTTTGAGATGCTCGCTAGGTTTCCCAGCATCGTGAACATCTCCTACTTATCTTCCTTTGGCTTCAATAATAACTCTCTCATTTTGATTAATCTCATTTGATCTTCCAAAATAAACCAATTTATTGATAGTTTAACCTTCAAAATCTTTGGAGACAACGATCATTTACCTTAATCGAGAGTATTCTTAATGAATCTCATTCTTTAAGATGTAATTAACTATGAGGACTTGCCTCCATAGGGAACTTAATGAATCCAGTTTAAAATAAGCCCTACTTTACTTTTTCATGTAAAGTAAGGGAAGAATCTCTGGTACATATGAAGACCCATAGTCCTTGGGAGTTCTTATTCAAGTGATTAGGTCTATTGTAGGGTAGTGACTTCTACTTTTTGAGATAGCACACCTCTCCTCAATGTCGTGCCCGATCACCCTAATAAGAATCTCTGCGGATCTACATGGTGTCCCAACTAAAGGCGTATATTTATGTTTTCATTTATCCTCTTCAAAAGGATAGATGAATGCAAAAATATTTCACCACAACCGACATTAAATCATACTCTCCTTCATCATTATCGAGAGGTCGGTGGCAAATTTTTGGAGCCCACATAAGGACGTGGCACGTGTCGTCTGTCTGTGTTGTTTGGCTAATAGGTTCCACATATGATGCAGTTACGACCAGAGTCCTCTGATTAGGTGGTTGCCGCCAAATGACACTATTATATTACGATTGTATTTGTGGCAGGTATCATACATGATAAACTTAATGATTGCCCAAGTAAGCGCACCCATGGCTACTTATTGGGATCTACTTGGTTGGGTCGACTACTCTTCTAAGTAGGGACCACAAATGGCCGGATGACGAAACTATGAGATCTAGATTGGGCACGTCATCATTCTCAAACCATCCATTTTAAGTTAAAATGGTGAATTTCATGAATTCTAAACCCCAAATTTTAAACTCCACATGCTACTATAATTTAATTTAGCCTATGACTAGCCTTAATTGAAAGTTCTCTCTGATTGGGAAAGGTAACTAACTATAGGTGCTTGCTCCTATAGGAAACCTGGAACCAGATCTAAAGTCCTCACTAAATGTGGGCGAAATCTTTGGGTAGTGTCTTATCTAATATTCCATCTGCCTTCTGAAAATCTCACCGACACATAAATCATACTCTCTTCAATGTGAAAGGTCGGTGACAAATTTTTGGAGTCCATAAATTTCTGGCAACTCTGCTGGGGACAAGTTTCTCTTTCCATCTTTGTCTAGTCATATATATGCTATTGTAACAATAAAATTTTTGAAACTTCAAAATAAAAAATGGTGATTTAGATGTGTAATAAATTCAAAGTACTAATGTATGAGACTCTATGTCGAATGAATTATTCTATAGAGTATATTTTTATTACATTATTATTTTGTTTTGTAGTATCTCTGCATTTTGAAAGTATGGGTGAAATAACAATTACTAATTACCAATCCCCATCTTTCACTTGTGCACAATGGATATACGAGCACTCATTTCATTGTTCAACTAGGGTATGGTGCAAACATCTGCTTAGCTAACGTTGTCATCAACACAGGAGATATTGGAGCTACCATTCAATTTGGTAGCGATTTAACCAAATTATAACTCTGGAGCACCCAGGTGCACTCGGAGGTCATGTCGGAGAAGCTCCTACTTGTCATGCACACCAACCAATTCAACAACCAACTACTATTATGGAATTCTCCTGACAGAGAACTTCAGTTTTTGAAAGACTGGGTCAATCTGAAGCCCCCATGATGAAAAAAATCGTCAGTGGGCAAACTATATCTTTGATGCATCATGGTACAATTACTTCGCCAACTGAAACATTTGTGCCTGGGAGACATGACTTTGAGGCTTTCTCATCAGGAAGTAAATTAACTAGAAGGCAAAGAAAATGAAGAAATGTTGAGCTGAGTGCTCAAAAGATCCCATTTAAACAACCTAGTGAACAAGTAATACTGCCACCAGAAGAGAGTATTCTCACCCATAACAACTTTGATAACCTAAAATGGGTAAAAAGGAATAGCTCTACTGGTGAGGTGAAGCAATCTTTCTGGACTCAATAACATCAAGCTCCACCGCCGTAGAGGAGACAACCTGAAACACTGTCCTAGAATACACAATGTCCTTAAAGTAGCCAAAGATATAGGCTTAATGAAAGAAAGTTTCAAAGGCTTGTAGTGATTGAAAATACTAAAGCCCCACCAAGGAAGTTTTCATCTCTTATGGTGACTAGTCATCAATTATGCTTTACTGATGAGCATCGGGCGTGACACTTGTCCAAGAATCAGAAGGTCGGTGAAAGATGGAGGCCAAGGCCCCACGATATAATTCTGAAGAAAGAAAGAAGTGTGACATCTAATGCACATATTCAGAAATCCACCTAAAAAAACTCATCATAAGTGGATACCTAAAAGATGGGATATCACTGATAAAAGACATGATGGTCGACACCCTGGAAAATCCGCTAAGGGATCCCGTCATCAATTAGGTTCACCCCCGCAGGAGAAAGTTATTCGCGGTCTCTAATGAAAGAAATGGGTTCCTGATGAACGAGATTGAAAGCGTCAATGAAATTCATGTGCAAGAAGAAGATGATGAGCAGGGACATTATGGAAGTAAGTTGTTTATATGATCGAACAACATGAAGTGAGCTTGAACCTGAATTTGATGCTTATGAAGAAGAGTCATTACAAAAGAGAGTAGAAGATGAATCTTCAATCTCTACTGAAGAGGAAGAAGAAGATCAAAATGAAAATGAAGTTATGGGAGCTGAAGCTATTTACATGGTTGAACCAGGAAATGATCAACCTGGTACACGATTTTATAATTAGCGTCGTCGTTCAGCCCTAGTATCAGCTATCCCTACAAATGCACAATGATAAGGATAGTTAAGTTCTTCCCCTAAAGATGAACAGTGAGCAAAACAACAAGAAATAGAGGAAGAAGAAGAGTCTGTATTGGTTAACATTGTGGTGCTAGCTAGAGAGCAAAGATAAATGCAGTGTCAAATGAAAGCCAAAGATAAGAAAATTTCACAACTTGATACCAAGATGAATGACATGATGACACAAATGAATATCATGATGGATATGCTGCAGAAGAATATCACATCAAATGTAACACCTATTTCATTTGCTAATCAACATATAGCTAATAATACAACATCTATACCACCAGTCACTCTGATACCTCAAGCTCCTACAATACATGTTGAAGGAGGAGTGTTTAATCAACTAGCTCTTCAACCTATAATTCAAAATGCCAATTACACCGGGAATAATAACACCGCTCAACCGAAATAATAATTAATGAAAAGATAAATGTTATAGGAGAAAAGTTAAAAAAGTCGACGGTGGTCGCCTTACCCAAATGATCAAGTGTCATCCAAAAGGTTACAAGCACAAAATTTAATATTTTAGTGCATGATAATCCAAAATAAAATCTAGCCCAATTCAAGGATACTTGTGGTAAAATATGAGTAAATGATAATCGCTTTGCCGCTTGTCAAGAGCTGATCTCAACTGCTTTCGAGTGGAATGTAGAATTGTCGAATGATTCGGTCAAAACCTTCGCTGAGCTAAAGACAATATTCATGAAAAGGTTCACTAGTGCAACCGAGAAGATAATGATCGCTGACCTTACCTTGCTAAAAAAGAAAAAAGATGACTCAGTGATAAAATTTGTAACTTATTAGCATAACCTAAGCATGAAATGTGAACAACAATTGGAGGAAGAACATGCAATTCAATTATTAATAGGCAATATGAACGATAAAATGACATCATTTTTATGTATGACGTCAATTACAACATTCCAGAACTTGCTCGATATGGTGGCCAAATTTAAAAAGTTAAATTGCCCTAAGTCTGAAATATATACAGATAAATCAAGAAAAAAATAAGCCTTCAGACTCAAAAATAAATGAAATTCATGTTGCTTCCTATAGCTCGAGTGATAAAAAATGAGTAATCTATAATATAGACAAAAGAAAACAGCCAATATACAATGATGATAAAAGAAAGAAGCTTATTCATCCTAATCTGCAGCCAAAATTAGTATTGCGAGGCAATAATAAACCTCAAACTTTTTCAGGTGATGGAGAGCATCCAAAACAAGCAACAAAAGATAATGAGCGAATGCAACCATCTCTTAAGAAAAAGATGAACAAAGAATATTCCTTTAGAATTAACAATGTGGCTAAATTATTTCGACAAGCAGTCAAAGCTGATCTATAATTACCAAAGAGTAAAATACCTGAAGAGCTTATCAAATTAATAATCCAAATTATTGTCCCTATCATTGGATGATCAGTCATACTATTGAAGATTGTTATGTCTTCAAAGATTGGATAGAAATAAAATATCGACGATGTGAATTTACATTACTCGATAGTGTCCTAGTCAACCCGAAAAGAGAGTCTACAAGGATGATTATGTTCTCCTCCGTATCATCCATTAAAGACAAAAAGAAAGAAGAATCAATTCATAATGAAGAATAGGAAACAGTAGTCTCTAAGAAGACTGTGAAAATGTTGAAGCAACTAAAAGATGTCCCTAATGTTAGGTGAAAATCACCACTTGAACTTATATTGGACTTAAAAGAAATGCCTAAACCAAGCATTTTAGCTTCTTAGGGCATTTTGATAAGCTTACTTCATCACAGCATGAGAAGCAGCTTATTAAACATAGGCCTCATAAGTCAAAGAAGTCGGTTAAAAAATAGAAGATTAATAAGAGAACTATACTCAAAAGATTATTAATAACTTAGAGGAGTATCACCAGCTGACAAGATAACTATTTAGGCTTGCAGACTTTATGCCTAAACTCTATATTATCAAATTGGATGAAGAAGATAATAGTGAATCTTGCCCAATAGAGACATGCTAAATCATTTATGTGATATCAGATGTTCTTCAGCATCAGTTACTCCAAAATGATAATGGTAGTCAGACAGACTTGACCAACCCATCAAAATTTTTCTCAGAAAAGAAAGCAAAACTTGAGGAGTTAACATCTAAATTTTGTCTAATGCCTCAACAAAATGATAATAATTCAGATGAAGATTTATGTTTTCCCGACGGAGAAGAGTCAGACTCATCAACACATCACATATGAAATGTATGAAGTTAAAAAGTGAGTTTAACTCTTTTGGTCAATCCTCTAGAATAAAAAGTGAATTTGAAGGAACTACTTCTTCAGAGGAATCTGAGCAAGACAATGTGATTCAAGTTCAGTTGAGAAGTGATAAAGTCTTACCACCTTCATCAAAGAAGGAGAATTAAAATAAAGACAAAGACAAAGGCAAACAAACTGAAGTCAACGAAGATATCATTCTAAAAAATCCTAGAATAAAGTCTAAATCAAGCGAAAAGATAGATTATAATATTCTATCACATCTGAGAAAGATCCATGCACAATTAAGTCTGTATGAGGCTCTATTAATGTCCAAAAAACCTTCGAGAAACTTTGATACATGCTCTCAAAGATCCAAAAAGTTATGAAACTTACGTTGCCAAAAAAATGTATGCATGAATCATTGCAAACTCAAGATCTCCCAATAATCACATTTTTCTGAAGAAGATCTTATGTTGGGAACAGCATATCACAACCATCCTCTATACATTACTGCAGAGAATGATGGCATCTTGATCAACCAATTACTGATTGGCCCAAATTCTTTTATTAATCTTATGAGTCTAAAAGCATTAAGAGGATTATCACTTGATATCCAACATCTTGGGAGAGATAAGTTGATGGTTCATGGTTTCAATAAGAAAGGGAAAAAAACTCTAGGTTCTTTTATTCTCCCACTCAAGTTTCAGGATTTGTATATAGAAGCCAAGATTCATGTAATCAATATTGATACATCATTTAGAGCTCTCTTAGGTCGACCGTGACTACATGAGTATGGCATGGTCACATCAACTATGCATCAGTGTATGAAGTAGCTAAAAGATGGAGAAGAGTTCAGAATTCCTGATAACCTACAACCATTCTCCGTCCATGAAGCAAAGATTTATGAATAGACAAAATATTTCATCCCTAAAGAGCTTAAGCTAACAGAGCCTCTTGAGGTGGTAGCATCCACTTCAGGAACTAAAAAATAACCTTATAAGGTGAAAGAGCATAAGCAAAGAGAAAGAAAGAAGGCAATGCCGACTCTCCCTAAAGCGCTTGATTCCACACCTAAATCAAGAAAACCAGTTCCTCATTTGGAAAGTGACACACAAGAAGAAGAAAATATTCCGGTCAAACTTAAGAGAATTTATAAGCTTTCAAGAAAAGCAAAGTATAAAATAAGTGATTCTGATTCAGACTATGACTCTGAATCTACTTATGGAAATAGGGTTTAGGGGTCGCATCAAAAAGGATAGCTCACTTGGCAATGTCGGATGACTCTCTCAAAATTATACCCATCCCTCAATAGTACTTCAAAGAACTCACTCCACTAGAGGTCTATAATATTGAAGAATTGATAACATTCTATGTGCCACCGTTGAGTGAGAGTGATGGAACAAGAACTTTATTTTATAAATCTAAAGAGTCTCACCTCACAATTTTGATTAGTCTACTCAACATGAAGATTCTGATGAGATGGTGCCAACAAGAATACCAATATACTATCCATCAAAATTGCGAAGAATGATGCATAAGCTTGGAATTCATATTGGAACTACTAAACATATAACTCAAATCTTTAACAAGATGTGGAGCCAAAGAAGTCCTCAAGTATCATTAAGAAGTGATAAGCTTATCATTAAGAGTCTTGGGTTCATCCACAAACCTTATTAAAATAAAATTTGTTATGATAAAATAGAAGCTGAGATCGAAACTAATAGTGAAAAAGAAGATGATCTCTACGAAATTCTTCTTACAAACGATGAAGAGGTAGAAGTCAAGCCTGCACCTGAAGAACTCAAAGATGGTAGACAAATAATTACTATAGATGAACTCAAAGAAATCAACCTAGGTGCTGAGGATGATCCTCGTCCAACTTTCGTCAGTGCTCTTCTACCTTATGAGAAAGTTGAAGAGCAAAAAGTACTTTGTGAATTCAAGGGTTGCTTTGTTTAGACATATGCTGAAATGTCAAGCTTGTCCCCTGATGTGGCACTTCATAAATTGGCAATCAAGCCAAAGACAACACATGTTAAATAAGCTCCGAGACGAATGAGATTAGAAATTAAAGAACATGTGATCATTAAAACTAAAAAAGTGAGCGATTCATATAGAAGAAAAGTATCCTTATTGGATAACAAATATAATGCTCGTGAAGAAGAAAAATAGTCAGATTCGTATTTGTATCGACTTTCGAGATCTTAATAAAGCTTGCCTAAAAGATGACTTTCCACTTCCAATATCAGAACTAATAGTGGACAATACTTCCAACTATGATATATTCTCATTCATCGAATCCGATACAATCAAATCAAGATGGCAGATGAGAAGCACACATTATTTAGACGTCAATTGGTATATACTACTACGCTGCCCTTGATTGAAGAATCTGGACATACCAAAGAGTCATGACGCATATTTTTGATGAGCTGATTCACCAGAATGTAGAATGTTATGTTGATGATTTGGTGGTGAAGAGCTTAAATCGTGAAAATCATTTTGAAGACTTGAGAATTGTATTGAAAAGAATCAAAAAATATGATCTCAAGATGAATCCTCTAAAATGTGCATTCGTGTATCCTCTAGAAAATTTCTGGGGTACATTGTACGTCACAGAGGAATTGAAATTGATCCTGCTAAAATCAAGGTAATTGTGGAGATGCCTCCGTCGAAGAGTTTGCATTAGTTCTGTTCTTTACAAGGATAGTTTGCATTCATTCGACAATTTATATCAAACATATCAAGAAGTTGTCAACCATTTGCAAAGTTGATGAAGAAGAATGCTCCATTCAAATGAGACAAGAAGTGTCAAGAAGCCTTCAATAGTATTAAAAGCTACATGTTAAATCCACCAATCATTGCAATGCCTACTCTTGTAAAGCCCCTCACTCTATACACAGCTGCATTAGAAGAGTCCCTCAGAGCATTATTTGCACAACACAATGAAGAAAATAAAGAGAATGATCTTTATTATTAGTTGAAGGTTGATAGAAGCATAAATGAGATACTCTCCGATAGAGAAGCACTATTTGACATTAATCTTTGTAGTCCAAAAGCTCTGCCATTACATGTTATCTCATAAAATTACTCTCATCTCAAGAATCGATCTGCTGAAGTACTTGATGATAAGACCAGCGTTGACAAGTCACTTAGTAAGATGGTGCGATTTTATTTTGGGTTTTGGTGCTTTATGTATATATATGAGGGGACACCATCCACGGACTTGTCGGTGATGATGCGGCATTAAGGAATAGTGTACTATCTCGAGAAATAGAAGTCACTACCCTATAATAGACCTAATCACCTAATAAAGACTACTAAGGCATGATGGGTCTTCGAATATACCATAGCTTTTTCCCTTACTTTACATGGAAAGGCAAATCATGTTTATTTAAACTGAGTTCATTAAGTTCCCTATAGAGGAAAGCCTCTATAGTTAATTCATCTTAAAGAAAATGAATCCCTTAAGAATACTAGTGAGTAGGATTGTTATCTCAAAGAATTCAAAGATAGGACTATCAAAGGATTGGTTGTATTTTTGAAAATCAAGTGGGAGAGATCAAAAGGGAAAATTTCTTATCGAAACTAAGGGAAATGAATAGGGAGTGCTCATGATACTAAGGCCTAGTGAGCATTCCAATCTATCCTATGGTTAAGCTTTATATATTTGAATTTGAAGAGATTTATTTGTTTAATATGAATTTTTATTAGAAATCTAAGACTTATAATTTCATAATACAAGATTGTGAAAATGCCTAAGAGATGAGGATTTATTCTTGTAACCCATAAAGAGAAACATCAACCTCATATCCTAAATCTAGGAAGCTTTAGCGAGGGCCAAAATGCGACCTAAATCTAAAGAAAAAGTGGGTATATGATTTACCTCAACAAGAGAGAGTAAAGCACCCGACTGTTGGGCTTATTACCGCCTAGAGGGGCAGCCAATTAACTCCTCCTATGCTTTAAATCTATATAGGCAAGTA
The DNA here is from genome assembly GCA_021442155.1 of Cymbidium sinense. Lineage (NCBI taxonomy): Eukaryota > Viridiplantae > Streptophyta > Magnoliopsida > Asparagales > Orchidaceae > Cymbidium > Cymbidium sinense. Next base: position 143,336,460 of record CM038221.1, on the reverse strand, counting down.
TTATATTTTGCAAGATAGTTAGGCTGTTATTTACTTATAAGAGAAACTAAATCTTTAAACTCACTCCTAAGAGACTATATCATTGAGGGCATGAGTAATGACTTAATTCTAATGCAAATTTTGTCAAATTTTATTTGATTTTTAGACTTTTAATTTTGACACAGGCTATAGGATTTTGTATGCCTAAATGCATGAGAAATTGATTATGGGTTAAATCAAAAGAGAAAGCAGTATTTTTCTATCAAAAGCTCTTACAGGTTAGGCATTTATTCTCTGGCATAAATGTAAGCCCTCTCTTAACAAGAGTGGAAGAATATGACATGCATAATTTTATACATTCAATCATCCAGCTAAAGGGTTGCTAAACATTTTATTATCTTGATTTAATTCCTGCTTTTATGTGAGGTTATGAATTATTTTAAAATTTTAGTTATGAATTATTAATAGGATAAAAAATTTATTTTTATCCTAAGAGCCTAATCGTATCCAGGCTACACAGCAATCACCAATCATAAAGAAACTATGAAAAGATGTGCTATTTCTAATGCATAAGCTAAATAAAACATCAAATAATTTTCTAAAGCTATCGCAAAAGAATAAAAGGTCGATGCTTGCTACTTACAACCCAAAGAAGGTGGTCTACCCTTATACATCCCTATAATGAAAGAATAATTACAATTATAAAAGATAAGTATTATGGAGTCTTCATTCTTCCTCCATTCTTCACTCTTCATCTTTCATTCCTTCATTTTGATTTGCTCCATTTCTTTCTTTCTTTTGACTTGATTGAGATGTAGCTTTCTCCAAAGACATCACATGGTATATAAGACTTGATCTTATAACCAATGTTTATCCTTAATCCCCATAACACTTATCATAATCCTAATACAAAAATTCCATTAAAAGAAAGAAAAGTAAATCTAGCTACACATGCAAAATAAATGTTAGCTAAACACAACATACAACCCTAACAGTTATAAGAATAGTTTGGACTTAGCACCCCACACATGAGTAACCAAGTCCACCTATCCTAACTTGAGCTATGCTTAGGGGCTAAGTAACCTGCACAACAAAAAAGCATTTATATTTTTATTACAGCGGCCCCTTTAAGCACACCCCCTGCATGAAACATGATTAGGCTAATATCGACCTAACATTCAGGCTATGAACATACACCATAACATCCAGTCTAAAATAATACATCACAAAACTAAACATTCATCAAATCATGCACCACCCTAACATAAAGTTAGAAATGGTGACTTAGCCTAATATACATATGTTAAAGCTTGTGTGGTATGTCCCAACTAGGCTTTAGAGTTATGACTTGCTAAGTGTGGGATGTTTAATTTATAAAGGGTTTATTTCTCTTTAAGTGGTTTAGTTGATTTAAAGATTTTTCTTAGTATTTTTTTTCATGTAACCTACACTTAACAACTAACTGTTATAAAGAGAATAAAGAGAGAAAATCTCTTTTTTATCATTACCTTAAGTCGTTTCTAAGGTAAGTTAATTAATGAATTTTCTTTAGTGAATGATTTATTATGTGTTTTAATCAACCCTATATTTACATTCATTCTAAATAACCCTATTCAATAAGAAAGACATCTTAGGATTAATTAGGATGGATTACTATCAAATAACACATATCATTTATTTCTTTCCATCATATATATCATGCATATGAATAACCCTGAGCATACATATACATGCAATATAAATCTTAGCATACTTTGATGATGAATGCAAAGAAGTATATTTTGAATTTAAATGTTCCATTTGTTGATTGAATTATGAATGTATGTCTTTGTTATGTAAAAAAGAGGGATTTTTCATCTATTAGTTAAATACACATTCGCATGTATAAAAATTATAAGTGAGTATGGTGTCATTATTTTCTATACTAGGGGCGTAAGGTACAAGACCTACTTAGGGCTACTTAAAGCCTCGCAACCCCGGGATCCAGACTAATATACCACTTTTCTCATATATGCATATGTATAAGAGTTTTAAGTGAGTATGACACCATTATTTTCTACACCAAAGCTGTAAGGTACAAGACCTACTTAAGGCTACTTAAAGCCTCACAGCCCCGGGATGTCCAAACTAATATATCATTTTTCTCAAATACATATGGATGTACAAAAAGAACCAAATGAATAGAGAATCATGCAATAAATTATGTTTGATTTGATTGTATGATTTACATGTGTAATATGAAATCCTTCTTAAGTCTTAACATGAAGATACATAGGAATAGATTTAAGCAAATGTTGTGTTCTTTTTAACTAAGCTATGCACTTGCAAATCCTATGCAAATCCATGTTAAGGTAGGAAAAAAGAACATCATAATACATATCTTATACTATCGTCACATGTAAGCTTATAAATATTTGTAAGTAACATCACGTCATTTATAATAATTGATTTATAGGTTTTGAAAATTATTTTTGGTTTAATAGTAATAATAGCCACTCATATTCTCAATTTTTGCCAACACATACAATTTGACATAAAAAATATTTTATTTAATTAGTTTTTAAAAGAAATGAATGTATGATTTTGTATGGCAAACAATATTTAGTATGATTGGAAAGAAATAAAGGAATGTAAACACATGATTTCATTCATCCCTAATTAATTCCAAAATCATATTAAATAAGGCTATTTAAAATGAGCCAAAATTCTTTAAAGATATTTTTATCTTTGAATTTGATTTGACTTAGAAAATATGAGAGAGGTTTGCTAATCCTAACTCATTTCCCCATGTGTGAATTAGTTTGGTTTAATGAATAATATTTAAGTTGATTTTCTATTTTGATTAGGTTAAGATATTAATTAAATGAATTAATTATCTCTTACCTACATCACCTTAAGTTAATTAACTAATTAATAATAAGCCAATATGATATGCAACCACATGAAAAGTAAATTTGCAATGCTCCTAAGAAATGAAAGGGGCCTAATGCAAATGGCTTATGATTAATAGTTAATTAAGCTTAAGGATCTCACTTAATTACTTTATGATTTTCTCATACATGTGAGTACATAATTTATCTCTCACCTTAGGTTATTGAACACCCAAGGAGCTACCCAAGATCAATTAAAGGTTGCTTAGGTGTGGATGAATTGATTTTTTTTTTTTATTTTAATTTCATTAAGCTTTTAATGAATTGACTAAACATTTTGGTTGTGTTAATTTGAATGACGAAATTGACTTAGGGGAGAGGATCAAGAGCAAGGCCTCAATCATAATCCCTAAATCATTTAAACATTCAATTAGGTTTTGATTTCCTTATTTTTAAGATTAATCACTTAATTAATTAATTAATCATTCCATTAACCCATTAATTAATTTGATTTTTAAAGATAAAGAAAATTTAAGAAATGAATTAGGAAATGTATCCACAATCACATTCCCTAAGTGATCTTAGGGTTCAATAGAAATAATTATATTTAAATGATTAATCAAGTTATTGTTCATTCCTTAATTATGATTAATTGAATTAAGATAGTGATTAGCTTACACAAATGATTTCTCTAATTAAGCAATCAATAAAATCCTAGAGAAAATAGGGGAGGCAGAGATCATCCCCTTAAACATCCACAGAAAATTTGAGATTAATTGAGTACTTAATTAAGGTGTAATTAAGCTAATTAGATTTTTGATAAAATCCTAATTAAGCCAAAATCATTATTCAAAATCAATTAATTATAATTTTCCTAGATTCTCCTCTGAAATATCTTCAAAATGAGCCAAAGTATTTTTTTTTTTTTGATTTTTCTACAATTAGTTCTGATTTTAGTAAGTTTCAGGGTTAAAAATCAAAATAATTAAGCTAATTAAGCCCATAATCCGTTGGTAGCGACTAATGTGGCACTTTTCCGTGGCACAGATTGGTTATTTAAGTAGTCACATATATGCGCTGACTCAGCGGCGATGGATGCACTTTCTCATTGGCGATTGAGATCGGACGGCCACGATTTAATCCACGGGTTAAGGGAAAAATCAAAGGATCTACCACATGATTTAATCATAGTCGTCTGTTTCGATCACGCGAAATGAATGTCATATGATCTATCCCGTTCTCGAGAGGCGAAAGATGAGCACCATCCGTCTTTCCCCATTCGATCCGAGCTAACCCGAGCTCGGATTGGGATCAAATGGATCCTACACCATCTAAAGGAGCATACAATCACATCCAATGGCTGAAATCCCTCGATAATGAGATTTCTTTCACAAAAGACCAATGCATAGAAGCCTAAAGCTACAATTTTGAGAAATTACCTCGCCGGAGATAAGACGGGCAATCGGGATCAACGGAGGTAGCTTCGTCTAGTAGAGATGAAGCCCTGTTGAAGAAGTCTAAGCTCAATTTGTCCTAGGGTGCTCGGTCGACCAATCCACGCATGCGTATGCCTCGGCTTTGATCGAACTCCGATCTCTGGTGCTTTGGAAGGCTTGAAAATGGTTTGGTTGGCTTCGATTGAGTATGAGGTTGGTGTGGGTGCAAGGAATTGGGATTTGATTTAGTAGAGAGAGAGTATTACTTGAGGGAATGATATCCTATTTCGGTTTGCGCACGTGAGTGGCAATGGCCAATCGAGGAGAGGTTGGGGATCCTTGGAATCACTCTAGGGAGTTCTAAATGAACTTGGGGACTCAGAGAATGAGATAGGTGTTGTTCCCCGCTCAAATTGGGGGAGTATATCCCTCAATTAAGCGGGAGACGATATCGCAAATCCGTCGATTGTGGTGTCATTGGAGGTGTTATAGTGCTCTAGGTTGTTGAGCTCTAAGGGAAGATATGGAGTGGTGGGGTGGGATTGCTCTTCCTTGTGTTCATGGGTTTGACCATGGATGAGAGGGAAGAAGCATGGATCCTTTGGTCCATGGAAAAGGCTAGGGGGATTTAGAGTGGGCTAGGAAGCTCTAGAAATGCTTCATTTGGCATCTTAATGGCTGTTATGGAGATAGCGAAGTGGACTTTGCCACTTATGGTAAGGATCCAATGCAAATGGCTCTGCACATTGGTCAATCCCCTTTGGCTTAGTTTCAAATGGTTTAGGCAGATTTGAGGGTGCTTTGGGGCTGATGTAAAGTGGGTTTGATCAGCCAAAGGGGTTCCATAGGGTGGCGTGAAGTGGTTTAGCTCAATTTGGGCAAAAGGGTTCAATTGGGTTCACATTGAGTTGGGTTGACCAATAGGTCAAATTGGGTCAAACCAAGGCTTGGGTTAGGTCTAAATCATGATTTGGAATGTTTTGGTGTGACTAATTTGATATGATTTGGCTTATATTTGGTTTTGACTCATTTAACTTCAAATGAGTCAAATGGGTCAAGTTGACCAATTTGACCCAATTGACCAAATTGGGTTGGGTTAGGTGTTGAGTCAAGTTTAATTGGTCATATGAAGAGGATTGGTAGCTTTGGTTTGATTTAATTTGGGTTTAATTTAGGATTTGGCTAATTTGACCCTTTAGATCAATTTAGGCTAGGTTGGTCAAGTTGACCAATTAGGCTTGGTTTGGCTCAAGTGAGGGTTTGGTCAAGTTCAAACATTGATTATGAGTGGGTTTGAATTAATGGTTTCAATCAATTTGGTTTATGGTGAATATTGGCTAGTTTGAGTTTCATTTGGGCTAGATGTTGACTTGGTCAAAGGCTAGATTTGACTTGGTTTGACCCAATTCAAGGTTGTTGGTCACCCTAAGATGATTGTTAATCATGATTTGAGATTTGGATAGGCTTAGTTTAATCCAATTTGAGTTGGATAAGGCATTGGCTCAAAAGGGTCTCTTAGGCCATTTTGGGTCGAGTGGGCCTAAATGAGTCAATTGGCTTAATCATGGCTTGATTCAAGTTTGGTTTAACCTACATATGAGTTTAGGATTAAAATATAAATCCAATTACAATTGGTTTAGAGCCAAATGGGTTTTGGTTCATATGACAATTTCAAGTCATAAGGGTTAACTTGGGCTTGATTTGGGTTGACTTGGTTTGATTTATTTTTGGTCATTGGAGAGTGGGTTTCATTTATACTTATGAGTATAAATGAAGGAATGATTGATTTATAAAGAAATCAACCAAATTTGAGTTGATTTGAAGAAATTTTGGCTAAGAACATGAAGGTGGTTCATATGGCTTAGGAAGAGATTTTTGAAATTTGGAGTTAATCATAGATCTCAATCATTTGAAATTGATTTATGATTTGAAATTTGATTTGAGATTGGATTTGATAATTGAGAAAATCAATTGGGTTGAGGTTGATTTGGATTGGTTAAGGCTAAGTCCATAAGATAAAATCAAAGGCCTAGGAAGGGATTTGGAGTTTGAATTTGGTGATGGATTTCAATCATTGAATAGTTGGATTTGATTTTAGAATTTGAATTTGAATTTGAGGTTTGGTTTGAAAGAACGAAGCAATGATTGGGTTTGTGCTATAGGGTAGGCAAGTCTTCCTAAATTCCTAGGGCACAACATATTCCTATGGTTAACTCTTCTAAGTCTCTACAGTTAGGTTAAGTGTTTACCTAATCACTAGAAGTATCTTAAGACTAAGAAACTTTTAGTGTCTATAGGAGTCTTAGATCTATGATGAGGAAGTTGAGAGCTCACTCCAAAAGTAAGGTCAACATATGGGCAATATTGCTTTTACAATTTAATATCACATACGTTCTGCAGAAAACAATGAAGGGAAAAATTTTAGCAGATTTTCTTGTTGCACATCTCATTCCTGCAGACTCACCTCTTAACGATGATTTGCTTGACGAGCAAATTATGTTCATTCATGAAAGAGAAAAATTCACAAATTTGGGAAATGTACTTTGATGGAGCTTCCTCAATCAAACAAGTCCAACCCCTAAATTTCCAAGGGCAAGAGCAGAAATCGACATCGTCTTCATAACACTAGAAGGAAAGATAATGAGACGATCATATGGGTTAACCGAGCCAAGAACTAATAATGAGGCTGAGTATGAAGCATTAGTAGCAGGTCTTGAAGAAGCTATTTTCATAGACATTCAAAACTTGTATATTTTTGATGATTCCCAGCTTATTATAAAACAAGTACTATGCATCTATAAAATCAACAAGCTTGAGTTAGCTTTTTACCACAAGAATTCTTGAGCTTATGAAGCAAATACAAATGTTACACTAACACGAGTCTCTCACTCCGAAAATAGCAAAGTTGATTGTTTAGCAAAATTAACTAAGGAGATGACAAGTATGAATAGTGATTATGTCATGATCGGGATATTTACTCGATGAGTTCTAGAGCCAAAGTATCAATCCCTACAGGTAGAGAGGTTATCAAATTTGACATAGCAGGATGCGACTCAAGTTGCTCCTCATCCTCTCCAAAATCAATAAAGAGTTATACCAAGAAAATCTAAGCATGACATTGCTTCAGAAAAGCAATGAGAAGCTTTTATAGTATAAGAGCCACATGATTGGAGGCAACCCTTCATTTACTACTTTAAAGAGGGTAAATTATCAAATAATAAATCACTGACAGCTCAAATTGAGAAAAGAATATTATGATATGCTTTCGTCAATAACACTTTATATCGTAGATCATTTGAACAAATGTAGTCACGCTATCTAAATACAGATGAAGCTAGCAAAGCGATGGTTGAAGTTCATGAGGGACTTTGTGGTGCACATCATTCAGGTCCAAAGATGTAATAAAGATTAAAAGGATGAGATTATTATTGGCCATCTATGGTAAGAGATTGTATTAATCATGCCAAGAAATGTTATGAATGTCAAGTACATGGGAATATAATCCACCAACCTTCAAATCCACTACACCTAATAATAGCATCATGGCATTTTCAAGGTTGGGGTACAAATGTAATTGGACCGATTGATCCACCGTCATCAGCTGGTCACTACTTCATCCTAGCAGCGACTGATTATTTTTCTAAGTGGGCTAAAGCTACCCCATTTAAGGAAGTTCTTGTCAGTGATCAACTTTTTCACATAATGTAGTCTGATTTAGAGTGTCATCGAATAATTTTATAATAGACTTTCAAAAGTACAAAGATTTATAGATTCGTCGATCGACACAAAATTGATTGGCAATATTCTTCAATATATAATCCAAGGGCAAATGGTTTGGCAGAAACTTTCAACAAGACATTGGTCAAACTGCTCAAGAAGATCCTCACTAAAAATAAAAGAAAATAACATACCAAAATAATAGAGGTATTATGGGAGTATCGAACTACCTACAAGACGCCGACTAAAGCCACTCCTTATTCATTAGTATTTGGGAGGTCCTTCCTTGAAAGTGAGTTGCATTCACTTGAGTAGCCATCAAAACAATAATCTCAAGATCAAAATGCTCGTTTGAGAATGGAGGAACTTGACGCGCTTGATAAAGTTAGATTACAAGCTCATCAAAATCTAGAAGTTTATCAAGCAAAGATTTTAATGGCTTTTGATCATACTGCGACCTCGAACATTCCAAAAAGGGGAATTAATCTTGGTGCTGAGAAGACCGATTATTCCTAATCAAAATTTGGTGGCAAATTTGAGCCTAATTGAAAGGGTCATTTTGTCATTGAGAAATTGTATCAATGAGGGGCATACCAACTCATTAACCTAAATGGCGAAAGACCAATATTGCCAATTAATGGTCGGTTCCTGAAAAGTACTATACATGATAAATACATTCTCGGGGTGCAATAAAAATCCCCCTGCAAGATAGATAGCATTTTTTTAGTATATTTATGTAGGTCGACATCGTGCTTCATGCCGAGGTACCTAAATAAATATACTTACTCAAGATGAATAAAAAATTTCCGTGAAAATTCTCTTTCAAAGTGCTTTAGAATTTTCCCTACAAGGCAGGTCTCATTTTTATTTTATGTTAATTTTATTTGGGTTAACATTGTGCTATAAGATGAGATCCTTGAATATATTCTGATTCAGGTTGACATCGAGCTTTACGCTGAAATTCTTGAATTTATCTATAATTATTATTGTTAAAGTTGCAGGTTCTTACAAAAATAAAAAGAATCTATTTCTACGCATGAAAAGATAGTCCTAAATATAAAAAAACTTCTATCCATGATTCGTCAAATGTCAGAGATCAAGTTAAAAGAACTCCCAATTTCAAAAACTTCAATCAACTGAGTTGAAAAAACATCAACATCAATATCTTCAAATCTGAAGACACGGATGAGTTCTAAAAGTCGAACTCAACAAGCCCACAAATAGCTAAGTTACTGACACTCTCCTCACTCAACAAAACGTAAGAAAAGGCTGCAGTGAAAGAGCCCCCGTTCGTTAGTCCGATGACCAAATCACCAAGTCATCACAGCTTAAGTCGAAGACTCGAGTAGGTTCTAAATATCAAACTCAACAAGCCTATAAATGATCGAGTTACTGACACTCTCCTTACTCAACAAATCGTAAGAAAAGGCCGTAGTGAAAGAGCCCTTGCTCATCAGTCTAATGATGATAGCTGTTTAATTTCAAACCAGATCCAGCTTAGTGATTACAAGCAACTAGAATCCAAGAGATCTTTCTACCTGATCGATAGACCAAGACAATCTAAGCAAACTCTCAATTTAGAGCTGCATCAAATCAATCTTTATATTGCATGCAGAGTGATATCTCAATATATTCTCAAATGATCTGATCAAGCACAAAGCACAGATCAAAGTCAATCTCCTCATCAAGTCCGTCAAAGTAGAAAGCACATGACCGAGGAAGTAATTCCATAATTCATACAAAGCTGATGGCCGAACTAAAAGAATTTTGTAGTTATTTAGTTGTTAAAGTACGCATTGTTAGGCTGATAACTCGATATTATAGACCTAATATAAGCCGGGAGGTTGGGTCATCTGTATTAACCCTTCGAGAAGTCCATCAAAGCAGCAAGCTCAAGACTGAAGGCATACATGCACTTCCTGACAAGTCAATATGGACAAATCAAGTTAATCCTTCATCAAATCTGTCAAGCTTAAAGCCAAAATAGAAGGAATTTGGTAACTCAAAATAAACAAATCAATTCCTCCATCCAACTCGGTCGAGCATGAAGTTAGGGTTGGAGGAAATTTAAATCCATAAAGATACAAAAGAAAAAGTTCTTCAGCGAACCTATTGAAATTGAAGTAATTTGAAATTCATGGTCAACACGAAAGGTTAATAATTTTCAACAAATGTGACTCGCTTCATGCTGAATCATATTTGTTAGGGGTATTTGTTGGCCCTCGTTCGCTCAACCCACACAGAGCTCCCATTTGCTCAAGCCGCAAAGCACCGCGATCCCTCAACCCTTTGGCTCTTAATTCCCTCCTATTTCTCTCAACCCCACGCACCCAATCCTCCTCAAGCAGGCGAAACCCCTCGTTCACAGAAGAAACCGAAGCCCCTCGTTGCATGAAACCACAAGCCTGCTCGGTTCCATCTCCCAACCTCTCAACCCGCAAGCCTCGTTCTCTCTCTCATTTCCCTCACTAGCTCGGAAGATCCTCGCCTGATTTCCCTTCAAATCACAATCCAAAATCCCCCGAAGCCACACGAGCGACTCTCGATCTCCCTCTTTCTCCCATTCGAGCATCGCATCTCCCTCATCTGCTCGGCACTCTCTCTCGATCAAAGGCCTATCCGGTCATTTTCTCTTCTTATGTTCCTACCCATAGCACTGAACGCTCTCCTCTCATTTCCTTTGCTACGACCAGGACTACGAAAGTCACGACCAGAGCGACGGACGGCGTTGACAGGACTAAGCGTCGCTCGATCTCTTCTATTTCCTCCCGTTTGCACCAGACTCTGTGATATTACTTAATTCCTACCAGCCAAGCAAACCGAGCCCCTCCATTCTCTCTCTCCCTCTCTTTCTCTCATCCAAAATAGGAAATCATATTTCAAAGTGTAATCTGTGGATGTGTAAAAATGTGTGTAATTGTATATATGTTTGTGTCTCTTTTTAGGTTTTGACCCCATTAATGCTAATAGAGTGGTGGTGCAAAGAAAATGGTTGTGGTCATAAGCCGCTTGCTCGATAGAACAGAAACTGCTGTTAGATGTGAGTTAAATCTTGAGAAATTCTCGGACTTTACATTGACAAAAACTCAAATAAATTAGTTTAAATTAAAAATTCTAAAGCTATTTTTAAATTTTAATTTGAGTTTGCTAAAGTAAAAACAAAATTATCAAAATTTGACTCACCGAAATCGAATTAATCAAGCGCTCTCAAATAAACAAACATATCTCACTCAATATTTGAATTATATTGGATTTCACATTGAGATAATCAAAAGAAAAATCGGTTTTTGATTGAAATATGCAATGTCCGAAAAATATATTCAGATACTGATCATGAAGTAATTGAGATGAGTTAGATATTTTGGTGATAAACATAAGCTTAGCACTTCAATACCTCATTTCAATTGATGTGAAAGATGATCTGATTGAATATATAATCAAAGCACAAGAGATCCATTTGAAATTAAGGTATAGTCATCAAATATAATTCACTCCAAGTAAACTAAAGAAAATCAAAGGATTTATAAGAGATTACTAATGAAATTGAAGGATTGCTAATCAACATAATCAAGGAATTCTTGAAAAATATTTAAAATTTATTATTCATCTTATTAAATGCTCAAATTGGATCAAATAGAAATTAACCAGAGATAATAATGAGTTTGAAGATTATCAATAGATATAAATGAGAGTCTATTGAAGATCTAAAGACTAGACAACTCTGAATAAGAGAAAGCAATTAAATATTATTTCCAAAGGATCTAACCAACTATTAGAACAGTTTAAAATGCCTTTATCGCCACCAGGTCTGCAATTCTTTGTACAAGCAGAAAGCAATGTTAAATTAAATTCTCCAAGAAATATGGAGCTACTTTCAATCCAAAAATGAAAGAATTTCATTTTAATTATGATTTTAAAAATTGATAATTTCATTAATTAGATGAAATTATCTATGCTAAAAACTCCTTCATGTGCTCAGACATGAAAATTCAGAGTATAAATTTTAATGTCTGAAAAGACTGCGCAAGCTAAGTTGGAATTAAATAAAAATATGAAATTAATCTCTTGATTTATAAATAAAATTATCTGAATTATTAAACTTGCATTGGCTCTAACAGTATGCTGAATGTTTAGATTCAAGTGTTTGAGAATGTTGCAGGTTTCTTTTTGGTCTTAGAAAGTGCAGGTTAACAAAACTTAAAATCCCATAATAATATTATAAGATACTTGGTGAATATAAGTAATTTTATTATATGGTAGATCGATCTTCATTATTAAACTAATAAATTGACGGATCAAATAATAAATTAAATGATCAACTCATAAACCCAATGATGTGTTGAATGAAAGTTTTAATCAGAGGGAATACTTCCATCAAAAATATGATTTTAATTTTAAATTAAATTAGCTTAAATTAAGTATTAATCTAAATGCAAAATCTAATATGTCATTAAGTGTTAAATATTTAAATGAAATTCAATCTAAAAAAAACTTAAGCTAAAATCCAACCCACCTTCCGTATTATTTGTGGAGATTAAGAAAACTCAGCTCAAAAAAAAGAAATCAAATCAGTGTTATTATGTTTACCTCAATCAATTTTATGCTAGTAAGGCGGCGTGTGTCCTCCACTGCGTGGCTTGGCTAATAAAGTATATATGATCGATTCGGCCGAGTCTGTCGGTGGTTGCAAATGTATTATATTATGATTACTATTGGCGTATGCTCCCCAAACTCTATACCTGGGATGAATCATGTACACTGAAAAAAAGCTCTGTCTAAGGTAGATTTAAGCTTGTCTCCAGATAAACCACATATCAACAATGATTACTTGGGGCCGCATAGGCTGTTGATAAGGATCATTCGATCGGGGTCGATTACCTCTAAGTAAACTAGGGATCACGGATAGGATGGTTGGATCTAGATTGAGCACGTCATCATTCCTCCAACCATCCGTTTTAAGTTAAAATGGTGAATTTCATAAATTCTAAACCCCAAATTTTAAACTCCACATGTTTTCTATATATATTTTATTTATAAACTAGCCTGAAAATTCTCTCTAAGATGGGTAATTAAGCATGTGCTTTGCTATAAAAAACAGGCAGATCTAAAGTCCCCAAAATGAAGGCATCTCTAAATAGTGTCTTATCTACTATTCAATCGACAAAAATCTCATAAATAAATCTTTCTCTTGATAGAGATCGGTAGCTAATTTTGGAGCCCACAATCATCCAACTATAAGATAAATAATATACACTAAAATTCATGGTTTAGGATCTACCCATCAATATGTCATGCTAGCTCATGGATGGTTATATCATATAACTATATCAAATAAGCAATAAGCTATCGCAGAGGAATTATTTAAGCTAAGATTGATCTGAGTACATAGCAATGATTAACATTAGTGATATCAATGATCAATAAATAGAATATGTCAAGTTGAAGCTCTTGATGCAATCAATCTAATGGAAATGATGGATTAAAATTTTGATAATTAGATTGATCAAAAATAATTCTAAGAGCATTCATAAATTAAAATAAAAATGATGAAAAATTATATTATTGAGATAATTGAATGTCATAAATGGCTCACAATTTAGAGGTTTATAGATTGAAATAACTCTAGAAAGTCTCAATTTAAATAAATCATGTTAGATATAAAACACGCAAATATCATAAAGATGATGTGTGCAACGAAGAAAAGGTTTAAGGCAATCCTAAATGTGATCTATGAAAATTCTTATAAGTATTACAATCAATTTGACTGTCAAAATTTTGATATGTCAAATGCCAAACAGCCACCGTCTCGATCAACTAGCCAAGCTCCGACTTAAAGATTATATTGGACAATCCCAAAGAGTGGGTCATCTAACACCTTGGGAGCATGATTTGAGCCATCTAACATTAACACAATTTTAATATATTTTGATAAAATTGTTAAATCATCTCTCCTAAAGGCCATAAGTGTGCACGTTATAGACACCTCAAAAAAAAAAAAGGTTAAAATCTTAGAGAAAAGAGAGGTTTCCAAAACTTTGATTATAGTCTAGAATGTCAATAAGTCATCAACTAACAAAGAGGTTATAAATTTAATAAATTAAAACATGCAAGGATTTTCTGCAACTATCTCTATTATGCTTTACTTGATTTCTGTTTATATACATTAAGTAAAAAAGCAGGCATCAAGACAAATTACATTTATAATACTTACTGTGTTTGGTTCCACGCTGAAACAAAGGAGGGCGGCAGCTGTGCAAAGAGACAATATAAGGAAGGCGTTTTGGACCATTGCTGCTTCTGAAACATTTTTCCCGCTACATGAATGCTCTGTTGTTAGAAGTACCCGGTCGGATTTCCCTCAAATTGAAGATAAAGATATTATGGAGTCCAGTCATATAAATGAAATAAACGCAGGGAAGAATAAGTCCAACTACTATCATGATCACAAATTTGAAGAAAATAAGATATATCATGGATAAAATGAGTCCTTATCATGCACTTTAACATTTAGCAGACTTCTGAAAGCTTCAGTTCAGTTAAGTTCAAATTACCAAGAATCTGTCACGACCAGAAACTTTGGAATATCGAACGGGTGGACGGATAAAATAAAACATTTCTTAACATTTTTAAATAAAATCTCCGATCTCGTAAGAAACAAACAAAATAATTATCTGATTTATATCATAAATATTAACAAAGTTCGGGAGAAAACAGCACTTTAAATATAACTCAACATAACATAATTATCTCTCCAAGTCCCTAATACTTATTCTTTCCTTCATCATTTAATTAGTAGGATTACGCGAAAAAATTAAGCATAACGAATGAATATAATTGGGTGATTGATTATCTTTATTATTTATAGTAAGAAGAAAGAAGCATCGTCCGGTTTTCTATCATCAAGTAAGAAATATCAAACAATCAAACGTGTGGGAGGTAGGTACATAAACATTTATCAGATATGGGGTTGGTATATATAAACATTTATCAATAGCGTATGGGGTGTATACATAAACATTTATCATATAAACTTTTACTTTTTTACTTTTCAAAGAGTACCGTCAATCTTTGTTCAAGAACAAATATATTATTATCATTGTCGTTTAATTTAATTGCCTTTGAATCATTTTTGTTACGTTATTTGCAACCAATCTAAGGGTGAACTCAGGTTTAACATACACATTCAAGCGTATAATTATCTGTATGGACGTTAATTAATTGATTAAAATCGATTGAACTTTATAAAATGATAATGATAGCGATGATGATCAGCAGTTATTATTCCAGTATGAAGAAATAGTAAAGTACATCAGGTTTAAGAAAGAAAAGAAAAATCAATGTCTGCGATATTGAAAAGTCATGTCGTATGAACGTCGTTTCATCTAAGAAATTAAAGGCATTTTCTGATAAATGTAGAGCATAATTATCCACTTTAACTTGCAGTTCCTTGAATCTCCTTTCCTTTAACGCTTGATGAAATTATAGAATCAAATATTAATTTAATCTCTTGAACCTCCTTATATATAGCTTAGCATAGGTTTAAGATTTTTATTATATTTGAAATTATTTTTTAGTATGTGAGGGTTTAACTTAATTACTTAAGCGTGATTCATCTCTATTCTCAATTTCTTGCTTAAATCTATGAATCTAAGTCAATTTATAAACCCTAAACTTGAAATACCATTAAAATCAAAGTTAATAATATTAAAATCAAATTTTTAATTAAACACATACTAAATAACTCATTTACTTATCTGTATCTCGGTTTGCCAGGACGTTCGACTCTTCTTTTCCTCCCACGCCATGCAGATGCAGACACCGATTACTCCTGCGCAGAGCTTCTCTGTCTTGCCTCGTCGGCTTCTTCCGCGCATACGGCGCGTGACTCTTCCTCCTATGCTCGATCCGTCAGTGCTTCCTCGCATGCACATACGGCTCGACTCTTTATTCCGTCGGCGCCATATCATTCTCCTCCTTCGACCTGCATGGCCGGCAGGTAGAGCCTTCTCCCTTCCTTTCTCCCTCTCGTGTTTTGAAATTTGGTTTGGTTTGTCGAACCGGCTCCTCCTTTGGATCCCTTTCTTTCCTTTGCCTAACGCGCAGTTATGAACTTTTTTTCTTTTTTTTTTTTCGGATATCTTCCGGTTATTACATACAAAGCCTAAAACAATGGGCTGCATATAAGAAATGAATGTTGAATTCTCGGGCCTCATGCAGTTCAAGAAATAGATTAAGCTTGTTAACTTCTAAAAACTTAAAATAAGTGAATGAAAAATATCAATAATGTAAAGATTTGACCTGGATGTAAAGACCTCCAATTTTGATGCCCAAACAAGAACTTCCCCGCTCTTCAGAGAGCTTCACTACATGCCCACTAGATGAGATATGTTTAGTTTTAGTAGTGAAAGCAGATGAATATTACTAAACATCAATGTTTTGTAAGGTCATATCTTCAACACAAGCAAATACTTCTTTCTAAATCAAATCTTTCCACAAGCTAATAACATAGTAAGAATTTAAAAATAAAAAGAAGCCAATATAATGATCTGAGTGGACAGCGCTTCACAGTTTGTAGATCAATGTTGCGCAGACGAACCACAGGGAGCTGACAAGATTTTATCATGTTGTCTGCTTGAAAATGCGTAGCTTCTCGACCACTCCTCCAAATGTTTTCGATGAAACACATTCATTCTAATCTTTGGCCGTTTTTCGCGCACAAGCTTTTCGGCAGCTTTCCAATCTTCTGCAACTCCCAATGCAACCAGTATGGCACACATCACACAGACGCTCCTGCCATGGCCTGTTTCATGAGACAAGACTACATTATTTTTGCATCAAACAGTTTCGGAGGATCTCACAAGATAACTAGTGTTTATTGCACGGAAAATATGGTTGGGAATGCAAATCGACCGAGTGACTTGTTCTTCTGAGGCCAGCTTCAACGAACGGTGCTTAAATGGATAGGATGTTCATGTTATCATTAATGAATATGCATGTTTTTATTTATTGAAGTGACAAACTAAGAGGAAATGACAATCTCTTAATCTTGTTGTTTTATTATTTGATAAATGGAGATATTCCACTTCCCAGATTTTAATTTTTCTGGGTCTTTTAGTGGAAGAGTGGGAATTTTATTAAAACAAGAAGGCATTCTTCCTCGAGAATCATTTGTTTCAAACCTTTACATGATAATATGTGGATGAAATTTCTTCTAGATGGCGAGGAAATAAGAAAAGCTTTTGTTCTCAGTACCTCAAAAAGTTAGTTCCCATTTTGAAGGGAAGTGGGCTTCCTACACTACTATGAAAAAAAAGCACTGTTATGATAAGCCAAAACAAATTTCACGTAGCAGCATCACGATGCAACCAAATAGTAAAAACAAATAAAATCAAGAATATGAATAATAAGATACAAATTTTATATGATTTGGCTTAAGAGGAGAGAGGATCCGGTCCGCCATAAAAAAAAATGTTAAATAAATAAAAGATAAAAAAAACAGAGTGTACAATAAAGGACAATCAAGAGTCACTCTTGAAATACAAATACACTAGCATTCAAAGAAAAATGGAGCCAAATAAAATTTTAAATACAAGATAATTATCTCTCACCATGATATCAACATTCAAAATGATGGGCGGCCAAAAATCCCGATTAATGACACTCAGTCAATGTTGAAATCAAATAGCCATCGTCTCCAAAGAGAAACAAAATAAAGAAATCTTCTTCATGAACTTAAAAAACCATAATCGAGAGGGCATGCATTGCTCATCAAGGCTAAAACAAGAAGCTATGTCACGGTGAAGGCCTCCAAAGCTTGCAAAACCTAAACAAGAGATTACCTCTTATAGCCTTCAACACACCCTTGTAGACCTACCAAGGAGTAAAATGCTCGCCCACATCCCAAGGCGATCTCATGATTATTGACACTACTAAACATCCATGCTAATGCAGTACTGAGGCATCGAGGCATCCACACCCGTGTCGATCAATAGAAGGATTCTGATGCAAAATCTCAGTTATTTGATGTATGTTCAGAATATTTAAGTATAATAGATTTTGCATAGCGCTTTTATAGATCTCGTGCCATATGCATGAACCAAAACACAAAATATATTGATTCAATTTCAACAATTTTTGCCAATGACTCAATATTGTGGAAATAACTCGGATCTCCTCAATGACCACTTTTTTTTTAAGTCAAGCAATCTAAGCTCCTAAAGTGAAAACAAGCTTGACACCATGCACTCTCATCTGGCCAAATGACGCTTAAATTGAACACTTGCTAAAGGCCTCTGAAGCATATAGTTTGCACACAAAGTTAGAGCCAACAATATTATAAACGCATCAACCATAGAAGTTTCATACCTCCAAATTTGTTAGTTGGTTATTCCTATATGCTACAATGGTAAGACCTTGCACTAGGGCAACTCATATAATATACATATGATGTCTGTGTTGAAAAAAGAATGCGCTTGAGCAATAATAAATATGATCAAACCAAGAAAATGAAGTAACCTACAAAGGAGACAATGAATAGGAACACATAAGAATTACATGATTCAGTAAGACCCACCGATATTTACAGCAAAATAAATAGAAGCTCTCTTTAAGTCCAAAGACGTGCAATATATGTCTACTCAAATATTTTTTTCGCTCATTAGTTCTCTATTTTTTCTCTCACCAAACAACAAACCATATGGTGCCTAGTAAAGACATTATCTAACATAGCTAACCAATCTAACAAAGCATAGAATTTTGTCAACCATTAAAAGTGGAAACATAGGTCATATCAATATAGATATCATCAGAATGTGAATCATCATAATTTCTATATTTTTAATTCTGTATAATGACTTCAAAATACGCTTGACATCTTCAATATTTCTATCAAAATTATCACTGAGTGTGTTAAACCTCTCAGTAGATTCATTATGATGCTATGATTCTAGCTATATGCCATAAAAATGATACAAAGATATGCCAAATGAGATAGTTAACAAGAACTGCAACCAATAAAAGGTGATATGTCAAGTTCTTTTGCTAATAATAAAATGTACTTCCACCTACACTTCAAGTTTATCAACTATCAACTGAGTGGATGCAAGTGTCAATAATTGCATTGAAATCAATTAGATTTGTGTTATACCATACATTATCTATTCTTACAAAATACTTTAATTTTAGTGACAACTAAAAAGGAAAATGCATGGAATGAGATTCAAATTCTTTCAATGTAGGCTCCTAAAACTTAGACCAATGAATAAAAAAGGTTTGCCAAAAAATTTTAATCTATCCAATTAATTGAGTTCTTAGAGCTGAATCATGGTACAAAATTTGAACCATAACTAATTCCTCTGAAGAAAATAATTAAATCCATTGAGTAGAAGATGGTCGCTTTGTAGAAGAAGAAGCACTTCCTTGCTTGAAGAGTTACGGTCGATTTTTGTGGAACCAATTCAGATTTTTTTTTAAAGGTCAAATAAGGTTTGTAAGAATAGAATTAAGATAGATTTAAATTTTAAGTTTTTTGCTTGTTTGGTGGAGGAAACTGAGGTTTAGAAAAAGTTTAAGTTTTGTTTGAAATTTCAATTCAAATTTGAATTTAAGTATAGCTAATTATACGGAGAAAAGATAAGCTTTTTGAAAAGTTATTGAAAGATATAGAAGAGAAACATGTTGACTTGTGTTTTGAAATGAAAAAAAAAAAAAGAAAAACTCCACACCTCTCACTATGTACACGAATAGCTCCCACGTCACACAAAGTCTCGTTTCTTCTCCATAATTCTCCTATGCAAATCATAAGACAAAAAAACTACTTAAGTCAATCTCATCTCCTCTTTTTCTTCTTAGTATCCACCTCTCTATGATATGAGCATCGACATCATCTCCAATTCTGCAAGTAAACCCACATTCACCCCCTCCATTCAGCAGATCGAACTCAACTCAACTCTCATCTCCCACCTTCATCTTTGCTCCCTAGCTTGCCGAACACCACAGCCCCCGTCACTCCATTTCTTTCTCTTTGTCAACTTCATCTCCTCTCTAAGCCACTTGTCACAACCCAGCTCGATGCCACCCATCATATCGAGGTGGGTCAATTCGTGTCAAGGTCACAATAGTGAATAAATTGCCCAAGATCTATTTAAAAGAATTTTTTTTTCATTTTTTACAAACACAAAGTCATTCTACATCATCGATATATAATAGATAAAAACACCAACTCATTTTCCTTCATCTCACTAAACTATACAATAAAAGAAAGCATATATGTTAATCATGGTATAATTTCTCTATCAACAAAACAAGTATATCACTATGACTGTCAAAAAATAGATCTAAAATAGTAACATATTTAACGTCAAACTCTCAATAGTAATCAATAGGATCTACTTAACCAAGTTTTATCTTTTTCGGAAATAATACATGCACATAAAATAAGAATGAGTAATTACAGCTTAGTAGGGTACTCAAAATTTACTACTGTTTTGAATATACAAAATGAAAAAAAATAGATATTTCATAAAATACCATCTTATAAGTAATAAAATGTGCTTTAAGTAAATTAAAACAATATCTCAACAAATCATTTGCTATGTCTGTCAGTACAATATCATTATAAGAACTAATATCAATAGTAGGCATATGTCAACCAATAATATAAGCAATATAATGTCAAAAATTAAATAAAATAATATGAAAAAATAATTCATTTTTGTTAGAATATTTTATAACTTTCCTTCGTCCCCTGTACCTCAACTATCATTTATACCTCCACTCGTTCATATTCCTCATTTGTCTCTTATATCTCCACTTTCACTAATACCTCCACTTGTTCACATTTATTTAAGCATATAAAACACACAGATGAATAATTATATAAGTGCACACCTTTATAACTTTACTTGAATGCACATAAAATATAACCATCCAACTAACTGCACTTTCTCGCATTTTTCTCTTTTTGCCCATATATTTTGATACATAAGTATAAATTATCATTAAACATATTGTAGAATATGTAAATATTAGTAGATAAAATTAATATAAAAATTGCAAATAAGTTAATGTGCATGAATAAATAATCACAATTTATAAAATTATTTATATGCAATGTCCTGAACAATATATTGAAGCATTTTTTGTTTTATAGCAAATTTTAACAAATTCAATATACTCATTAAAATGCACAAATGCTATATAACACAAAATATCTGATGAAAAATTAATTTCTACAAGTCAATATGACTAACACAACATATTATATAACATACTAAAAATTACGCAATGAAAACTTTCTAGATTTTCCTAAATCTGAGTTTGAATGAAATCCAACTAAATAAAATTTCAAAATTACACATAAGTGACAAAATAGTATCTACATCGAGCTGAACAATTTTCCCAACTGACAAGACGGATTAAATTAGTGCTAAGACCCCCCAAACAACGCATTCTCTCTCGAAAATCATCTCTCCTTTTCTAGCTCTAACCTGCTCAAAAGTTGGCGATATATAATATAAAATTAATATTATAATTATATATAATAATAATTTATATAAAATCTTTTATATATTAAAATATAAGAATCTAAAAATTATGAAAAAATAGTTAATAAATAAACATCATATCCAAAACACATTGGTGAAACAGATTTGTAAAATGAACACTAGACGGTTCCAAAAAAACTCACATTTACAAAGATGTACCAATTTCTTAAGGAAGACAAATCAAATAAGAAATTTTATTATTTCACTTATGATGCTCATAAAAATAGAAAAAAATATTTAAAATAAAATCTAGAATGCTCCATAATATAGTGTAGATGGTTTATGAATTAGACATAAAACATATCCAGAAAAATAAATTGAATATAGTAAAGTAAATTTTAACGTATCAAAATTCTGTCCAAATCAAAACTATGAAAAGAATCATGAATAAATTAAACATAAAATCAACTCCAAAACATATAGAAAAATAGTGAACACAAAATAAACAAGCAAATCTTTAAGGATCCAAAAATCAGGTCATTATAAGTGCATCCAATTACTATAGAAGTAGTCATCACATCACTGTTATGTCTCTTTCTCAGCCTACATGCACACCATAAACCAGCACAATTCCCATCTCTTCTTCATCCAAGCCATACAACGTAAAGCCCTTGGCCGACCTCCCTCCTTCACACGACACCGTCTCCTTTTCTTCCCTGTCGAGCATGTCACCTACACACCTCTAAGCATGTCAACCTACATGCACACCATAAACCAACACAATTCTCATCTCTTCTTCGTCCAAGCCATACATTGTAAAGCCCTTGGCCGACCTCCCTCCTTCACACGACACCGTCTCCTTTTCTTCCATGTCGAGGATGTCAGCTACACACCTCCAAGCCTATCTCCTCTCACCTTTACCTTAACCGAACCCAATTCATCCCAAAAAACCAAGCCCTATTCCCCTCTCCTCACTTAACCGAAACCCACCAACTCCTTTCTCTTTCAATCTCTCTTTTCCTCCCGACAAAACCATATATATATATATATATATATATATATATATATATATATATATATATATATATATATATATATATATATATATATAAAGATAATTTACTCCCTCTCTCTATTTTGAGTTCAATCTTGCTCCAAAATTCTTCATCTCATTCGTTGTGAGAAGGTAAAAAAACTAAAAGATATCTAAAATTAAGTACTTGCATATATTGTTCTAATGTATTCAAGTTAAGTGTTGCAATACTTTATACCTCAAAATGTTGTCCATTAAAAATGAAACATATATTTAAGTTAAGTGTTGCAAAGATGAGGATGCTCAGGTGGATGAGTGGATTTAAATGTGAAACGAATATACACGTGAAAAGTTTGGAGTAGCTCTAATGACAGATAAGATTAGAGCGAGTTGCCTTAGATGATTTGGTCACATAAAACGTCAATCATCTGATGACTCAATTAGGAGAGTAAATGTATTAGCTTCAACTTATATTAAGAAAGGTAGATAAACCTAAAAAACTTACTTATGAAGTATAAAAAATGACCTTATTTAATTAGAATTAAATGAGAATTTTACACTTAATAGGACACAATAGAGAAGAAAGATTCATGTAGCCGACCCACATAGTAGGATAAAGGCTTGTTTTGTTGGTGCCAAAAATCGTGATTTCACTATTCCATAAAAAGTTGGATGGGGGGTGTTCCACTTTTGGGGAAAATAGGAAAAAACATGATGTGAATTGATTTCAAAGTAATCCTGCATATACTCTAAATTCATGGCTCAATAACCAATTTAATGCAAGCAACCTCAGCAATAAAAAAAAGAAAAAATAGCAGGGAAGATGCAAAATATTGAAGGATTGAGAGAAAAGTCAAGATAAAAAAGCCTTGAGCACAATAACATGCCCTTAAAAATTTTCAAATCCCACACTTAATAAGAATCAAAATTCCGGAATAGAGAAGAAGAATCCCACAACAACAAGAACATTATTACATAACTCAAAATTTCTATATTTATAAATAGAAGAAATAATAAACTTAACAAATTGCAAACAATATAATAACAAATTTAATGATATAGATTAGAATAACACTTAACAAATAACAAAATCTAATTGGAAAAATAAAAACTCAAATATCCATGAGAAAGTAAAACCTTAAAATTTATGTCCCCATCAGAGAGAGAGAGAGAGAGAGAGAGATCAGTCAGAAAGTGCAAAGACAATTTATGTCTCAGTACAGGACATGCATAAAAGTATGGAGCAAGAATGCTATTGCTACTAATATGACAGAAGGAATGAATTCGTTGGACATATTCATGATGAATTACAGAAGGTCTCCATCCCTCCCTTCCAACTACCAAAATTAGAAAAAGTACAGTTGGTCCCCTCCCAGGAACAATCCATCACAGCTCATCTTTTTTGTTTTTGTTTTCTTTTCTCTTTTCACTATTTTGATTTCAGCTTCAACTTTTGCCTTCTTGTCCACAAAGTTGCCTAAATAAAGTAAAAATATGCTTACCAAATGGAAAGTTGACATTATGCTAGATTTCCTCGTGTCCTCAGCACAGTCAGTTATGGGAAAAATTTTACTTACACTAAAGCCAATTTACAGATTTAACAGGATGGAACCAAAAGTGAACTTAAGCCAGATTGGAAAATGCTGGATAGCACCTTTGTAATAAGTTTGGGAATACTCAGCTCGACACTTATGACCCTTGATCACGATAACCTTCAAATATTTTCTGCATTTTGTAGTACATTATCATTTTTTACATTGATTAATTTGTAAGTTTTGGCTTTGTAATTTATCATAGGAAGAAACGTGTGCTCACCAAATGCACAGTGGACGTAAATTGGCTTATTTTGAGCCCTCATTTTGCTTGCCCAGCGAACTGCAGTTTCAATTTGTGTTGGTTGTGGTGCTCTTGTGTCCCAAGTTGGCAGACATAGGTACGCATCCTGTGAGACGACAGAACTTCTAGGTAGTTCACAAGTACAATCGATAACTGCAGGGTTGCCAGGAGGTAAATGCTTCTTAGAAGAAGGCCACCCTCCAACATACAAACCTTC
Organism: Cymbidium sinense; assembly: GCA_021442155.1. Classification (NCBI taxonomy): domain Eukaryota; kingdom Viridiplantae; phylum Streptophyta; class Magnoliopsida; order Asparagales; family Orchidaceae; genus Cymbidium; species Cymbidium sinense. Next base: position 143,311,888 of record CM038221.1, on the reverse strand, counting down.
TGAAATTTCATTATAAATAGGTTCCCTGCTCTTCAACCTCTTAAATAAAACATATACTCGAACAAGAAATATGAATGGAAAGAAAATAATTTTTGACCATAGTGGAAATTTCCCGTTGGAGCCCTTCCTAAATATAAAAGGAAAATTTATGTCTGGGTAAGAAGCAACTGCAACAAGGCTGGCAATGAATGAATCGTAAAGAAGCAATATAGGAATTAGCTTAATGCGTAAGTCTTTGAAGTAAAGAGCAGAGAAAAAGAAAACAATTCCCACAACTCCAACCGCTTTAGATATTCCCATGACAAGTCTTACAAAAGTTTCACTTCCTTTTCAGCTATTACCTGTCAGAACAGAAATTAGTGAAAGTTATACCTGTTCCAAAACAAAAGCAATAAAATGAGCCACAAATTAAGGAATCCAAATCCAAAAATGCAGCACAAGTTTTAACTGAAAATGTTTTGTATGAAGTGCTTGGGAAAGCCATGGATCAGAGCTTTAGAAGCCAGTTCTAAGCATGGTTTGGTGAAAAGTGCATGAATTTAATTCAATTTTCCTAATTAGCCTTCCTCAACTATTGAAAGTTGATTTAATGAATCTCCATCCATACTGGAGAGCTACATAAGTTATTAGCTCTATTTTTTCACAAATCATTCCACAAATAATAGCCATGTCATTTAATTGATTAAACAATGTAATTAATTGACATAAATCTTTATTCTCTAATTTTAAACCTTTAAGTTTTATTTTCATTGTTCCCAAAAGTTTAACTCATCGCATATAGATTTCTTTAAAAAATTATTTTTAAACCAATTTCTTTAAAATAATATATATATATATATATATATATATATATATATATATATATATATATATATATATATATTATTTTAAAATAAATTATGTGCTCCTATGAGTGAAAGAGCTCAATCGTGTCTATTGGGAAAGGTGCGCTCGCTGACTTTTGTAACTCAGATAAGTATACCCATACCCCATAAGTGGTAATGGGCATGTTCTCTTATAGGTGAGATGGAGTGAGCACATTCACGTTTTCACTCACGATCACAATTCAATTAGTGCATATCAAAATTTTGATCAATATTAATTGAAAATATTTTTCTAACTATTGCTATGTAAAACTAGGCGAAGCAAATTTTCAATGAGAATTAGTTGAAGACCATCAAACTTGACAATTTAGGAGTAGTTTCAAATGAAATTGAAAACTTACTTTCTAGACTCCCTTAAAATTTCAATGAAAATTTTCTTAAAGCAAGTGGTAGTAATACAGTCGCACATCAAGACATCTCAGCTTTAAATTTGAATTTGCTTTTTTTATGACTAATCTCATGAGACAATGACTCTAGCCTAATACATTCCCACTTAACTGGGTATATTCAAAAAGAACAAGGTATTCTTAGGGCGAGGGCAATATGCAAGTGGTGTTCGAGAAGATATGTGTTGACCTCCACATATGTGTCATAAGTTGAGTCAAGCCCACAAGTCGAATTCGACGGACTTCGGAAGTGACAGTGCGCAAATCGAGATTCAAAATGCATTGGACATCACCGAAAGTGGTCGAAACAACCTCCGATTGATGAACGGATTTCGCCATAGCGTTCAGAACATAGAAATTGATCGGAATATAAATATTGCAAAATATAACGATCAATCGATTAAGCGCTATTTATCGATATCACATATGTCGGGGTCGAGCTACGGCGATGAACGCCTTCGAAATTGATCGCGTCATTAGCTTCGAAACATCAAAAACTATCAAATAAGACCGTCAACGCTTAATTCGGACGAGTCTATGCAAATATCGAATAATCAAAGTGGCGGTAGCGTAAATCAGCGAAATACGAACGTCGAAACTAGTCGAATATAAATATTTCTTGATGAAGCGATCAGCGATCGAGTCGTCAATGAGCCGCATATATCGAGGTCAAGGCGGCCAGCGGACCAAACGACCTCCGTTCATGAAATTGATCGCGTCGTTGGCTTCAAGACGTCGAAATCTATCAAGTAAGACTCTTCGCACTCAATTCGGATGAGTCTGTGCGAATGTCGAAGCGATGCGCATTTTGAGTTGAAATTGGACGCATTTGTGGCCGACTCGTTACGAAGCGGTGCGTCATTGTATCCGGAACATCGGAATAACCCAAGATTAATATACATATTAGCCATATGATTTGTGCCGCCAAAATTCATATTCGGGTTAATTAAATACTAGAAATAAATTTATTAATTAGATTGTATCACACAGGTTAACCGATCCTAAATTCCTCCCAATCTCTTTTCGTTGGTTTCCTTTAACCGTAAGCATGATTCTTCCTCCGCTTCCCACTCGTTTACACCGCTGATTGAATGAGTGCATGCGAATGTCGGCGAAAGCGGCGATGCGCATTTTGAGTTGAAATTGATGCAATTTGACGTCGACTTGAACCAAACGACCTCCGATTACGAAACGGACTGCGTCATTGCGTCCGAAACATCGAAATAACTCAAGATTAATATATATATATTAACCATATGATTTCATCGCAGCAAAATTTATATTGGGGTTAATTAAATACTAGAAATAAATTTATTAATTAGATTGTATCCTACCTAAGGTTAACCGATCCTAAATTCCTCCCAATCTCTTTCTCGTTCGGTTTCCTTTAAGTAAGCATGATTCTTCTCAAGCTCCCACTCTTTTTAGTTTAAAACCGGCTTGATTTCACCCCCTTTCGTTTTCTCCTTCATCAAAACCGCAAGCCTGTTCGGTTCCAAAAAAATCGAAGCCTTCCCGTTCGGTTTTGGCCTCAAGAAAAAAAAAAAAAAAAAATACTCTTCTCTCTCTCTTTCTCTCTCTGTCTCCCAATTTCTCAGTATCCATGCAAGAGAAGAAGCGAATCTAGCGGCAAACCATGCCTGTAGAGCGAAATCTTTGGATCTTCTCTCTAACTTTGTATCCCTTTACAACAAAGAAGATGTGGATAGTCGCTTGGATGGCCATGAAGTGGGTGTTGAAAGGAGGGGCTCCTCTTGCCCATTTGACCTTAGGCTTGCGGCAATGGCTAAGCTTGTGGCAATGCTTGCAGGCACGCTGTCTCCGCCGATGTCCATCGTGGAGGTTATCTACCACATCCAGTATTCCCTCATCGAGTACCCTTCTTGCTGCCGCTCTTCCTCGTCATTACGGCGTTCTGCTCGTCGCCGTCTCCATCGCGGCCTTTACAAGTTAAGGGTATTTGTGGCCAAACAACCAAGTTTAGTGTCAGTATTACTTCCACAATCTCCCTTCCTCGTATAACCTAGTGCTGATTGAAGTCCTTGGACGTGGGTGGTTCTCCAAATCCATTCTTTGTAACCGCGAAGGTCTGTCCTTGTTAAGGTTTTACTTGCGCAATGAACCCTTGATCTCAAGAGTACAAAGAGGAGGCTATCAGATTAGAAATAAAGCGTTGTTATAAAACTTGGTTTAGATGTAAAACTTCGAGAATTGGGAAAGATATAAAATGATATGTAGAGATTCAAGAAAGCGATATATGATGAAAAATTTAGCTTTTAGTGATTTTATCTGATAGATTAGAATCTGAAAGAGGTGAAAGATGTATGTATAAGTTAGCAAGCCAAAGATAGGAGAAGTAAAGACGTAGTTCCGGTAGGGGGTATTGGGATGAAAATAATAAAGTGCTTTTCTTAGAAAAAGATATTGAAAATAGGTGGATGAGATATTTTAATAAACTTTTCAATGAAGGATCGAAATACGATTGATTTTAGCAACCTTAATACCTAAACAAAAATAGAATTTCATTTTTTATCGTATTAATAAATGAAGTTAGTGAAGCTTTAAAGAAAATGAAATGTGGAAAAGCGATGACCAGGATAATATTCCAATAGAAGTGTGGAAATGTTTAGGAGATCAATTTCTTGGCTTACAATATTTTAATGTTATTTTAAAGACTAAAAGATGCGGATGAGTGGAGAAAGAGTTTGTTGGTTCCTATATTTAAGAATAAAGGTGATGCACAAGAGTGTGCAAATTATAGAGGAATTAAGTTAATGTGCCATACATTAAAATTATGGGAGAAAATAGTGAGCATAGGTTACGATGTCATACAGAAGTTTCTCACAATCAGTTTGGTTTCATGCCAGGTAGATATACTATGGATGCTATACATTTGTTAAGAGGTTTGATGGAGAAGCATAGAGAAAATAAAAAGGATCTACATATGATATTTATTGATTTAGAGAAAGCTTATGATAAAGTCTCAAGAGATGTTCTTTGGAGAGTTCTGAAACGAGAAGAAGTTAATATTGGTTATATTCAAGTCATTAAGGATATGTATACTAGAGCACTTGTGTCCAAACACAAGGAGGATTGACAAACTATTTTCCTATTTGATTGGATTACATCAAGGATCAACATTAAGCCCTTATCTTTTTTACTTTAGTTATGGATGTTCTTACGAGGCATTTACAAGAAGATGTACCTTGGTGTATGCTTTTTGCTGATGACATTCTTCTTGTTGATAAGACTAGAGAGAGTCCAACAAAAACTTGAATTATGGAGGTCAACTTTAGAGTCTAAAGGTTTTCGTTTAAGCAGATCTAAACTGAATATATGGAGTGTAATTTTAGTTGTAGAAGTTTTAGTGGTAGTGTTGTGACTTTAGGTGATCAAGTCATTAATAAGAGTGAGCGATTCAGATATTTAGGCTCTATTGTTCAAAATGATGGTGAAATAGATGGAGATATTATTAGTAGAATTCAAGTTGGATGGTTGAAGTGGAGGAATGCATCGGCTATTATGTGATAGAAAAGTTCCACTTAAACTTAAGGAAAAAATAAGATGATGGTAAGACACTGATGACTTATAGTGCGAATGTTGGCCAATAAAAGCATAAGAAGTTAAGTGTTACTGAGATGAGGATGCTCAGGTGGATGAGTGGCTTTACCCTTAGAGATAGAATGCAAAATGAGTATGTTGGAAAAAGTTGGGTAGCTCAGGTGGTAGATAAGATTAGGAGAGTCGCCTTAGATGGTTTGGCCACATAAAGCGTCGACCATCCGATGACCCGGAGAGAGATGCATTAGATTTCTTTATGTTAAGGTAGAGGTGAACCTAAAAGACTTGGTTAAGATGTATAAAAAATGATCTTAGTATACTTGAATTAAATGAGAATTTGACACATAATATGACACAATGGATAGGCGAAGGATTCATGTAGCGACCCACTAGTGGGATTAAGGCTTGTTGTTGTTGTTGTTGTTGTTGTTGTTGTTTGAGATAGCACCTCAAAATCTTCATGATCTAAGCACAAGACCCTTTCTCGTCTATTGAGAGGAAATGGCTTGCTTAACGATTACTTTATGCTGAAGCGAGCCATGACAAAAAAGTTTGCCATGGTGATATCAAGTGTGAGAATGTCTTCGTCTCCTCTTGGATTTGGCTTTACCTTGCATACTTTACTTCTTTCAAGCCCACATACCAGATGATGACCCTTCAGATTTCTCATTCTTTTTTTTTATACTGGTGGAAGAAGGCATTGTTAGCTTGTACATGAGAGATTTTATGATCATGCTGGTGAGGCTCATAATGCACCAAATGCTCCTTTGAAGAAATCAATTGGCATCTCCTCTGTTGGGTTTGAAGGCCTCGTCACGCTCATCGTGGCGAGATGAAAATTGACTGAGATTTGAAGGCCTCGTATCGTCAGATGGCGAGATGAAATCGGCAGTATTTCAACACGACCGTCATACTCATTAGGGCGTGGCGAGAAAAAAAAATTATGTGTATACGGAATATTTGTGCTTGCATTTTTTTTGGTTTGAATAATACCCGACGACGTATGGGTGCGAGAAAATCTGAATGTGAAAATACATATATGTTTGCATTTCTCTGCGGTTTCAAGACATCGCTAATGCAGAGGTGTAGTGGGTGTGAAATGTGAATGTGAAAATACATATACTTGTATTTCTGCAGGTTTGAGCAATGCATGAGGCGTAGTGGGTGCGAAGGCAGTACGTGGTGTCGAAGACACCACTCATTATCTCATAAGACGTCGAGTAAGCCAACATCGGTTAGATGTGCTCCCTGAAAATGTTCTGAAATTTATCTAATTTTTGACTTAGAAAAAAAATGAAATGAATACACATTACCTACATTTCTCTTTTCTGGTTCGACCCGCTAATGCGAAGCGTGGCGTGAAGATGGCTATGGTGTCGAAGACACCACTCATCAACTCATGAGCAATCGAGAAAATCAAAATCAACTATGGATATGGAGAGCAAAATTGTCAAATCTTTTGAATTAAGAAAAATGGGAGAGTAAAATGAATTGGCTTAAGAACGCTAAGTAAGGAAACCTACAGCTAAATTTAAACTAAAAGTGTCAAACAAGAAAAAAAAATGGAAAGTAAAATGACATACAACAAACACAAAAGTAAAACAAAAAAGAGAAGACAGGAAAAGCATTTACAAAACCTATTTAAGCAAGTTGAAAATCTTCCCGAAGTGCGAATTAAAATCCTTCCCCCTCTTTCTCGAGTACTCTAAACTCAAGCAAGCGCTCTCTCTTTAGCCTTATTTAGAGGGATTTGAAGACGTAATGAGAGAATTCTCTTTTATTGTAAATTCATCAAGATTAAACAAACCGTAATTGGAATTTAAGGAATACTAAATACTTGTAATAAACTTAAAGTCTATAAAATTTGATATGGAGTTAAGGATGAATCCAAATTAGGTTTAATAATTCTTATCTGAATATGAAGGTGATTCTTATGTTATAATAAGCGTAGGTAAAATTTAAAAGCGATAACAATGAAATCGATAACTTATCAAAAGTGATGTAAATTGACATGTCAAGTTGAGAATTACAAAACTAAACAAATAAACTAAGTGCAATTAATATTTTAAACTACAATCCAAATCAAAATGCCTTCGGATCTGATCTTTATGTAAGAAAAAAGCGATACTAAATCAAAATCTACAAAATCATAGACTTCCTTCAATCAAAATTAAAGAATTTTATCCTAATTATGATTTTCAAAATCAATAATTTCATTAATTAGATAAAATTAAGTATAAACACCGTAGCCAAACATAGATTTCAAGTGCAAATTTTAATATCAGAAAAAAAGCTAGTTAGTTGAAATTAAATGAAAATCAAATCAATCTTATAATAAGAAATAAACACTACATAAATTCTTAAATACCTTGTACATAGAAATGCTTAAATTCAAGTGTCACGAGGATGTTAGGGTTCTTGTGATTTAGTCTTGGGGTAGTGCGGGTTAACAAAACCTAAAATCTATTATAAAAATTTCAAATCAGTAAAATATCTAAGAAACTAATTCTGTCAGGTGACAGTAGATCTAATCCTCAATTAGCAGTTAAACAAAGTCGATATGATCTAAAGCTCTTAAACATATTTAAATTAATCAATTTTTCAAATCAAATTAACTCAAATTAAGTGTCAATCTAAAAATTGCTCTAATGAAATCTAATCATTAAAAGCAAATTATTCATCATCCTTGGTAACAATTTGTCGAGATTACAAATTAAAAAAACTCACTTACAAAAGATTTCAAATCGTGTTCATGTTCACTCTCAACCAATCTTATGCCAATAAGGACGTGTCCCATGTCCTCACGGCGTAGCTTGGCCATGAGATGAAGCGATTACGAGTCCCTGGTGGTTTGGATTCAATTATATTACGATCACGATCGTAGCAGTATGCTCTATGGCTCCCTTTGAGTTGTGAATCATATATCTTGATAGAACAACCCTCATCAACTAAGGTATAAGCTTGTCTCTGACAAACACCCCGTGATAAGGATTTCTTGGGCGACATAACTCGTGTGTTGCGATAAATCCTTGTCAGTTAATCGACCTCCTCACTAAGTAGGAGGGACCATAAATGTCCGGGATGACGGAACCATGGGATCTAGATCGGGCATGTCATCATTCTCCCAAACATCCAGTTTAAGTTAAAATGATGAATTTTATAATCTAAATTTTAAACTCGTATGTTCTTCTTGACGCCTTCGATTTAGCGATCAATAGTAGCCTTGTTCTCTCTCACTTAGAGGGATAATGCTTATAGGGTTTACATAGGAAACCTTTCACAAAATGAGGGTGAAATCTACAGGTAATGTTATCTATTATCTGATTCGATTACTTGCAGAATACTTTAAATCTCTTCAATCCAACATTTGTCGAGGTGGGTGGAATTTTTGACTCTGATTTCTAACGACTCCGCTGGGGACAGGATTCTCTTTCTATCTTTAGCTAGTCAAATTTGAGCTCTAGTAGCAGTAAAGCATGAACAAAAAATTGAAATGCAAAATTAATTATCAATGAAATTAAATTTAAATCAATCATATTTTTTTGACTAATACGTTTGTTATGTATATCAATGGATCTTCAGGACACCATTTATCATGTAATGTAGATCTGAGCCAATATCCGTCATACATCAATATTGGGGATGTTGTTCTTATTGATTTGATAGTCGACTTAGATCACCGTGAAATCCTCCAGCATTTGCATATTTGTACACAGCATGCGATGGAGGAGGACAATTGAAATGGCCACTTCTATCGAGGTTCCTCAAGAGAACCTGTACTTAAAAAATTGATTCATTTTGAGGCACCGTCATGAAGAGATATGTCTGAGATGCAACAACCCGTCTTGAACCTTTAGGAAGGTATGATCGAAGCCTCCTCTTAGAAAAATTAATTATAAGGCAAAGGAGAAAATAGTAAAGCTGAGCTCAATAGTTCTTTGTCAATCACAAGTCATACAACCAACCTTACAATCAGAAACAAGTATTTCTACCCCACAATAAATTTGAAAATTTTGAGATGGGTAAAAAGGAATAGCTCTACTGGTGATGTTAAATGGTATTCTTGAGCTCAACGACAGTTAGTTTCAACCTTTCTGAAGAAACATGAAACTCTATCTACTCGAGCACATAGAGTTTTGAAGGTTGTTAAGGAAAAATATCTTATAAACGGTGTATCAAATGTCAATTATCTAAGCCAAAAAATGTTCCACTACAAAGCTACAATCGGTGGAAGTAAGAGCTGACCGTTCTAAGTAATTTCTACACGGTGAGCATGTGACACGAGCGTGTTGAATCCGTTAGAAAGGTCAGGTAGAAAGAAAATAAATATGGAGGTGAAGCCTCGAGAAGAAATAGCGACAAAACTTCTTCAGGAAGCAAGTAACCCACTGGGGAAAGAGAAATGTCTACATTTCACTGATCATTGTTAGTAGAAAATTGTACAACCAACTGGAAGTGAGTGTTCCAACCATAACAGTTTGACTTAAGATGGATAAAGCGAACAATTTCTCTTGGTTAAATCAAATTCCCTACGGATAACATCAGGTTCCAACTTCTCCAGTGAGGAAACTTGAAATTATATATGCAAAAGTGCATCGGGTCCTCAAAGTTACAAAGAAGAAAAGACTGATAAAAAGAAAATATGAAGGTCCTGTCCTTAGGGAGACTAGAGTTGCTCCTCCAAAGAGACCTCTTACCGACAAAATCTACTAATTCAAGTCTCGATGAGCATCGATCGTGACACTTGGACCACATGTCCAAGAATCGCCGTCGAAGGTCGACAAATAGGTGAGCAAATTTGGAGGCCAAAATCTCAGTGAAATTCCACTACAGATGAACAACGTGACATCAGGCTGTACTCTCACAAAATCCACTCCTATGCTAAAGTATTTGGAGTCGGCGATCTTGCCACAAGTTGAATTACTTTCACTCTGACTAGTCATTCAACACAATCTCACTCAAGATGAGAATGTTCGTCTACAGATGGAAGAGCATGACGTGCTTGACAAAGTTAGGCTCTAAGTTCAATGAAATTTAGAAGTCTATCGAGCGAGGATGTCCAAAACTTTTGACCATACGGTGCGGCCTTGAACATTCCAAAAAGGAGAATTGGTCATGCTGCTGAGAAGACTAATTATTCATAATTAAAAATTCAGTGGCAAATTTGAGCCTAATTCGGAAGGCCTTTTTGTCATTAAAAAAAGTGTATCAATGAGGGTTATTCCAACTCATTGACTTAAAAGGTGAAAGATTAATGCCGTTAATTAATGGTTACCTGAAAAAATATTATAAATGACGAACACATTCTCGAAGTATAATAGAAATCCCCCTACAAAATAAGGGGGCACATTTTTAGTATATCTATTTAGATCAACATCGTGCTTCATGCCGAGATCCCTAAATAAATATACTCACTCCAAATGAAAAGAATTTTCCGTGAAAATTCCTCTGTTACACAGGGGGCATTTTTTGATTTCTATACATAGATGAAATCAATGCTACATATGAAAACCCTCTTAAGAGCATACCAACTCAAATATTGATGTATTTCTTAATCTTGAAAGCTCTTAAATGTGCTTAATTCCCCACAAGGCAGGGCATTTTAGTTTATGTCAAGTTTATGTGAGTTGACGTCGTATTATAAGACGAGATCCTCAAATATATTCTGATTCAGGTTGACATCGAGCTTTACGTTGAAATCTTTGAATATATCTATAATTGTTACTATTAAGTTGTAGGTTCCTACAAGAACAAAAAGAATCTATTCCTACGTATGAAAAGACAGCCCTAATGTCAAAAATTTATATCTCATGTCCGTCAAATGTTGAAGATCAAGTCAAAAGAACTCCCAATTTTGAAAGCTTCAATCAACTGAGATGAAAGAAATATCAACCTCACATCCCAGAGTGACACGGATGGGTTCTCGAACTCAACAAGCCAATGGGCGTTCTCTCCCCTCACCAAAGAAAGGCAGCGGTGAAAGAGCTCAGGTTGTCAGATGACAAAACCAATCAATACGCTTAAGTCAAAGACTCAAGTAGGTTCTAAAGGTCGAACTCAACAATGCCCAAATGTGACCGAGTTGCTAATGCTCTCCTCACTCAAGAAGTCGTAAGAAAAGGCCGCAGTGAAAGAGCCCCCGCTCGTCAGTCCAATGACGATAGTTGTTCAATCTCAAATCATATCCAGCTTAGTGATTACAAGCAAGATCCGAGATCTTTTACTTGATCGATGATCAAGCATATGAAAACGCCAATTGAGGCTACCAATCATCTATATATTGCGCGGACAATATCTCGGTTTATTCTCAAATGATCGATCAAAGTCAATCTCTAGTGGTCGAAAAGCGGGACGAAATTTCATAGTTCATACAAAGTTGATGGTCGAACTAAAGAAATTTTGTGATTATTCAGTCTGTTAAAGCACACATTGCTAAACTAATAACTCAACATTGACTATATAAGCAGGAGGCGTCATCATGTACCCTTCCAGTCAAAGTCGAGCGGCAAAAGCATGATTCATGGCATATATACACTTCACGGCCAATATGTATAATTAAATTAGTCGCCCTTCATCAAGTCATAAAGTTAAGACAAAAAGAATTTCAAATCTGACCAAGCACGGATAAACCAATTCCTCCAATAAACTCAATCAAGCACAAAGCTAGGATTGGAGGAAACTCAAATCTGCAAAGACATAAAAGAAGAAGATCTTCACCAAAGTCATTGAAGGAGATAGTAGATGGTGTAAGGACTCTTATCTATCCGACAAGTCGATTCTGACAAATCGATCAATCCCATCATTTAGTATGTTCTAAATAAGGTATCATCTTCTAAAAACTCGTAAGTATTTTGCGGTGAAATAATTCAAATTCTGGCCACCAAAGGATCAATGGGTTTCAACAAGCATGACATGAATCACATTTGTTGGGAGGGCATTGTTGACCTCCACATATATCATAAGTTGAGTCAAGCACAAGTAATTCGACGGACTTGAAGTAAGGTCGTAAATCGGGATTCAAAATGCATTGGACGTCACCGAAAGTGGTCGAAACGACCTCCGATCGACGAACGGATTTCGCCATCACGTTCAGAACGTAGAAATTGATCGGAATATAAATATTGCAAAATCTAACAATCAACTATCAATATGTCCGCATGTCGGGTCGAGGCTGACGATTACCAACACCTTCGTTCATGAAATTGATCGCGTTAGCTTTAAACATCGAAAACTATCAAATGAGGCATCGCGCAATTGATGAGTCATGCAAATGTCAAATAATCGAAGTGGCGATGCATCGGTGAAATACGGGACATCACCAAAATCACCTAAAATGACCTTCGGTCGACGACGGACCGTCGTCACGTTCAAAGCCCGAGAATATAAATATTCGCGACGATGAGCAACGATCAGTTCGAGTCGTCAACGCGTCTACACGCATATCGAGATCAAAAGGCGCCGACGCAGACCAAACGACCTCCGTTCACAAAATTGATCGTGTCGTTGGCTTCGAGACGTCAAAATCTATCAAGTAAGACTCTTCGCACTCAATTCGGACGAGTCTGCGCGAATGTCGACCGGTCGAAAGCGGCGACGCGCATTTTGAGTTGAAATTGACGCCAATTTGGCGAAACAGCGACCTCCGATTAAAGCGGTCGTCATTCGTCAAACATCGAATAACTCGAGATTAATATATATATATTAACCATATGATTTCATCGCCAAAATTTATATTGGGGTTAATTAAATACTAGAAATAAATTTATTAATTAGATTGTATCCCTAAGGTTAACCGATCCTAAATTCCTCCAATCTCTTTCGTTCGGTTTCCTTTAGCGTAAGCATGATTCTTCCTCAACCGCTCCCACTCTTTTTTAATTTTCCAAAAATCGCTACTTGATTTCACCCCCTTTCGTTTTCTCCTTCATCAAAACCATCTGTTGGTTCCAAAAATCGAAGCCTTCTCGTTCAATTTTTGGCCTCAACCGCAAAAAAAAAAAAAAAAAAAACTCTTCTCTCTCTCTTTCTTTCTCTCTGTCTCCCCGAATTTCTCTGTATCCATGCAAGAGAAGAGCGAATCTGGCAGCAAGCACTATGCCTACAACCGGAAGCAGAAATCTTTGGATCTTCTCGGCTCTAACTTTGTATCCCTTTACAACAAAGAAGATGTGGATAGTCAGCTTGGATGACGCCGCCATGAAGCTGGGTGTTGAAAGGAGGGGCTCCTCTTGCCCATTTGACCTAAGGCTTGCAGCAATGGCTAAGCTTGCGGCAATGCTTGCAGGCACGCTGTCTCCGCCAATGTCCATCGTGGAGGTTATCTACCACATCCAGTATTCCCTCATCGAGTACCCTTCTTGCTGCCGCTCTTCGTCGCCCACCCGCTCACCGTCGCCGTCTCCTATCGCGACGCTTACAAGTTAAGGGTATTTGTGAAGCGCAAACAACCCAAGTTTCAGTGTCAGAGTATTACTTCCACGATCTCCCTTCCTCGTATAACCTAGTGCTGATTGAAGTCCTTGGACGTGGGTGGTTCGCCAAATCCATTCTTTGTAACCACGACGAAGGTCTCGTCCTTACTTCAAGCGCAATGAACCCCTTGATCTCAAGGAGTACAAGAGGAGGCTATCTAAGATTAGAAATATTTTCTAGATTGTGCAGCATCCCACGTCTAGCCATTCCAGTTTCGCTTGAGACAGATAAGGCAGCGTACCTTTTGAGATAGCACCTCTTCAGCAATCTTCATGATCAGCTAAGCACAGGACCCTTTCTCTGTCCTATTGAGAGGAAATGGCTTGCTTAACAGTTACTTTGTACAGTGAAGCAGAGCCATGACAAAAAAGTTTGCCATGGTGATATCAAGTGTGAGAATGTCTTCGTCTCCTCTTGGATTTGGCTTTACCTTGCATACTTTACTTCTTTCAAGCCCGTATACATACCAGATGATGACCCTTCAGATTTATCATTCTTTTTTTTATACTGGTGGAAGAAGGCATTGTTATCTTGTACCTGAGAGATTTTATGATCATGCTGGTGAGGCTCCTAATGCACCAAATGCTCCTTTGAAGAAATCAATTGACATCTTCTCTGTTGGGTTTGAAGGCGCTCGCTCATCGGGCGTGGCGAGATGAAATGATTAAAGCTTGAAGGGCCTCGCTCATCAGCATGGCGAGATGAAATCGGCCAGTGTTTAAAACACCGATTGCTCATCGTGTGGCGAGAAAAAAAAATTATGTGTATACAGAATATTTGTGCTTGTATTTTTTTACGATTTCAAGACCTAATGCCCGACGTAGTGGGTCGAGAAAAGAATGTGAAAATACATATATCTGCATTTCTTCTGCAGTTTCAAGACACGCTAATGCGGCGAGAGTAGTGGAGAAATGTGAATGTGAAAATACATATACTTGCATTTTTTGCAGATTTCAAGACCGCTAATACGAAGGCGTTGTGGGTGCACTGGTGTCGCAAGACCACTCACTCATGAGGCGTCAGTAAACCAACATCCATTAGATGTCATTCTCCAGGCGAAATGTTCTTTAAAATTTTGTCTAATTTTAGACTTAGAAAAAAAAAAATGAAATGAATCACATTCCATTTCTCTTTCTGCGGTTTTGACCCACTAATGCCCTGAGAGTAGAGGTGTGAAGAACGGTTGTGGTGTCATAGACATCACTTCACTCATGAGAAGAAAAACATCGATCGCACCTGGGGATAATGAGAGAGTAAATTAAATCAAATCTTTTGACTTAGGAAAAATGAGAGAGTAAAATGAACTGGGTTAAGAACGCTAAGGAAACCTATAGCTAAATTTAAACTAAAATGTCAAACACGAAAAAAAAATGGAAAATAAAATGACATACAACAAACACAAAAGTAAAACAAAAAAAAAGAAGGGAGGAAAAGCATTTACAAAACCTATTTAAGCAAGTTGAAAATCTTCCCGAAGTGCGAATTAAAATCATTCCCCCTCTTTCTTGAGTACTCTAAACTCAAGCAAGCGCTCTCTCTCTCTCTTAGCCTTATTTAGAGGGATTTGATGAAGTAATGAGTGAGTTCTCTTTTCTTGTAAATTTTTCAAGATTAAACAAACCTTAATTGGAATTTGGGATATCTAAACTCATAACAAACTTACAATAAACTTAAAGTCATAAAATTTGATATGGAGTTAAGGGTGAATCCAAATTGGGTTTAATAATTTTTATCTGAATATAGTGATTCTTATCTTAGTTAATAAGCGTAGGTAAAATTTAAAATATAAACATGAAATCGTAAACTTATCAAAGTGATGTAAATTGAGCATAATCAAGTTGGGAGAATTACAAAACTCATAAGTAACAAAAGTAATGTTTTAAACTACAATCTAAATCAAAATGTCTTTTTTTTGCCATAATTTGCAACTCTTTATCTGGCATGAAGGCGATCTTAAATCAAAATCTACAAAATTATAGAACTTCGATCAAAAATTAAGAATTTTATTCTAATTATGATTTTTCAATAATTTCATTAATTAGATAAAATTAATTTTATAAACACCATGTGCTTTCAAACATAGATATTTAAGTGATTTTAATATCGAAAATCGCTAAGTTGAAATTAAATGAAAATCAAATCAATCTTATAATTAAGAAATAAATACTACATAAAGTCTTAAATACACGCATGACATTTGAATGCTTAAATTCAAGTGTTTGAGGATCTTTGCGGGTTCTTCATTTAGTCTTGACGGGATGGTTAACAAAACCTAAAAAATCATTATAAAACTTCAAATCAAGTAAAATATCTAAAACTAATTACGTTGGCGGTAGATCCTCTGTTGCGTTAAGCAGTCGATGGGATCTAAAGCTCTTAAACATTCAAATTAATCAATTTTTCAAATCAAATTAACTTCAAATGTATCAATCTAAAATTGCTCAATGAAATTTAATCATTAAAAACTTAAAGCACTCAATCTATCCACCTTATGATTTGTCGGAGATGATAAGAAAACTCAGCTTGAAAGCGATATAAAATCAAGTGTTCTACTATATTCACTCTCAACCAATCTCATGCCGGTAGGGCGTGGCGGTCCTCATTCGTGGCTGTAGACTCCATGAGATAAGCGGTTACGAGAGTCCTCGATCGTGGTTTATTAATCGGGCTCATTATATTACGATCATGGCCGTGGCGTATGCTCCCCATGGCTCTCTCTTTGAGTTGTGAATCATGGGGTATACTTGATAGCAAAAACAACATCTGTCTAAGGTGACTTAAGTCTCTAAACAAACACCCCCAGTCTGAGAATTTCTTGGACCTCGTAACTCATGCGTTCTTGATAAGGATCCTTCGGTCGAGTTGATTCACCTCTAAGTAGGAGGGATTGTGTTGTCGGGATGACGTAATCATGGGATTTAGATCGGGCATGTCATCATTCCCCCAACCATCTGGTGTAAGCTGAAATGATGAATTTCATAATCTGAATTTTAAACTCCACATATTGCTACTATACACTACGCATTTAGCGATCCCAACTTAGCATCGAAGTTCTCTACTTATTGGGGAGTAATTAGTGTATAGGGCTATAGGAAAATCGGATCTAAAGTCCTCACCAAATGAGAGCGAAATCTCTTGGTAGTGTCTTAACTACTATTCCATCTGTCTTTTGAAAATTACAACAGACACTTTAAATCACTCTCTTCAATCCAACATTTGTCGCGAGGTCGGTGGCGAATTTTCAGAGCACACAATATGTTGGTTAAGTAATTGGCCAAGTGAAAACATATGCCAAAAAAGAAAAAGTTACTCCACACAATAAATTTATTTTAATTATGAAAAATAATTTGGAAGAGTATAGATCATAATCATTATATTAATAAATGTTGGGAAAAATAATAGAAATTTAAATTTTATTACATTACAAGATCCAAAATTAAAGTTTTATCAAACAAAGTGTGCAATTTAGGTTAGTCCAACCCCCAATTATTTATTTTATCTTCATCATATCCATGCTCTCTTCTATACCAGTGAATTTGTAGCCCTTGATTTCTTCTTCCATCTCCTTGGATTATTTTTCTTATTCTTCAAGATTTACATCTCCAAAATTTAAAACTCCATCAAATACATTTGACCTAACTTAATCCTTATGCAGCACTTTTAACATCAACCAATGCAAAATTTTCATCATAAAAAACTAAAAGTTCAACATTTAGAGTACAAGCACCTATCTTCCAATGAAAGCAAGGTTGTCTCACCATCTAGCATCATCTTAAAGCAAGACACTCTCCGAAGCAAACCTTAAGTAGGGATGCTCGCCTATGAGGTGAGCTAGGTGTTGTAACCTTATATTGTCTTTTGTTAGCACTTAGCAGAGCACCATACTCATCTCTGATAAGATCATCTTTTCCTATGATAGTTATATTTTATGATAAATCACCTTAACATCATAAATATCAAATTTTATACATAAAAAAGGAATAACATTTAGTCAAAAGAAAGATAACCATAATTGAAAGTTTGAAAAATATTAGAATATTCTTTAAATCTCTCAATATTTTCTATAAGATACCTTAAAAGCATATAAAAGTAATAGAAGTTTGCATGCATTTAAATTGGATTGAGAAGGCTTCTGAGGGTTTAAATTAAAGATACTTTGAGCGAATTACTCAAGATTACAGTTGCACCACAACAACTATTATCACAACACTTCATTTAAATATTCATTGTTCCTTATCAATGTTGGGAAATAGAAGAAACATAATTCAAATATAGAAAGCAAAAGGACAAAATATAAAATAGAAGATCAATGCAAAAGAAAAAATCAAACAAGAATTTTATACAAGTTCACCAAATTGATGGTTAGGTCCTGTTGCCATTGCTCAGATTTCATTATGGTCAGATTGTGAAGAACAACACGAATTCCTCTAATACAACATAAAAGTAATACCTGGCTCTTTATAAATAAGAAAATTAGAGCAAACCAAAATACAAAAATTTTCTAAAATTTCATCAATTGGGATGATTGACCAATGATTAAGTCTATGTAGTGTGTTTTCTTCTGAAGGAAAAAATTTAAACTCCACAATATAACAATTCCTTCGTCTAAACATTTCCAAGAAATTCTCATTTTCTTTCGTCTAAACATTTCCACAATATAACAATTCCTTCGTCTAAACATTTCTTCTAAAGGAAAAGATTTGTAAGCCAAGAAATTCATTGATCTCCTAAACATTTCCACACTTCTATTGGAATATCATCAAGTCCTACTGTTTTTCCACATTTTATTTTCTTTAAAGCTTCTCTAACTTCAGATTTACTAATACGGCGATAAAAATAAAATTCTCTATTTTTGTTTAGGATATTAAGGTTGCTAAAATCAATCATATTTTCAAATCCTTCATTGAAAAGTTTATCAAAATATCTCATCCACCTATTTTCAATATCCTTTTCTAAAAAAAGCACTATGATTTTCATCCTTAATACATATCACTTGAGTTAGATCTTTACTTCTCCTATCTTTTGGTTAAACTTATACATATATCTTTCACCTTTTTTTATCTAATCTATTATATAAATTACTAAAATTTAATTTTTTTTTCATCATATATTATATCTTAGAATCTCTACATGTCACTTTATATTTTTTTTCTTGAGTTTTACATCTAAACTAAGTTTTATAACAACACTTTATTTTTTATCTTTTCACATTCGACTCACCATCAACTATTTTTATTAAAAGAAATTTTCCTTTGATTCTCCAAGCGTATTTTTAGAAACTGCTTAATTTCACTGTTAGTTTTTCTCACATAACATTAACTTCCTTATAAACATCCCAAATTCTTGTAAACTTTCTTAAAATATTTTTTATTAGCGTTCTTTAAGTCTTGCTAATCTCGGGATAATAATTTGATTTATTTTTCATCTTTTAATTTTCATCTTAAAATCTAGTAATAATCGATGTTGGGTATTTAAACTTTCATTTGAATGACATTATAATCTTTATAATCTAAAGCGATATATTTTTTCTTATCAAAAATAATCAATCATTTGTGTTTTCTTAGATCCATTTTATAAGTGATAATATTTCTTTTCTTAAATAAAGAGTATTAGACTAAATCGTAGGCAAAATCTAATATAGTCTACCTTGCATTAGTCACCAAATCATAACTACTGTGAATACTTTAAAATCTTACCACTCTATGATATGTTCATTTAAATCTCATATATTTTTTTTTAAGAGTATCTTTTTGTATTAATCCTCTAATTCATTCTAAAAAAAAATTTTGAGCCATCCAAATCAACTTGAGCATAAACACTTATAACATTGATAATCTTAGTAGATAATAATCTTTAAAGCTATAATTCTATCTCCATCTATTAATATTTATAACATTATCTTTCAAACTTTTATCTATAATCACACCGCACTTAATTCGACTTCTACCTGAATATCAAAGTTTAAAACCTAAACTATCAATCTCTTTGGCTTTCTCCCCAACCCATTTAGTTTCTTGAACACATAAAATATTTATCTTCCTATGAACCATAATATCTATTAATTCCATTAGTTTACCTGTAAGAGTACATATATTTCAAGTTTCTAACCTAATTCTAGTTTCATGGACTAACTTCTTTGTCCGCATCCGTCCATAATGTGGGAACCTTGCTTAACATTGCATCAGCATCGATCGTGGCCTTCACACACTTTTCAGTATTGGTCATACAGTAGCTCTAGGGACATCCTAGCATTAACACAATATTTTAAATGATTCATGTCATGATTATTTCGACAAGTTTTATGTTGGCTGTCGACAGCCTATCGCAACCCTCCACTTTTTTAGATCCGGACTTGAGACCAGCAATGGTAGTGTTACATAAAACTCATGTCAAAATTAATAAAATAAAATCAAATATGAATTTGTTGGGATGAGGCTAATGATGAAGATGAAATTTTAAGAAATTTAGGGGTCATTTGGGATCACCTTAGTTTTTTTGTTTTCTATTTTTATTTTTATTTTGTTATATTTATGTTTTGATTTGAAACAAAATATGTTTGGCGGTAATTAAAACATGTTTTAAAAAGACTCAAACATACAAAGGTTATTTAAAGAGTTTTTTAAAATAATGTGATTTATTTTCAAAATAAAAAACTAAAAAATAATAAACAAATTTGTTTTTAAGAATAACATAAAAAAATAAAAAATAAAAAATAAAATTGATCCAAAATAAGCCTAGTAAATGCAGATCATGTTGTGATTTGAGGACTTAGGTAAGAAATTAAGCATTTATGCTGCTAAGTCTAACTAATTTTCAATTAGTTCAATCAATCGCTATGAAGTCTTAATAAGTTCCAGCTAGTCTAAGTTAGTATTCTAATAATTAATTAATTAATTATTAATTACTTAGGTTAGTTCATATGAATTTACTAATCTATGTTTGTTTAGCTTATTCAATTTAATTAACCTTAATTGGTAACATATAAGCATTGACTATTTAATTAAATTGAATTTAAGTTATTATTATTCCAATCAGTATTAGTTATTTAGTGGATTACTCTAATCTGATTTAACTAAATTAAGGTTTATTTATTTTCAAGTTGGTCTAGTAAAGCACTAACCAACATTATTTGACAACAAGCCCTAAATTAGCATCATAACCATTTATTAACTACATTGATTAATATATATATCAATGAATTTTATATTTCATTAGCCTAAATAAACCATAATTAATTTAAGTATTAATTATCCCAGAAAACCATAATTATACTCTACTCTTAAAGTATGCTATTAATTAAATAGTTAACCAATATATTTTCTAATCCAATAATTTTGGCTGATTCTAGATCCTCCTCTTATTTAAATATAAAATCTTAACAAGACAAATTAAGTCCTGATTAATCTAGTTTATAACGGAATTCATTCCTAATTAGACTAAGCTACGGCCTATTTAGTAATTACTCGATTGAAAGCCTAAAAATCACTAATTAGACTATAATCAGCCCAATTAAACATTAAACTACTTGTTTACATCCGATTTAATTCCGAATTCACACTTATTAATTATATAAATATATAAACAATTTTCAAGTAATACCAAGAATTTAATAAACTTGAATATACATGATTTATTATCAAGTGCACCTAAACATCCCCTGAAGGTACAATATTTAGGTAGCTCACAGAGATTCCAACAAAAAATGAATGTCGTCAAACTTAGCCTATAAACCAAGTAAAAAATGATAGATATTTTCATTGAAAAAGATTTTAGAATATAATTGGTAACCACCTAAACAATGATAAGGAACCCTATTCAGCATTTCTGCGGGATACTATGATGATGGACACGACAAACAGATCTGCAAAATTAAAGGACGGTGCCCTCTTTAACAAGCTAACTTCATCCGATTTTCTTCAGAAAACTAAAAAATAAAAATAAAAATTGCTGACCCTAGAGATCCTTAATAAGTATTAACATTGCATAAAACCAAAAAAAAATTTTAACAAATAGTTTACTTATGCCCAAATATTCCAACAAAAAAAAATCAAGTATAAGATATGAAAACTTGATCCAAAAATCCAACGAAATCTACAAGAAAATAGTTAAAACTATACTAATAAGATGTGGATGGCTACCTCAATCGACTATTGAACAATCGCGAACTAGCTCCAGGTTCTCGGAAGATGAAGGGATGAGGATAGGTGAAGGGGAGAAATAAGCCACAGAGACAAGTATGAGAGGAGAAGACGATGGAAACGAGTTGCCTGTTCCTATCAGGTGGGGATCAGGATGAATAATTTGAGCTCCCTACGGCGGGCGACCGGCGATGCCAGAGCACAAAATTGGGATAATCCCCATGAGCTCGGTGCTCCTTTCTTTGGACTGAGTCCCTCTTTTTGACTAAACGTAAGACACCATTTCATTTCAGCTCCTCGGGTATGTTAGGAATTAAAGCGAAACCTAAAATAGAAAATAACATTGCAATTTTTTTAAATAAATATCATTGTAAATTTAATTAATGAATTAAATATTATTAAAAAATTTAAAAATAGATATAATCACTCATAAGTGGAGATAGTCATGACGTAACGCGGAAGTTGTCACGTTAACGTGAAGTCAGTCACCCACTTAGAACCCAATTACTTAGTTCACTAGCTGACTTCAATACACTCCATTCCGTTGGGGGAAGTTTCTTGTGGCGGATTCTACAATTTTTTGCGCACATTCCTGTCGTTCTTCGTAAACACATGATAAATCCATATTTTTTTTCTCATTTATAAATTAATAGATTATGTGTTCTAGGGCTTAGAGCTGTATTGTTAAAATTTTGTGGTTGGATTTGATTTGTAAGTTTGTGTTAGCGTTGCGATTCAGGTAATTTATTTGTAATTTTAGGTGATAATATGTCGAGTATAATATTATAAGTGACTACAACATAGTTTTGAATAGTATGAGTTGGGTTTGAGTTGTTGTAGTTGGCCTATAAGCTTAGAGTCTCGTTACTTGTAGTCACCTTAGATAGCTGCATTTGTATAACGTGTCGATTGATTTAAAATTCTTATAATTTATGTAGTTTGTTCAACAAATAAATTTGGACACACAATATTTTTTTAGATTTATGAAATATTGATATGCTTGGTTATTCTCCAGTTATTTAAGAAATGAGTAGAGAGTTTGTTTCGTCGATCCTTTTCTATGGAGGCGAACTAAGTATCGATGAGCAGTTCACTCCAAGTTATGTGGAAGGTCAAAATCGTCCAGTTAAGGTTACGCGCATACACTTTCTTGAAACAAGAATTATGATGTCATTGAACATTGATTCAGATCACCACTTTGTAAGTCTTACATGTAGTTATCCGGTGGGTAATGAATTAATATCGTCTGTTATATCTAACGATGAAGTTTACGATGGCACACTGGACGAAGCTTCCCGTCAGATATTAGTGTTATATGTGGAAGTGGAGGATACTAATGTTGCATCCACATTAGTTGATCTAGTAATAAGGTCAATAGATATACCAATGATGCATACACAGGATTTCATCGCACATGTACCTGTGGCGACATAGAGCATCTTTGATGAATTGATTCTCGGGTAATACCTCGTTAACCTTTCCCTGTTTATACTTGTAATATTTAATATCAAAATTTGTCGTCCTACTTATAAGTTTTGTGACAGCGATGATGCTATTTATCGTTCAGAGGAACCGTATGTGCCTCCAGTCTTTGGCGATGATGAGTATCCTATGGGCGATTGATTCAAGTAGTGAGTCAGAGCAGGATATCAGTGATGATGATTGTTCACTTAGATTAGAAGCTACTGTGATTGGGAATGTAGCCAATCATGCTCTTTTAAAAAATCATTCACTCCGAAATATTGATAGTGAAAGTCAGATATTGTCTACAAATGAGTATGTATGGATGTGTTAAACTATGAGAGAGTGGGACAATGATATTTACTTTAACGGTCCATCTGATGAAAATGTCTTAACAAATGATGTTGAAATCCTAGGTAACCTTGTTGAAGGAATGTGTTTTACAAGTAGTCTTGATTTCTGTTATTGTGGTGTATAGTGAATAATGTTTAATTCAAAGCGATTATCTCAAAAAAAATTATACGGTTACATGTGTACATTATGATAGTCCTACCAGACCATGTAATTGATGTTTGCATTGTAACAATAGCAGATACTTATGGGGTGCTTGGAGAATATCTAGAATTGGGGAACACCAGATATCAATGTGTTAGCATGAGGTCATCGGAGTTCCAAATTCATAGCTTATTTCATTATACCCGTGATCATGCATCAAATTGATTTGAAACCAAGGGAGATTATAGGTAGAATAAAGATAAATTCTAATGTCAAAGTTTCCTACATGAAGGCCTCGGATGCTATGCATTAGGCAATAAAAATAATCTTTGGCAGTTGGGAAGAGTCTTATAGGACTCTCAGCCTTTACATGGAAGCAATTTGTACTACTTTACTTGTCTGATACAAAATTCGATTAGTAGCTGCTTCCAAAGACTTTTTTGGGCATTTGGTCATTCCATTATGGGCTGGGATAGCTATCGCCTAGTGCTCAGCTTAGACGACACATTTTTGTTAGGCAAGTACCGTGGTACTTTATTAACTGCTGTTGGAATATATGGAAATAATGGTTTTGATGACTGCTTCAATATTTCAACGTTCAAACGTGCTTGTGGTTTCTTGATTCATGCTCTATCTTGCTATTTATTACAATTTAGTTATATTGTTCATGAAAAATACTTTTCATGAGAAACCAATCTATTTTCACTTTCAAAAAATTTATCCAATTTACAACGCGCAAGAGGGAAGTCGACATTTCCACGAATTGGTGAATCAATCCTCTGAGATGTGTGTTTGTGAGTCGCCGATCATTTAGAGTTAATTTGCTTGATAATAGAATCCCAATTGCGATTCACGACAAATCAATATCATTATCATTTTATACCCGCATGTTATTACAATTTGATTTAAAGAAACCATATCCGCGCGTCATTCATCACTATTTATATGATTTTCTTCTTGAATAGTTTCACGCCGACGTTCAGGTGACCGTCAGCATGGATTAGTAACATTACAACCACCCAATTTTCATAATGGGGTCGCAGTTGGGTTCAATACAATGGATGAAAATAAGCGATGATAGAACTGCGGTTAGAATGCAAGGCAATTTAGCTTCATCAGCACACAATATTAATAATAGAAGGTATAATACATTAGCATACAATGTATATGTTTAGTGCATGTTATTTAGACTTTTCATGTAGGTTGTAGTACTTTTTTTGACTTATTTTATGTTACAGTTTTCTCTTTTATTATTTAGAACTGTCTGACACTAACTCCTACATTTATTTTCTTCAATAGGTACGATGGCCGAGGAGCACTGCCCACCAGTTAGACATTGGCATCGAGGCCATGATAGGGAGGACACCCACAAGTGGAGCAACCACCTACTGAGATCCACCCTATCATATCCTTCCTTCATGGACGGCATAGAGCCGCTCACCCCGATATTGTAAGTAATATTTAATTTCTATTTTTACGTTACACTTGCATAATATTCATTTTGGCTAATGACTGATCGATCATATTGTTTTTTGCAAAACACTGTTCTAGAGGTTGTTTCACACTTGCTTATGCTGAAGGAGTGGCCCATTACTTGCAGAAGATTTATCAGTGGCCTAGAGGCACAGCTTCTATGTCTTTTACCTCTCACGGATAATCATCTACTTACTGCCCTAGTTGAGAGATGGTCTCCATAGACTAATACCTTTCACCCAGTTGTTGGTGAGGTGACAATGACGCTTTAAGACATGGTGATGATTCTGGGATTACGTGTTGATGGACGACCTGTTATTAGCCCAACTGTGATCGGTCAGGGGAAAAGATGGGCTAGCGACGGTTCTGACGACAGTTGTTGGGATGACACCCCATACCGGATGTGTACCATGACTCATCGGTCCACACATCGAACCTTCAAGATGGGTCAAACACAGGGAGCAGTGCATGCCATTGAGGTGGCAAGTGGGCTTTTAAGAGTCATCGCATCGAGCGAGGAGTACTTTAGGCACTGCCTACACATTGTTTCTTGGGTGTTTCTTCTTGGGATACATTAGGTTATGAGGTCCACTGTATCTTCTTCGGACCTAGATTCATTCAAGTATCAGGATGAGGTTTTGCCCACCTCATAGAAAGCTTAGTAAGGCTAACATTTGTCTGCCTATAATATGTGAGCATCTTCATGTTGGGAGATTCCTATATGTGTCATATTAATCTTGACTGATTAGTTTGAGGTATATTTTACTTTCTACACTTTCAAATTTTTAGCGTATATATTTGTTTAAAATGTAATGTGTGCATAGGTGGAATGGAAATATGTTCGCCGATGCCAATGTGACGTTGCATTATAAATGAGCCGGATGGTTTCGCATCGCAGTTGGACTTGCAGTATATTTCGATTCAAAATTCTATAATGCATAATTTAAATTTAATAATTGTGGGTGATTTGGGAGCCATTTTGGTAGCCATTCATCATACACATGCTTAGCAGACTCTAATATATGGTTAGCATGAGTCCCACTGATCAGTTGGAAGAGGGCGGAGTCGCATTTACCTGATCGAGTGTTGCGACCGTTTGGACTCATAACAGAGTAGATGTGGCACTAGTTGACCCTAGTTTCAAAATGGTGGTAGGATGGTTGGATGTCGATTGATTACCACCAAGTGCACATTCTGGGAGAGGGATTACCTAGTCGAGGGCTTGGATGAAGAAACGAGGGTAGCGGACTATCAATCGATATATGTCGGTTCGGATCTTGGGCTTTCTACTTTTCGCCGGATCCTCAAATACTTATCCCAAACCTAAATGTGTATATATAGCGTTAACATAAGTATTCGTTGAATTCAATATGTTACTTTGAAATTTCACACACTTTTTATGTAATGAGCACATCTTAGCAACTCAAAATATCTTAATCATTTGCCGGTAGGAAACGAGCCATAGATGAGTGCAGGTGTTATGTAGAGACTTGTGGTTGCATGTGTACATATCGGGCATTATGAATGAGCCATAGAGGATGTCTCACATTATGATTGGGACACCGGACCATCTACATATGCTGATCCATGTCCTTCTACATACCAGCCTACGTATGAATTACAACCACCTATCTTCCACACTATCTGCGCAAAGATCTTGCATTGGAGGGCCACCATCATCATCACATTGATACACAGGGAGTGCGATTCTGCAGACAACGGAGCGTTAATTGTTTATGATAGTCTTTTGCATTATACTACATTTGTTCTTATCTATTTTATTTTTATTTTGGATCATCCATTTATGTAAATACTTGTATTTACTTTTTGGAATGACTTGTAGAACTTTTATTTATTTTTGTAATGAATCATCCATATACTTAGTTTTATATATACTTAAATGAAAACCTACATAATTGATGATAAGGGCTTAAAGCTCACAAATGGAACATCCAAACTTAAAGAAAAAACAGAAGAACTTAAAACCAATCCTTGATGTAATAACTAATTGCATGTTAAAAAAAAAAATTTCTTTATAGGCTAGTTAACTAGCACCAGATCCTATAGACCGGTCGCCATTCGGCTACCCGAATATTACATACTGGTTGCTCACTAATTAGTACGACCCGATTCGCTGCACGCCGTTGGCGTTCTTAGTCACCCACTTAATGGGTGGCTATACCTAATTAAATTTTTTAATAATTTAATTCATACTTATTTAAAATAACATCAACGCATAAAAATCCTAAAAAAAATTTATAAAAGTTTTTTAATTAATTTAAAATATGGGACATTTACATATATATCACACAATTCTTATAAATTATATATCTAACATTTAAATTTTCATATTTACTTAAATAGCATTCAAATCTTTATTATTACATCAAAAATAGCACCATCTTTACTTTTTAGAGTGAAATGCACCTTTTTAGATATAGTAAAATTGTTATTTTTTTAAATATCAAACTTTTGGTGTTAGAAATATAAATACATAAGAATTGTGTGCTATGTATATAAATTTCCTTAAAATAATTCATAACTTTACTTCTTAATTTTATTAGGAAATCTAACACATATATAGATATTTGAAAAAAAAATCAGAAAACTCTAAAATTTTTATGTGAAAAAATTTCAAAAATAGAGAAAAAATTCACTAGGCTTAGCCTAGCAAAAATTCTACAATATATATTTGCTTTGGAGTATAAAGTTTAAATCTTTCTGATAACAATGTTATAAAATTGTATGTGAGAAATCATTACAATGAGAATTTCAGAATCAAGTTACAATAATTATGTGATGGAAGTTGGACTATAATAGTTGTCAGCAGTGATCGACGACGACAGTAGTCGACGATCAGGAACGTTTGAACTTCAAGCTTGTAGCTCTCTCCTGTCTTTATTTCAAGTTCACTTCTAACTTCTTCCTCCTTCGTGACAATAATGAGGTACTATTTATAAGATTTTGAGATGAGCATTTTGATCATTATAGCCAAAATCTCAAAACACTCCATGAGACGATTCATATTGATTCATTTAATCGTCGTAGTTTTGACCATTCAATTGACTTTTAATTTGAGTGATCTTGAGCTCGTTGGATTCATCTCGTTGAGCCGTTCGAATCGACTATAAGCACTTCAAATTTGGAAGTCATTTAACCATTCAATCAGTGTCTCGAATTTTTCACATATAGCCTTTGGACTTGATTTGAGCTTATTTGGGCTCTGCTTGACCCGATTTTAGTGTTGTTAAACTCATCTAATTTAGACGTTTAATTTTATTATATAAAAAAATATATGTATGTTATTTTAAAATTTTATGCTATATATCAATCATAATTAATGGAATGTCATTAATAAAATAATTCTTAAATATTTATTGCATTCAAGAAGATTCTTGATGGAGAAATAAATTAAATTTTAGCTCAATATAAATATTTAATACACTCACAAATTATAGAATAAGAGATAGCAATATTTTTATGTGAAATATCTCGAGAGAGTAAATCTCAAAAGGTTTAACGTAATTAAAATAATTCATTATATACTTGAAATTATAGAGTTTTACTCTTCTTCCTAATTTGAGAAGATGTACTTACAAAATTTTTGAATACTTATTTATGTTTCGATTGTATAAAAATTAAGAATAACAATAAAATAATAACAAGGCTATAATGGTTGAATGTTACTAATCATTCAATAGTGCCACCTTTGCTATCTAAATGATGAATCTTCTATTGTCATATATAAAAAAACTCACTCATATCATACTTCATCAATAAGCTAAGATCATAAGTCGGTATCATTACAATGGCTATTAGTCAATCATCATTAAAAAATTATGAATCAAATAATCAAGTTTAACTATAAAATCCCATCAACCAATCATTCAAAGCTAACTAATTTTAGCCAAATTACTTGTGGGAAAACTCTCAAATATCTCTTAAGCAATCATCACTTCTATGTGGCATTCAAAGACCTTTAATTACTTTTTGAAATATGTATTCACTAGAATCTATATGATTAATAGCTTTATTGAATAGCTCATCCTCAATAGAAGACTAAAGTGCTACCTCTACTCTTTTTTCTTCCCACTTAATGTAATAGCATAATATTAGTCTTCTTCTCTTGAATGTGATACCTTCTCTTGCCTCCTCTCACTTCTTGAGTTCTTGTAGCTCTCAAGAAAAGCTATTTAAGCATTGCAGAGTCTCTAGATCATAAATTTTTTATCGATATTGTGATTTTTTCTTCCTTTTACGTCATAATACACTCAGATATGTAAACTAAACCACCACAAATTATTATCCCTACTAAACTCAGTTCAAATTTATACGATCGACATATAATTTAATTAGAAAATCCCCTTCCCAAATCACCAATAATCCCTGCAAGAGCAATTCCCATCCTGAAAATGGTGAAACCGAGCACTATCTCTTACAATAATCACCCTCCCCTCCACCTTCGCAATAAGCTTAATGGCCGAATGGCAATCCACACAAACCCTCAGATTCTTCTTAACAATAATCGGCTTCCCCACCGGCGAGCTTATTAGTGCGAACGCCACCGCGATTCTCTCACTGTGATGCCGCAAAAGTCTCTCCTTTTCTCTCTCCTCGACCTTGCTCACAATCGCAGCCGTGTACGGCACATACCCTTCTTCTTTGATCCGCACCCACAGCTCCTCCATCTTGTTGTAGATCTCATCCTTCCTCGGATGCGACCAATCTTCTGCGCCGAACACATGAGTCTTCTTATCCATCTCAATCCAGCTCAACCCTGGAAGTTTCTTCCTCCCGCTATCCTTCATCAGCCTTCTCACCGCCTTTACGTCTTCCCACTGCCCCACGCCGGCGTAGATGGTCGAGAGAAGAACGTGAGTTCCACTGTTCTCCGGCTCTAGTCCCATCAACTTCTCCGCCGCAAGCTCGCCAAGCTCTTTCCGCCCGTGCGTCCTGCAAGCGCCGAGAAGAGAGCACCAAGCGTAGGCGTTGGGCTCGCAAGGCATCTTATCGATGAAATCCTCAGCTTCCTGGAGCTTCCCGGCTCGGCCGAGCATGTCGATGACGCAGGAGTAATGCTCATCTCTCGGCTCAACGCCGAAGGCTTCGCTCATCGAACCGAAGAATTGAAGCCCCTGCTCAACTAGCCCGGAATGGCTGCAGGCCATTAGAAGACTGACAAAGGTTACGTGGTTTGGCTCGATGTGTCTTGCAACCATTTGATGAAATGCCTCAACAGCTTCCTGGCCGCATCCGTGTTGTGCCAAGACGTTGATTATGGAATTCCAGGTGATGTCGGTTGGGTTCTGAATTTCTTCAAAGATTTGAGTTGAAGAGGAGAGAAGGCCGCATTTGCCGTACATGTCGACGAGGACGGCGGCAACGAAGGAGTCGAGGATGAAGCTACTTTTGATCACCTGAGCATGGAGTTGTATTCCTTGATCCAGAGCGGCATCGTTAGCACAAGCCTTGATCAAGCTCGAGAAGGTGAACTCGTTCGGGTCAATTCCTCGCCTTTTTGACTCCACGTATGTGGTAATGGCTTCCTCCATGTGATCCATTTCGATATAGCCGTCGATCAACGAACTACAGGACACAACATTCCAGCCATTAGATGAGGTCTTAACAACAATTGCAGCGCTCTCCAAGTCTCCAGCCTTGGAATACATGTCAGTGAGTGAGTTGCGGACAGCGTTCTCTGCAGAAAAGCCTGACTTTACCACGCCGGCATGGATTGATTGGCCGAGCTTACCAGCTTTCAGACCTGCACAAGCGCTGAGAGCGCTGCAGAAGATATGCTGGTCGGCGGCGAGGGTCTCATCGTTAAGGACACTGCGAAATGCGGCCAAAGCTTTGTCGAAATCACCGTTCTTTGCATACCCATCGATCATGGCGGTCCAGGAAACCTCGTCTTTCTCCGGCAGCTCCTCAAAAATCCTGCAAGCGAAGCCCAAAGAGTCGCATTTGGAGTACATGTCGGCGAGATTGCTGCCAACGAACAGCTCTGTGCTGTAACCTAGCTTCAGGCTAAAAGAATGCAGTTGCCTTCCGAAGGCAAGCAATCCGAGAGCGGCGGCTGCTTGGATGGCGCTGGAGAAGGCGAACTGGGTAGGTTGAATGCTGGCGACGCACATGTTGGAAAAGGTCAGGAGGGAATCGAGGAACCTGGCGTTGTGGGAGAAGCCGGTGATCATGGCTGTCCAAGTGACGAGGTTGCGCTGCAGCATACTGTCGAACATAGAGAGGGCGTTGGTGAGATCTCCGCACTTGGCGTACATGTTGAGAAGGTGATTGGCGATGAAAGTGGAGGGGATGCCGGTGGATGTGACGAGGCGAGCATGGAGCTGCTTGCCCTTCTGAAGCTTGCCGGTTAAGGCGTAGGTTTGGATGAGTTGGCCGTGAGCTCTTAGAAGGCTGATTTGTTCTGAGGAATTGATGATGGAAGAAGGCTGGTATGGGAGGCAAAGTGTTGGCCTCGTTTTATATTCATGAGTCTAGAATCAGAAATTATTTTTTCAGTATATATATCAAAGAGATGTTGGCCCAATATTCTCCCAATATTCTTTTATATATATATATATATATATATATATATTGAGAGAGAGAGAGATTTACATATATAATTCTTAAGTCATTCATATTTATATATTTAGCAGAAATATATATTTACTCACATGACACTCATTTCTTAAATAGCATAAAAAAACACCCACTCTAACTTTTCCACCATTAACTTACTATTACAAATAGGTTTTGGAGCAAAGGTGGTTATGATAAAAAAAAGGCAGTGATTGGAATGAAATGTGGTTGGGGTTTGGCTTGGTTGGCAAAGCTAGCTAACACAAGGA
Organism: Cymbidium sinense; assembly: GCA_021442155.1. Taxonomy (NCBI): domain Eukaryota; kingdom Viridiplantae; phylum Streptophyta; class Magnoliopsida; order Asparagales; family Orchidaceae; genus Cymbidium; species Cymbidium sinense. The sequence continues at coordinate 143,280,170 of CM038221.1, read as the reverse complement.
GCATGAAGTGCGCATGTGTAATGATTGGAAGTGAAGTGTGTGTCGTAGGGTTGCAAATGAATTGAGTTGAGCGAGTTAGAGTTTGCTAAAATTTGAGCTCATTCTCTAAACTGAAGCTCAAGATCGAGCTTGATTCGAGTACTTATGATAGCACTTCAATTTGATTCATTTAAAACTATAATTGTTTGTGCCTGATTTGATTTTGGCTAGTTAACTAATCAAATAAGCCTATTAATGAGTAACACAATTGAGAAGTTTCTTAGTTATTTGAATAGATTTTATCAAATCAATTAACAGGCAAGCTATTGAGCTTATAAATGGAATTGTAATTATTAAAAAACAAATAAGTATTTAATAAATATAAATAAGTAATTTGTATTCATGAAAAAAATGTAATTTAATATTTAAAAATAATGGTCCAACATAATCTCATATTAAAAAAATTTATAAGCCTTGAAAGAGTATATTATCTAGTCTTATTTATAAATTAAAAATAAAATAAAAACACCAAGTTCTAGATTATTTATTTGTATAATTGAGTGTTTATAAAAATATTCAAGCTTATTCCTTAGTTAATTACACGATCACTGTGAGTAGCTTTTTTAAGTGTATTAGCTCATTTGCAACCCTAATGTAGAAATCGTAAGAGATGGTCATGTCTATAGATGCATGTGAAAGCAATGGAAGTTATAGGTGGTGTGGGTGAGAGTGATCGCCAACATGTCACATAAACTTTAAAAATCTACTCTTAACACCTTGGGACGTGAAGTTAATAAAGAGAGAGCTTTTTAGTAAATAGCAAATTTTTAGGTGTTAAAGATAATAATGTGAATGAATTAAATGTTATTCATGTAAATCCTCCTCCTTTTATTATGTCACATGAGAGGTGCTACTTAAGCCAAACAAAAACAATCAAATTTTCTTGTTTAATAATTGAGTATATTTCTATTTAAACATCATGAAATCAAATATTAAAATACATTATTGGTAATGAAAAAAAAGGTAGAATACCATAGCCCAACAAATATTTCTCATGTGATTAAAGAAGTAAGATAACTATATTTCTCCATAGGCATGTTGGTCATAGCTTTAGCTACATAAGAGGTTGATGACATGATTGTTGTCATAAAGGATGAAGGGAATTAGAAAGCATGTAATGAAGATTGGAAGAAAGAGCCAAAATATCAAACATATAATAAATCTCATGTTTTTATTATGTTTGCAAGAAAATAAGTCATTGTGCTTCAAAATATATCAAGTAAAAAAATAACTTAACTAACAAGAAAAAAAATTGTGCTAGATGAAAAAAAAAAAAAACTATTTGGTACTTGAACATTAGTGTTAGTAATCATATCTGTGATTTTTGAAGTATATTTATGAAAATGGAGAGCCAACTTTGATGACTTTAAAATTTTTTTATCAAAGGCAAGATAAATTCTCATCCCTCTTAGAGATGAAAATCATTAATTTTATTTTGCTGAACACTCTGTGGAGGATATGAAGACTAGTATTATAAGCTTGGGATAATTACTCAAACATGTTATGATATTCACATGTTAGATTGAAAGCTTTTTATAAAAAATAACTTAAAAAAATTAATTTCCTATGTTGAAAAGACAAGTAATAAAATGTTATAAATATAATAAATGATTCAATGAAGTGTTTCAAAACTTGTAAGAGATACACCATGGCTTTAGCATTTGTGGCTTGGGTATCTAAATTTTGGAGACATCAATAATATGCAAAAAAAAAAAATGGTGTTTGACTAGCCATACGCTAATCATCCAAATTAGATTTGTAAATATTGCACATTTAAAATATAATTTAGTTTTTTTAGATAAAATAAAATTTAAATATCAAGCTATTTCAACTAATCTACATGAATATATACTAACTAATTATTTCAACATCTTTTGGAAAACATCATATGGTGTTTATTTTTGATATGTGTATAGGGACATCATGCAGATCTGAGGGTGTACTTATTGAAGTGATCAGGTTCGACATCAAGGAATGATGCATTATCTCGAAAGATAGAAATCACTACCTTATAATGGACCTAATCGCCTAATAAGGACTCCGAAGACATGATGAGTCTTTAAATATACTAGAGATTTTTCTCCTATTTTACATGGATGAATAAAGTAGGATTTACATTAAATCGGGTTCTAAAGTTCTCTATGGGGGTAAGTCCTCATAGTTAATTACATCCCACGGAAGGTGAATTCCTTAGGAATACTCTCGAATAAAGTAGGCAATTATTATCTCCAAAGATTTCATAGATAGGACTATCAATAAATCAATTATATTAGAAAATTAAATGGGATAGATCAGAAAGAGAGACTTATTATTGAATCCAAAAGGAGATGATTAGGGAATGCTCATGATACTAGAAAATCTAGTGAGCATTCTAATCTATCCTATAGTTGGGCTTTATATGTTCAAAATTGAGGATAATTATTTATTTGAGTTGAATTTTTATTAGATTGCTAGTGCTTATAATCTCACAATACAAGATTGTAAAAATGCAAAAGAGGTAAGAATTTATGCTTGTATCCCGAAGAAAATAGTCATCTCAAATCCTGAATCTATGGAGCTTTAGCAAGGGCTAAAACAAGACTTAAATCTAAGCGAAGATGAGTATATGGTTTACCTCCATAAAAGAGAGTAAACCACCTGATTTATAACCGCCTGGAGTTGCAGCCAACTTAGTCCTCATAAGTTTTAAAACCATGTAGGCAAGTCATATGATTTTGTAAAATAGTTGGGTTGTTATTATTTAGAAAGAAACTAAAATCCTTAAACCCACTCTCTAAGAGACTAGAGCATCAGTGACATGAGCAATGACTTAGTTTAATGCAAATCTTTTCAAATTTTATTTGATTTTGGATTCTTCATTTTGACATAGGCCATAGGATTTTTAAATGTCTAAATATATGATGAAATGAGGTTATTGGTTAACTCTGAGAGAAAGAGATATTTGTCACCACAGAAGAGACTCTCAAATGTTAAGTCTTCCCCTATCGTACAAGGATGGAAACCCTCTATTAGCAAGAGTGAAGTAATATGAATGCATGATATTATGCATACAACATTCAGCTAAGAGGTTACTAAATCTTTTAATTATCTTGATTTAATGCATAGACTTTATGTGATGTTATGAATTATTTAGAAAATTTAGTTATGAGTTGTAGTTAGGGTAAAAAATTTAATTTTTCTTGAGAGCCTAATAGGATCCAGGCCACACATTAAATCACCATATAAGTAAGAAACTAAGAAAAGACATGCTATTTCTATTGCACAATTTAAACATAACATCAAGTATTTTGTAAATTCAACATAAAAGAATAAAAAAGGCTGTAGTCGGTCCGAAAAGAGGAATAGGTAGCCGAGTTCTACCCTTATACAACCTGGCATATGAAAGAATAATTACAATTTACAAATGAATAAATTCTATGGGGGTCTTCTTATCTTCATTCTTCATATCTCATTCATTTCTTCATTTGGATTTGCTTACTTCAAAGGCATCACAGGGCCTCCCAAGATAAAACCTTCTAGCCACTGTTCATCCTAAACCCCCATAACATTAATCATAATTTTTAATATAAAATTACATTAAAATAAGAAACATAAATCTAACTACACCTATAAAATAAGTTTTAGCTAAACACACTATACAATCCAAGCAATTATATGAATAATTTGGACTTAACACCCTGCACATTGGTAATCAAGCCCACATGTCTTGATTTAGATTATGCTTAGGGGTTAAGCAACCTGAAAAAGAGAGCATTTATATTTATTTTAAGCACCCCTTAAGCACAATCTCCTATAGAAAATATGATTAGGCTAACCACGCTAACCTCCATCTAAGCATACATCTAACATCAGTCTAAAATAATACACATCCAAACAACATCATCATGCATAACATAAAGCTAAAAGTGGTGACTTACTTCTAAAGTGTGTGTATTAAGACTTGTGAGGTGTGCATTAACTAAACTTTGTTGTGATTTCCTATGTATGAAAGGATTTAATTATAAAAGATGGTTTCACTTTAAGTGATTTAATTGATTTTGGAATTTTACTTAATGTTTTCTTTTGTTTCATTTGGTTTACACTTAATAATTAAGTGTTATAAAGAGAATAAAAGAGAGGATCACTCTTTTTTATCCCTACCTTAAGTCACATCTAAAGCATATTAATTAATCACTTCTTTTTAGTGAATGACTTATTACATATTTTAAAATTTAATCCTAAGTTTAGGTTCACTTTAAATAACATCATTCAATAAAAAGACATCTTAAGATTAATTGGAATTAATTACTATCATATGACACATATTCATTCATTTCTTCCCATAATATACATGCACATAATTAAATCTAAGCATGCCTATACATGCAATATATTTTAGCACACTTAAATGATGGATGTAAACATGTACTTTTGGAATTTAAATGTTTCATTTGATTAAATTATTTTAATCATATTAATTTAAAGCTCAATCTAAATTCTTATATAAAAATACATAGGGATGAAATGAAATAGGTGCATTATTAATCAGAGAAGTGAGGTAATCAAATGACCTTCTTGGGGCTAGCTAAAGTCTCGTGTTCCAAAGATGTCCAAATTATATATCCATTACATTCAAACATATGTAAATTTACATACATCAACATAAGAAAGAGAGCTCCAAGTCATATAATTAATTAATTCAACAACTTAATCATTCATGAATTCATGGATTTTTGATAAAAGACCATGGGTTATAGTTCCATAATTAAATACACACACATGTATAAGAGATAAAAGCTAGCATATTCCATTGTTAATTAGGGAAGTGAGGTAATCAAATGACCTCCTTGGGGCTACTTAAAACCTCATATTCCTGGGATATCCAGACTAAATATTTGCCTTTCTCAAATACATATGGATGTATACATAAATAAAGGAAGAAAAACCATGCAAAAGTTATATTTTTATTTGATTGAAGCATTTATGCATTTGGAGTAAAGTCTTACCCAAATTCTAATATTGAAATACATAAGAATGAAATCAAATGGAGTACGTGTCGTTGTTAAACCAAGTGTTGACCTCATTTTTAGGATGAGCTCTCAAACCCTCCATCTTTAACATAGGACTTCTCTTAGACTTTAAGAGTTCTTTAGTCTTAAGGCACATCTAGTGATTAGGTGGGCACTCAACCTAGACTTAGAGACTTAGAAGAGTTAGCCATAGAATATGTCAAGCCTTAGGGGTGTTAGAAAATTTTTTTACCCTTAGCTTAAACCTATTCCTCACTTTCCTTCTTTCAAGTCAAACTTCAAATCAATTCTGTTTGATTTTCTCCAAACTCAAGTCAATTCCATGATTGAAATCCATGATTGAAATCTATGATTGAAACCCATGATCAAAATCTATCAAAAATTTCAATGTTCAAATTTTCTAAGTCCTTAATCCTTCCGTTAAGGACTCAACCAAAATCATGATTCAAACCTATTCAAATCTTTGAGATTTTCTCATAATCTATTTATATTCTCATTTATATTCACAAATATAAATGAAATATGAATTTAAACCCATCAAATCAAATTCAAAATTCAAAATTAATTCATGAAATTTTCCTTAAATCCTTTAAATTCAATTTAATGGATTTTACCTAAAATCTTGATCAAACCTATTCAAACCCTTGGGATTTTCTCAAAAAACTTATTTATATTCTCATTTATATTCTCATATATAAATGAAATATAAATATAAATCAAACAATTTCAATTCAAAAATTAAATTCCAATTTAAAATTCCCTTAAATCCTTTAAATTTCCTTTAATGAATTTAGCCTAAATAATGATTAAACCATTTCAAATCCTTGAAATTTATCATGATCAATTTATATTATCCTTTATATTTATATATAAATGAAATATAAATTCAAACAATCAAAACCAATTCCAAAAATCAAACTCAAATCAACTCAAAATCCAATCTAAGTCTTTCAAGTCAAAATCTTGAACTTAGCCAAATCACTTTCAAATCAAGCTAAACCCTTGATTTTCTCTCATGGTTCAATCAACCCTATAATCATGAGCTCACATATAAATCCAAACTTCAATCATTCAATCAAAACCTAAATCAAAAATCAAACCCAAAATCCGTTCATATTCTTCCTTTGAATATGAAATTTTCAAATGGATCAAAACCCATTTGACTTCAAACCACTTGTAAATGGATTTATATTTCAATCATGAGTCCATATACAAGATCAACCAACTTCAAAGCTTTGACCAAGCCATTTGACCCACTTAGGCTCACTTGACCCAAAGTGACCTAAAGTACCCTTATGAGCCAAATTTTGATCCTAACCAAATTGGATTGAACCAAACTCATATATCCCTCATCATGATCAATCATCATGGGATGATCAATCAATCAAATTGGGTCAAATCAAGTCAAACTTAAGGGCTGACCAAGTCAACACTTAACCTAAAATGAATCCTTAGATAGCCAAATTCCACCATTGGCCAAATTGATTGAAACCATTGATCTAAGTTCACTCATGAACTATGTTTGAGACCAAGCCAATATTTAAGCCTAACCTAGCCTGATTGGCTCACTTGACCCAAGTTGACCCATTTTGCCCTAAATGGTTAAAATATGTCAAAACTTGATCTAAGCCAAATTGATTGAAACCAATGGGTCAAGTCCATTCCAAATCACTTATGGAACTTGACCAAAGCCTCAATTAGCAAACTAGACCCTAGCCAGTGACCTTAGACCCAACATGACCTAAAGGGGTCATGTTGAGCCAAAATGGAACTTAACCCAAATTGATTGGAAACAAAAATACCAATCTACTCCATATGACTAACCAAACCTAAACCTACCCTTGAACTACCCCAAATAGGTCAAATGGGTCAAATAGGTCAACTGGACCCATTTGACCTAAATGAAGTCATATGAGACAAAATTAAATATATAGCAAATTGAATCAAACCAAAGCCACCAAAATATTTCAAATGGTCATATGAACTTGATCCAACCCTTGGTTTGACCCAATTTGACCTATTGGTCAACTTGACCCAAGTTGACCCATTTTGACATAAATGGGTCAACATGAGCTAAACCCTACCAAATGAATTCCAAATGTCATGAAACTTGGCCAAACCTAGTTTCTCCACATACCCAACGTGTCCAAAGTAGAAAAATAGTAAAATGACCATCCTACTCTAGGCCATAGAACAAATTTTGGCAACCCATGGGTGGTCATACCCTCTTCACATTCACTTGAGGCTTTCCTAAAGCTCAAGGTGACCTAGGGAGAGTGGTGCACCCAAATCAATGGGTTTGGTTCCCATTTGGTCCCTAGACCAAACCCACCTCATTGGTCAAAAAATTTTCAAACTCCCTCTCAAGCTCAAATTCAAGCACAGGTTGGCAATCCACTCCTTGGATCAAATCAACCATGTGCACACTCCTAACTGATCAAATAGCCCTCAACCTCTGATCAGTTGGATTAAAATGGCATGTCCATTGTCGTCTGTCCGATCCTTCAAGGGGGAGATATACTCCCCCTAATTCATTTCTATTTTCATTCACTCAAGGTCAATTAAAGGATAAGAATCCAGAGGAGGCATTAGAGATTGATCCTAAGCCTCCTATAGCTCTTCCCATTTTCTTTTTCTCGGCTTTTGAACAATGAAAAATAGAGGAGGTAGAGTGAATTACCAACTTCTTCCACACTTCATTTCCTTCCAATTACTCTTGCACACTTCATCTAGGAGCTAAGTCGAGTACACCTAAGCTTCTATTGGAGTTCCCATAATAAGGAAGAGCCCAATTGGATCAAAGCCAAAGCTCAAGCAAGGAGGAGTTGGTCCATACATTGATCTACTCAATCTTAAGTGCTCATACTCTCAGTAAGGCTTCGTCTCAACCAGACGAAGCTTCTCCAAGGGAATCGAGCACCGGTGATCACCTCCGATGAGATATGGGATTTTTCAACCATTAAACTCCATGTGGTGTGGAGCTTTGTGAAAGAAATTTTTACCCCATCAATTTTTGACTGTTGGATTTGTCTCTCTCTATCTTTAGATGGTGTGGGTTGAATTTGGTTTGATTTCATGCTAGATCTAGCTCGGATCTTCTCCTTGATCATGGACAATCTCTGTTGATCAAGGGAAAGAACTTGGATGATCTCAGTTGTCCATCCACACATTTTGGATGGACGGTTAAGATTATTCAACATGTTTAAACATCCAAACACGGGGAGATCCTTAGCCATCTGATCTTTGATCGAACGATAGAGGATTAAAGCATGTGCACTACTAGATTCCCCAATGAGGTGACAACTTAAGTGATCCCCTCATAACACGACGCATGTAAAGCGCGCTGACCGCCGCTGCCACGTGTTACCCCATGAGCTAGGGATTTATTAGGATTAGTTAAAAATGCTTAATTAATTTATGATTAATCCTATGATCTTCTAAAAAATTTATGATTAGTTAAAATCCTATGGATATATAATTATACCTAGAACATTTTAAAATTAATTTTGATGAGTTTTGAATTATGCTTTTCTCTGAATTTGGGTTTTATTGGAAAGTGTATTTTGCTAATTACACTTTAATTAGGCCTCTGATTAATCCTAAATTTTTTGGGTAAGTTTTAATGGATAACTTCTACCTCCACAAATTTTCTTGGAATTTATTGAAGGCTTGATTGGAATAATTGCATATGGTTTTCTTAATTATCGTTCTTATGTAATTAAGCATAATTAGGGTATGATTAATGATTTTAACTTATGATTAAAGTTGATTAAGGTCAGATCCAGTGAGTATGAGGTTTATAGAATATTTTTAGGGCATTTCCCCTAAGCTATTCCCTAAATCCCCTCTTCTCTCTTTAATCTCCTCTTAATTAAGGGTTAATTCATTAATTATCCCCTTAATCAATTTCTAAAAATTCTAAAAAGTTTTAGAATTTAATTAATCTACCTAGGGAAGATGATTATATGTTTAATAGCCTAAGTTCAATTTAGAAAATCAAAACCCCATTCATAAGTATGAAAGGGTGTTTTAAAATTATTTATGTCATCTCATTCGCTCATAATTATTTAGTTAATTCTTCTAAGATGTGTAGGTAAGGGTTAATTAAGCTACTTAATTCATACATTAACCTAATCAACACATAAAAGTAAATTTAATTGTTTAAAAATTAAACAAAAATATCAAACATATGTGGGAATGGGTTAGGAATTGCAAACTCATCTCACCTTTTTTAAAATTAAATCAAACTTCAAATTAAACAAAGATCATTTTGAAATTCACTTTGATTTATTTTAAACTTTCTTATTACATAAGAATGTCTTTAGGATTTAAGTGAAGTGAGTTTGTTTACATGATTTTATTCCTTTGAATCTTTCCCCAACATGTTAAGTTGTATGTCATGTGATGTCATGCATTCATAGTTTTGAAATTCAAATTTTGAAATGAAATTGTTTACTTTATGTCAAATTTGCATGTGTTGGCTAAAGTGGAAATATGAGTGGCTATTATCACTACTAAATCCAAATTATTTTTAGAATACATAAATCAAATACCAAATCTGAAAGTGTGCTACTTATGCTTTAACATGTTTAACATAGGTTTCCTTTCTTTCTTATGTTAGCATAGTTTTGAATAGGAGTTAGTAAGATGTAAGGTTCATTTGAAAAGAACCTAACACTCACTTAATTCTATGCCCTATTCATCCTTATGGTATCACCTAAGAAGGGTTAACTATACTTGCATACATAAATTGCATAAAATAAAATGAATCCTTTAAACAACTTTTGCATTTTCCTTTCTATTTCATTTCTTTTATGCATATGTTTGTATTTAAGGAAAGTGGTATATTAGTCTGGACAACCCCGAGGTTGCGAGGCTTTAAGTAACCCTAAGTAGGTCTTGTACCTTACACCTCTGGTTAACAATGGTGTTGTACTCACTTGTGCCTTTCTTACTTTCATGTATGTATGTGAAATTTTGGATAAGGAAAACCCTTTCTACTTAAGAAAAATCATGCATATTCAACTTCTAAATTTTCTTAAATGGATTACTTAGCATGCATCATAAAGTGTGTTAAATACTCATTGTTTGCATGTATAGATATGCTTAGGGTCCATCCATATGCATGTTATATATGTTGGGAAAAATAAATAATAATGTGTTATGTGAATTTTGGTTCATTTTATTTAATCTTAAAATACCTTTCTTTTGAATAGGTTTGTTTGGAGTTTATCTAAACTTAGGATTAATTAAAGATGTGAATCAATATTAAAAAGTTCTTCTCTTCCCTCTTCATAACTTAGTAATTAATTGATCCACTTAAAACCAAATTAAAATAAAATCAAAAACACTTAAATAACTTAAATGAAATCCTCCTCTATGTTGAACATGTTCTTCACACTTAGTAAATTTGAACCTAAAGCCATAGCTAAGCATACCCACAAAAGCACATTAGCCTAAGTCACCCTTCTAGCTTTAGTTTGGTTGGTGCATGGTTTGATGTTATGTTTTGTTTTGTGATATATATTTTAGACTGGATGTTAGGGTGTATGCTCATATGAATGATAATGGTAGGCGTTCTTAGTCTAACTATTCATTTCTGCAGATTGCTTAAGGGTGCTATCATAAATAAAAATATAAATGCTTTTTGCTTGTAGGTGCTTTATACCCCTAAGCATAACCCATAGGAGGTGGACTTAGTCACCCATGTGTGGGGTGATAAGTTCAATATACATGCTTGGTATTTGTGTGGTGTGATTTAGCTAACCTTTGTTTTGTAGGTGTTAGTTAGATTTCCACTTTTCATTTTTATGTAAAAAATTATATAATTAGGATTTTGGAATGATTATTACGGGGATTAGGATAAGCATTGGTCATAAGATTCTATCTTATGCACCATGAAGCCCTTAGCATCTACCATCCAACCATCCAAAAGAAGGAACCAGAAGAAAAGAAGAAAAGAAGAAGAAAGAAGAAAGAAGAAAGAAGAAAGAAGAATAAAGCTTGAAGACCCCCATACCAATGAATTTCTTGCTTAATTATAATTTAATTTATTTGTAATCCGTGTTGTATAAGGGTAGAGCTCTGCTACCCATATTTGATAATTTTAAGTTTGTGCGGTGGTGCCCGACCACAATGACCACTTATTCATTTTAAGATTAGCTTTATAAATTGATTGATGATTTGTTTAGCTTTTGCATTAAGTGGCATGCTTTTTCTAATTTATTTCTTACTTTATATATGGCATGGATGTGGATTATACTCTTTATAGAAAAATAAATCTTTTACCCAACTTAACAACTCAAATTAAAATTAAACAACTCATAACCTCACCTAAAGCTTAGGTTTAAAATTAAGATAAAAAAATTAGCAACTCCTTAGCTGGATGAGCATTTGTTTTATAATATCATGCACAATAATATCTTATTTTACTCTTGATTGGAGGGCTTTCACCTTTGCCATAGAAACTCAGTTTGACCTTTGAGAGCCGTGGTGGAAACTCACTTCCTCCCTTCTTGCTGATTTTGGCCAATAATATGATTTCTCATGCATTAGTCATATGAATCATATTAGCCTAAGTCAAAATAATTGTCCAAAATAAAAATAAAATGAAATTTGAATTGCATTAGATTTAGGTCATTTGAAGCATGTCCCTTTATATGATCTAGTTTCTTTAGGGAGAGAGTTTAATGACTTAATTTTTTTTTAAATGAATAACAACCCAACTATCTTGCATAAGCATAAATACTTGCCTACATGTATTTAAAATCATAGGAGGAGTTAGTTGGCGGTCACACTTAGGTGATTATAAGTCCAAGCTGTCGGGTTATTTGTCCTCTCTTGTGGAGGCAAACCAATTACCTATTTTTTCCTTAGATTTAGGTTGTGCTTCTGGCCCTCACTGAATCTCCCTAGATTTAGGTTCTCAGGTTTCTTTTCTCCTTTATGGGCCATAAGCTTAATTCCTCATCTCTTAGGCATTTCTTTAATCTTGTGTTAAGAAATCTTAAGTCCTAAATTTTTAATAAAAATACAACTCAAACAAACTAAATCAATTTCTAAAATATAAAGCCCAATTATAGGATAATTTGAGATGCAGGCTAGGTTTCCTAGCATCGTGGGCATCTCCTACTTATTTTCCATTTTAGCTTCAATAATAACTCCCTCTTTTGATTAATCCCATTTGATCTTCAAACATAAACCAATCAATTGATAGTCCTTCCTATTGAAATCTTCAAAGGCAATGACCATATACCTTAATCGAGAGTTTTCCTACAGGATCCTGTCCCTTAGGATGTAATTAATTATGGGGGCTTGCCCCTATAGGGAACTTAACAAACCTAATTTAAAATAAACCTTGCTTTGCTTTTCTATGTAAAGTAAGAGAAGAATCTTTGGTAGATATGCATACTCATCATCCTTAGGAGTCCTTATTGTGGTGATTGGTTCCATTAAAGGGTAGTGATTTCTATCTCTCGAGATAGTACATTATTTCCTTGATGATGTACTTGATCACCTGAATAAGTACATATCTATGGATCTACGTGGCATCCTAAAAAGATGAATTTTTATATAGGTGTTGCCTCTTTCATTTCTCCCCACAGATTTGAAGGCGACTCCTCTATAGGAATTTGTCAGCATAGATTTTTTTGGCGACTTCACTGGGGACGGTTTCTCTCTCCATCTTTGGTAAATGATCATTGTCTTTGAGTATCGATAGTGGGTTTGTACTTTGGTATGAATCCAAGACTATCCTTCTTTCTGTTGATACTTAGCTCATTTAATTCTTGAGTTAAGTTAGCCAACATATTTAGGTTTTAGGACCGCATTGCTTGTTGGTCTTAAAACCCCCGTTGGGTTCTCCAATGGGTAAAATGAAAAGATCTAAATAAAAAAAAAAAGAGAAAACATCTTAAAGACTTCCTCCTTATCATTTTTATGATAAGGAAAGGTTCATCCTAAAATAATAAAATCTTCCATAAAGAACTTTGCTTTTTCAAAAGTACCTTTTCAAAAATGCACTTAATAAAATATTTTTCACAAAATTTTATCACCTTCATTTAACAATTCTCATAATTGTTGCATGTAAGGATTTTCAAAAATAAGACTAATAACATTTTCCAAAAGCACAAATGAACATCTTCTTTCAATTCATTTTCAAAATAAATGAACAATCATCCCTTCCAAAAAGCACAATCATAATCATAAAATTTTCAAAGGCACACATAAAATTTTCTATTCAATACACTCACACTTATTGAATGGAAAGTTCATTTGTAAATAAAATTAAAATTTTCAAAAAGCACACATGAACACCTTCATTTAATATATTCAAATTTATTAAATGAAGATTTCATTCCCAACAAAAAAAAATATCTTTTAGGAAATCCCACTTTAGTATATCTCACATATGTTTTAAGTTGGAATTCCTCCCTTTCAAAAAAGCAACAATCACACACAAAAATTTCATATTTCAAAAAATAAAATTGATCTCCATTCTACATACCTAAATTTGTTGATTGGAAGTTCCCTTTTCAAAATTTAAAACTTTACTAGTCATATTTCAAAATTTTCACACACATTTGGAACCTCACTTAACATACCCAAATTTGTTAAGTGAAGTCTCCAAATTCAAAATTCAAAAAATTTCAAAACACATTTTAGAACCTCACTTAGCATAGAAAATTTGCTAAGTGAAGTTTCCAAATCCAAAAAAAATCAAAATCAACAATCATATTTCAAAATTTTCAAACACATTTGGAACCTCACTTAACATACCCAAATTTGTTAAGTAAGTATCCAAATTCAAAATCCAAAAATTTTCTAAACACATTTTGGAACCTCACTTAACATACCCAAATTTGTTAAGTGAAGTCTCCAAATTCCAAAATTCAAAAATTTTCAAGGCACATTTTGGAACCTCACTTAACATAATCAAATTTGCTAAGTAAACTTTCTAAATTCAAAAAATCAAAGTCAACAATCATATTTTAAAGTTTTCAAACACATTTGGAACCTCACTTAACATACCCAAATTTGTTAAGTGAAGTCTCCAAATTTAAAATCCAAAAATTTTCTAAACACATTTTGGAACCTTACTTAACATACCCAAATTTGTTAAGTGAAGTCTCCAAATCCCAAAATTCAAAAATTTTCAAAACACATTTTGGAACCTCACTTAGCATAATCAAATTTGCTAAGTGAAGTTTCCAAATCCAAAAAAAAACAAAAAAACAAAATCAACAATCATATTTCAAAAATTCCAAACACATTTGGAACCTCACTTAACATACCCAAATTTGTTAAGTGAAGTCTCCAAATTCAAAATCAAAAAAACACATTTGGAACCTCACTTAACATAAATTTGTTAAGTGATGTCTCCAAATCCAAAATTCAAAATTTTTCAAAACACATTTTGGAATTTCATTTAGCATAATCAAATTTGCTAAGTGAAGTTTCCAAATCCAAAAAAAAAAAAAAAAAAAAAAAAATCAAAATCAACAATCATATTTTAAAAATTCCAAACACATTTGGAACCTCACTTAACATACCCAAATTTGTTAAGTGAAGTCTCCAAATTCAAAATCTAAAAGTTTTGTAAACACATTTTGGAACCTCACTTAACATACCCAAATTTGTTAAGTGATGTCTCCAAATCCCAAAATTCAAAAATTTTCAAAACACATTTTGAAATTTCATTTAGCATAATCAAATTTGCTAAGTGAAGTTTCCAAATCCAAAATCAAAATCAACAATCATATTCCAAAAATTTTTAAAGCACATTTTGGAACCTCACTTAACATATCCAAATTTGTTAAGTGAAGTCTCCAAATCCAAAAATTTCAAAATTTTCAAACAATATTTGGAACTTCATTTAACATACCCAAATTTGTTAAGTAAAATTTCTAAATCCAAAATTTAAAACTTTTCAAAACATATTTTGGAACTTCACCTAGCATCAAATTTGCTAAATGAAGTTTCCAAAGTCAAAACCAAAATTTCTAAAACACCTTTGGAACTTCTTCCCTTAACATACCAAATTTGCTAAGGAGAAGTTTCCTTTTTTCAAAATAAAAAAATGAAATTAAAATGTTGAACACACTATTTGGAATCTCATTTAGCATACTCAAATTTTCTAAGTGAAATTTCCATTTAACAAAACCAAGTGGGGCTTCATCTTTAGCATACTAAATTTGCTAAAGTTGAATCTCCACTTTCAATCACCTTAAAAGCAAAACAAAACACTTAGGATTATCTTAGCACACCAAATTTGCTAAGGATCTTACCCTTTTCAAAATCATTATGAAACACTTAGGATTTTCTTAGCATACCTAAATTTGCTAAAATCCTATTTTCAAAAAAAAATTAAACAAGACACTTGGTTCTTCACTTAGTACCTAAATTTGCTAGAAAGAATTCCAAAATTTTCAAAATCAAAAATTCAAAAATAAACAACACTTTCTTTTAGCATACCTAAATTTTTAAGAAATTCCAAATAATCAGTCAAACAAATCATTTGACCCTTACTTTAACATACCAAATTTATTAAAGGAAAGGGCCCTCAAAATCAAAATTTAAATTCAAAAAATGATATGAAGCAATCTATCAAAATTTTGAATCCATATTTGACATACCTAAATTTGTTGAAGTTTGGATTCATATTCAAATTCTTCAATTAATCTTCTTAAATCTATTTGAACACTTCCAAGTTGTTGGATGTGGGTTCAAACTTTCAAAATTCAAAAATATATGGAGACAAAAATCTGATATAAGTTCATTTCTCATTGCATATTCTTTTCAATAAGTGTAGTATAGTTCAATTTTAGTTTTCGTTTGGAAATATGTCCCAATTTCTCACCTTCCCCACATGGATCTAACTTTAGATTATTTTCCCTACTATACCCACGATTCACTTTGGAGGATTTGAGGGGGAGATCACTTGTGAGGGCATTCCCTCACTCAGGATCAAGGTGATGGGTCCAATCATCGATAGACTTATTTGATATTCTCCATGAGGAAAGTTGTGTACCAAACTTGATTTACAGCTGCAATATTGGTTTCAGCTTGATTGTAGTTCATCCAGTTGCTCATGTTGCCTCTGCTTACCCTACCATGTACCCTCCAAGGGTAAGGCTCTTATTTAGGGCTTCTCCACATTTAAGTATGGGTAGCTCTCTCTCATCCATGAGATAGGAAAAAAGAACGTAAATGGTTCACACTTCGATAGGGAGCTAGAGCGTCGAAGCCATGGATGAGTCTCCCATCATCACTTCACGGTTATAGAGTTTCATCCTCTCTATAGACGAGAGGATGCAGAGAGGATTCATCACCTCCTCGGTGGCACTTGCAAAGTTTTAGGAGTAGGAGGTCATCTGGCCTCTTTGTCTATGCCAGTGGAGCATAGATGCTTAGAGTTTAGGACATAGTTTGACCTTTGATCTATTATCCCCATAGCAGGGAGATATAGAGGAGAGGCCCTGAGGCCATCACACATCACTAGTAGAGCGATGGAGGTTCAAGCTGTCGGCCACCGCTTTGATTAATTTTCTAGCTTGACCTGCCCATCGATGGTATTCTTCTCTCAGGATTAGCCACCAGAGGAGTTCTTGTGCAGTCGATGGTATCTCCCCACGCTTCCCATCCGCCATCGCTAGTATAGGTTTCATCTCCATTCTATCATGAAGGCCACATTTAGGAAAAAATCCGTTAGTGATCTATCACCAAGGGATCCTCCTACACCACCCATTGTGGTAGGTGAGCTCTCCTTGACCTTTTTACCCAGTGGTGACCCGAAGCATCGTGGTGGTTCCTTCACCAACTCCACCCACGGATGTGGAGATGGTGATATCACAGATATTCCAGTTGATGATTAAGTTATAGCTGGTAGATGATCATCCTAGGTTACCTCTATTACCATAGATGAGTATCATTCTTCTAGAGTAACGATGCACAGTTGACTCCTTTGAGGTTGATGCTCTTAGAGCGATCACACAATTCTAAATTGTTTGTACTGAGTTAGATCATTCCTTAGATGAGATAATTGCACTATTTTATGGAGAAGAAGGAGATCTTAGGTACAAGATGAAGAGAGAGTCGATCAATGAAGATGACTTGATGGGGATTGGTATATGCATGGTCGATACTAGAGGATCTCTCCGGATCAACAAGCCATAAAAGGTGATGAGGTTGATCAAGAGGATACCGCTGAATCAGCCCATCACATCTAACTTTAGTTAAGGCAGAAGGATAAGCAGATTGATAGGATGGCACATCAGTTACAGGACTTATTAGCAATTGTGTCAGTGCTTCAGAAATAAGCCCCTCCAATTCATCCTGCGGATGTTAGTTAACTTTGCAGTATGCAGACCTAGTTAAGACTCTACCTCCGTTAAGCAAAGTAACACTAGTGGAAAGGTAGTGGAAAGTACCTCCATGAAAAGATATGAAATCCATGGTTGAGCGGAGGTGAAGGAAGCTGGCTCAAGCAGGAGGATCATCGGTTCCAAAGGGTAGACCCTACCCAAAAAATTTGATGCTATCCAAGGTATCCCAAGGGTTTCACTCCTTCCTTCAAAAGCTTGATGGTAGTAGTGGGAATCCAGTAGCATATAGCTTACTTCATGGCTTGTTGCAACAGTGTGGCGACACTTTACTCTTTAGACTCTCTTTAGTGGTGTATTGCTTTTGATTGGTATCAACCAATGGTTCATAAAGATATTTTAAGTTAGAGCAACTCTTCATCAAGAGATTTCTTTGGAGCTCAGAAAGGGTTACTATAGGTGATCTCGTTGTACACCACTGAGTCACTTGTTGATTATATTCTCGATGGTGTAACCAGTATGAAGTGTGAACCAACTATGAACATGCCATTGAGATTCTCTTAAGAATATCCATGCGATCTCCTTCATGCTTAAGGCTTCACTATCAAGACATTTGAGAAGATAAACAAGGCTGGCTAGTCTACAAGGAGAGGCCAACAATGCCTTTTCAAGATCGTTACTAAGAAATCAAAAGGTTTATGAAAAGAAGCCGAGCGGTAGCGGGATTGATAAGGGAAGCGACTAGAGATCGGTCGAGAACCCTTCCTCACCACCGAGGCAAACCATACCTCCACCTCCCAGACCTCAGCCCAAACATACCACCCACCACCTGGCGGTGGCATGCATATCGCTAGGTAGCTATGGTCCACCTACTCTTTTAGATAAGTTAAACAAACCTTATTCTTTTAAGAGGGAGGTAATGAAAATCTTTAAGAATCTCTTAAAGAAACTTTTTTTAGCTACAGAGCCTAGGAGACCCGGAGGAAGTAGGCAAAGTCATGATCTAAACTTTTTGCCCTTACCACATATGCTAGGCCATATTTTGGAGGATTGCTTTACATTAAGGGGGAACACAATTTCAAGTCGGTCTTGTAGTTATCCTAAAGGAATATCTTGTGGAACAACCTTCTAGTTCCATTAGGGTAATCCTTGGGGATACAAGTGATCCTACCAAAACCAAAGAAGGTTGGGACATTTCTTTATCTAAAACCTCTAAGAAAATAATTCAAAAGATCAAGAAGCTTTCCTTGCAAGTGCTTGAGTCAGCTCAAACCTCCAACATCAAGGAAGGTTTGCAAGTTGCCAGTGCCAACTCTAGGAAAGTGGGAGCTCAGCAGCAACATGTGTCAGCCCAGGATAGCCCCTTAGCATAGCCACCGATCGTGTTCAACCTCCAGCCTTTAGTTGTAGCTTCCACACCGAGACTTCTACCATTTCAACTAGCTCTTCTATTTCTTCTACTAGTAGAACTCTTGTATTAGTGGATAAGGACATCAAATCCCTTACCCCACTCACTCTACTTGACTTCTACTTTGTACCCCCAAATACTTCCAAGAAATTAAAATATAAGGTTTGTTTGAATTATATCTATGTCTCTTATGATGAGTTATCTTCTTCTATTCCTAATGATAACTCTTCAAGTCTAATTAACTATAATAATTTTGATCTTCCTCTTTCTAATTCAGAGTTGGACTTTCCAACTCTGAATACTATGGTTCACCTCTTGAGATAGACTTGGAATCATCGATTCCGAGTCCCATAGGAGAAGCTGTAGGTGAGCCTAAGTGCAAGTAGAACTTCCACCACCTTCAAGAGATCACCAAAGTCAACCTGGCAAGGTTCTACCTCCTAGGCACCTCAAGATAGAGGAAATAAGTCATTGGGCGAAGATCAAGAAGATGCTCCACCTTAGATATGCTTGTGGAAGACCAGCCAAAGGTGGACTACAACATCCTTTCTCATCTAAGAAAGTTTCCATCTAAGCTAAGCATATATGATGCTTAGCTCAGCTGAACGCTATAAGTGAGGAAGCACATTATGCAAAAGAAGCTCAAGGGATTACCTTCACATATGAAGACCTTCTTATGGGGGACTTGGAGTACAACCGTCCCCTATACATCATAGTTGACATGGACAGGTTTAGACTTGCTAGGGTTCTCATGGATTCAGGTGCATCATTGAATATTATGAGTCTAAAGACCCTTGCCTATTTGAATATCAATATCTCTACACTCCGAGGAGACAAGAAGATGTTGAGAAGATTCAATGATCAAGGCAAATGGGCTTTAGATTCTATAGTGTTGCCATTGGAGATTGGTGACTAGAAGACTGAAGCCACGTTTTACATCATTGGTTCGAATACTTTGTTCCCTACTTTGCTTGGTAGGCCTTGGATACATCAGAATAAGATAATTCCATCCTCCCTTCATTAGTGCATCATGTTCAAAAAAAGGTAGAATTGAGTACCGTGTCAATGGGGATGAAAAGCCATTTTCAGTTAGAGAGGTTGAGATTTATGAGGATGCGACCTACTATCTTCCTCAAAACACCCTTTCTCATGAACTTGGACAAAATTTGAATGCAAATACAAAAGCAAAAAAAAAAAATGAAGGAAAAGAAAAGAAAAATGAAAATGAAAAGAAAAATAAAAGTTCAAGTACAAAAGAAAGGGGAAATTGAAGAAAATAGATCATATCATTCCACCCATAGTTCATTCCATCATATGGACATGTGGGTAGATGGCTCAACCTCCACCCAGGTAGGTAGAAATAGAGGGTTCGAGGTGGGAGACCCCAGTTGGCCTTGACAACATAGGTGGGTGTTCAGTTCATGGGAGTACCCTACTATTCACATAGACTTGGAATCTAGCTCAGAGGATGAGTCTAATGTGATTAGTATACCAGCCAATCCCTCTCAGCAGGTTCCATTGGAGGTGACTTTTGATCCAATCAGAGATGAAGACCAGGCCTCCAAGCAAAGCAAAGTATTTAAATCTGGTTTATGTGAAACTATTCGACAGCAATTGGGAACCTTAGCTCTTACCTCACTTACATCTCATAAAGTTGAAGGTTTAGTAGTTAAGGAAGTCCTAAGTCTTCCAGTGACATGAAGTAGAAGAAATTCTTTTTGGGATCATCCTCCTCAAGCCCTGAAGTTGATGTAGAGCATGAGGAAGATACTTTTAAAGAATTAATGGAATTACCTTTTGACTTTTACTCACCTTGTGTTCAAAATCTTATACAAAAAGGTTTAGTTCCTCACACATGGTCCAAGCATAGGTCAATTTTGAAAAGCTATGGAAAATACAGGGAAGCACAATCAAGAGAAGTCTAGGATTAGATAGTGGGTCGGTCGATGATGAAGATTATTGCCTAGTTGTTACCAACCATTTGGAGGATAGGTTATTCTCACACATCCCCAACTCTTATGAGAATGTGTGTTTAGAAACTGATGATCCAAATGATCTCCAAGTCAAAGAGCCAGAATTTGAAGAGAGATTCATTCAACAATCGATTAAAGAAATCAACCTTGGGAGAAGAAAATCTCGATATACATTTCATTCTTTAATGAAAAAAAAATGACTTAGTTATTGAGTTTAAAGACCTTCACATGGAGTTATGAAGAAATGGATTATCTCCACGGCGTTGTAGTCCATAAGCTAGCAATAGATCCTAATGTTACCCTATTAAGCAAGCTCCTAGGCATGCGATTAGAAATTGAACAACATGTCATTTTCGAGTCATCGATGTTGGTTTCATCAGGGAAGAAAAATATCCTACTTGGTTAGTTAGTGTCATCCCAGTTAAGAAGAAGAATGGCCAAATTCACATTATGTCAATTTTAGGAACTTAAATAAGGCATGTCCTAGGATGAGTTTCTTCTTCCTATACTAGAATTAATGGTGAACATCACCTCATCTCATGCAGTCTTTTCTTTCATGGATGGGTCATCCTGCTATAACCAAATCAAGATGTCTCATGAAGGTGAAAGAAACACTGTTTTCCAAACCCCAATCAGAATCTTATGTTATAGTGTCATGCCTTTCGACCTTAAAAATGTTGGTGCTACATACTAATGGGCCCTGACTCAGATCTTCAATGAACCCATCCATCATCAAGTTGAGTTCTACATTGATGATCTAGTAGTTAAAAGTAGAGAAAAGGAAGACTACCTCTTTGACTTGAGTGTAATTTTTGAATGATTAAGAGAATATAACCTCAAAATGAATCCCTTGAAGTGTGCATTTAAAGTCGCTTTAGGGAAATTCTTTAGGTTTGTTGTGGACATTGGGGAATAGAAATAGATCCTAAAAAGATCAAACCTATATTAGAAATTCCACCTCCTAAGAGTTTAACTCAATTTAGATCCTTTCAGGGATGGTTGATGTATCTAAGATGTTTTATCTCAAACCTATTAAGGAGATGCAAGCCATTCTCAACACTTATCAAAAAAGATACCAAGTTCAAGTGGGATGACAAGTGCTAGCATGCATTTGAAGATATCAAAGAGTACTTGGTGAAGCTACTAATTCTAGCAGCCCCTATCCTGGGCATGCCACTCATCCTATACATTACTGCATTAGATGACTCTCTCAATGTTCTGTTGGCCCAAGCCAATGATGAGGGAAGGAAAGCACTACTACCTCAGTTATCGATTCTTCAAAACTATCCACCTATTGAGAAACATTGCCTAGCTTTAATCTTTGCTTCCCAAAAGCTACAACATTATATGCTTTCTTATAAGGTGAACTTGATCTCCCGAAAAAATCTACTGCAATACCTCATGACACAACCAATGCTTTTCGGATGTTTGGCTCGTTGGTCCATGATACTCTCCTAGTTTGATATCATATTTGTACCCATCCGTGCAATAAAATGATAAGCATTAGTAGATTTCTTAGCAGCACACCCACTTCCCACTGATTCTCGACTTAGTGATGATCTCACTGATGAACAAATCATGAACTTAGGTGAGGCCGACAATCATCGATGGGAAATGTATTTTGATGGTGTGCTTCTTTTCTTAAAGGTGAAGCACCATGATCTATTCTCCTAGGAAAGACAGGGGTAGGAATAGTTCTTCTCCAAACTGTGTGATGAGATTCTCATACTATCTAACCCTACACCAATAATGAAGTTGAGTATGAGGCTTTGATTGCTGGTGGAGTTAGCCATCACTATCTCAAGAGCATCAACATCTTTGATTCTCGGTTGGTCATCAACCAGATTGGTCTACCGTCTCAACCCAAGCTTCATCATTACTATGAGTATACCATGAAGTGTTGGCCATTCTTGAAGTCACCATCTAATTCCTCGGCGAGAATGCGATGCGATGCCTTGGCCAAACTTGCCAAAGAGTTGGCATGTCGGATGAGTCCATTTCAATAAGGGTCCAAAATAGACAAGTCTATCCCTTATTGATGTGAACTCATGGAGACTTTCTCTTGAAGGGGAGGTTGCCATTGCCAAAATGGACAAGGAGTTGGATTGGAGGCAACATTCATAGATTACTTGAACTACTATCTCAAGAAAGTCAAGCCCATCGGGTGAAATAGAGCTCTCATGCTCTTGTTGATGGCACCCCTACATGGTCCTTTGACCAGATGTGGTTACATTATTTGGACAAACACAGAGCTCATGGAATTGTAACTAAGGTACATTTAGGTCTATATGGAGCTCATCAATCTGGTCCAAAGATGAAGGTGGAGATCAAAACACTTGGATACTCGCCTTTATGATCATGATTGCATGGATGTAGCTAGGAGCCATTGGTGTCGGTGCAGTGTGGTCCTCCACCAACATTCATTTTACACCCTACATTGGCTTCATGGCCATTTGAGTGTTGAGATACTGACATTGTAGGTCTGATCGATCCTCCTTCTTCCATGGGGCACTGATTCATCTTAGCTGCCACCGACTATTTTTCTAAGTGGATGGAAGCCATCCCACTCAGAGAGGTCACAACTCACCATATGCTTCAATTTTTTAGGAACCATATCATATATGGGTTAGGTTTGGTGAATTATCGATAATGTATTGCATTCAAAAGATTAACAACTTAGCTAGAGATATGATATAGATTGGAGATACTCCACCATCTACTAGCTAATGGCTTAGCAGAAGAATTCAACAAAACTCTCATCCAGATACTAAAGAAGACTCTTGATGATAATAAATGACAGTGGAACGAGCAGATAGTTGAAGCCTTGTGGGCTTATCGTACCACATACCGAACTCCAACTCAGTCTACCCCATTTTCCTTAGCATATGGTTCCAAAGTCATTCTTTCTTTAGAAGTTCAACTCCCATCACTAGGATAACATTAGGTAACAAGATCATTATAGAGCAGAATGCAAAGTTGCGGTTAGAAGAGCTCGAAGGTTTGAAGGAAAGTCTCACTGGGTGTGCAGAACCTCGAGGTTACAAGGAAAAATGATTCAAGCTCAAAATGGTCGCCCTAAGTCTTTCGAGTAGGTGAACTTGTGTGTTAGTCCTAAGGAGACAATTTTTTGTCATCAAAAGATGGGAGGCAAGTTTGAACCCACTTGGGAAGGCCCTATGTCATAGAGAAGGCCTAAGGAGGATCTTATCGACTTATTGATTGTAAAGGGGAACACTTTCCAATTAATGGGCTCAATCTAAAAAATGTTACCCATGAAATAAAACTTGTTTGAAAATAATCATTAATAAAAGAATAATTTCCATTCATCAATCTTCTCTTCTTTCAAGTGTTGTTGTATCTAATCACGTGATGTGTTTAGGGTAGGTGTAAGTCCCCAATGGCATCCTATCCCTTTCACAACATAAACAAAATCTCCTGATACTATTAGAATAGATGTAAGAAACCTAAGAGGTATCCTATTTTGATTAACTCAACTAGGGTAGGTGTGAGAGAACCCAAGCGACATCCTTTCTTAGTGAAAATTCTTGTTGCCACCCGTGGCATCATTTCATAATTCCTCAGCATATTTTAAGATGTGTAAGAGTCCCCCAATGGCAGCCTATTCCTTTAACAGATGCACACAACAAACACAATCCTTTATTTTGAGCTACTTTGATGTGGGAGCGAGTCCTTGTGACAATCACTCATTAACTGCTCTAGGTCGGGTCTACATACTACCTCACTAGTATGTCACCCAAGTGGTCATTTATTGGAGGATGTGAGTCCCCAAACTTTCTTCTTAACATGATCATTACAAACCAAAGAGCGCCTTGTTAGTATGGTATGCTTCACTACCCAATCAGTAAGTTACCTCATGTTGACCTTATTTAAGAAGATGTGAGTCCCCGTACTTTCTTCTTGAACTAGCCATCATGCTCTAACTAGGTCTTGCATATTTGAGGTCTAGGATAAGTCTCCCAGAGGCTCCTTTTCTCTTAACTACTTTTGAGTTGATATAAGTCCCGTGGCATTCACTCGGTAGTCTAGCGGATAGCTTTTTGTCAAGACTATCCCATTAGTTATAGGAGGATGTGAGTTCTTGAGCTTTCTTCTTAGGTTGATTGTTGCAAATCGGTGAACACCTTAGGTCGGTTGATGTTCGCTATGTTGACAGTGACTCACCCAGTTAGTACACCATTCTCGGTAGATATGAGTTCCCATGCTTTCTCCTTGAGTTGGACACTGAATACTTATTGAATTTATGACTAGCCATATCATTTTCTCCAAGGTGTTCATTAAGCCCTCATCCACATGGGTACTATTTGGATCAAGTCCTTTATGACCCATTTAGACACTACCGAGTTACTTTTGGATTGGGCTTTCCTAGTAGCCACCCCGGTCAAAAATTTGTTGAGGATTTTTCTCCTTGGTTTAATAAATCTGAGATAGGTCTTGGATGATATAAGATCCTTCTTAGTTTGACCCCTCGTAAACTAACATGGTCCATGATCAAACAAACTAAAAAAAATTGGATTAGAATTCAAGCCCCAAAGGGCCTCTCCCAGGCATTATCTTTAGAGGCGGTGTGTGAACTCCCATATGACTACTTGAGATAAATCCCTTGGTACTCACTCTGTAGTCACCCTTAGGGGTTCAATCACCATTTGCGGTTATCTCGACATCATTCCACTTTGAAAGATATAAGACTATGAGGCATTTTTAGCATGATTATCAAACCATGGATCAGGTCAGTTTGATTTATTGCCCAAAGCAACCAATCATCTTAGTGATCTTTTTTAGTGGAAGATTGAGTCTGTGAGCTTTCTTCCCTCCAATTGATCATTGCAAACTGAAAGGCACTCCTTTGGTTGGAAAGTTTTCCCATTGGTTGTAAAGTTTACTCCCTTTAGTTCAGTAAATCTAAGATAGGTCTAGGCTTCTATAAGCTCTTTCTTGGTTTGATTCATTGCAAACCAACAAAATCCATCAAAGAAAACAAATCTAAAAATGAAATTAATCTTGACTACCTTTGAGTTGATCTAAATCCCCCAATGTCATTCACTCATAGTTCTCCCAGGTTAGTTTGATTTGAAGTATACCCCAATGGTTTTTATTTCTAGAATATATGAGTCCATGCTTTCTTCTTGACCATTATATAAAGATATTTCTCCTTGGTTGGATAGTCTACCTTGTGGTTGGTAGACTACACCCTTTAAATTGGTAAATCCAGTTAGTCTAGGCTTTACTCACAGTTCATCAAACCTGATCCATCATAATCAAAATAAACAAACTAAAATGAAATCAATTTTGACTATATTTGAGTTGATCTAAATCCCAGTGACATTCACTCAATAAACCCAGGTTGTCTGTTCCTTGTCAGATTACCCAACTAGTCCACTTGGAGGATGTAAGTATATGATTTCTTCCTAGTATAATCTTTATATCGAAAGGCATCCCTTTGGTTGGTTTACTATATAGTACTACTCCTTTGGATTGGTAAATCGAGTTAGGTCTTAGCCTCATGGCTCTATGTTTGCAAACCAAGGTTCTTCCAAAATTCAAACTAACAAATTAAAACAAGTTCAACTCTCCCAGTGGAGATCTCCTAAATTCAAATCAAATCAAACCTTTCATCCCCTTGAATGACTTTCTACTTCCTTAATGGAAGGTTCTACTTATCCCTAAGTGGATTTCTTCCCTCTCTTATGTCTTGGACATAAGTAGCCACATTACCTAGCTCAATTCTTTCCTTGGGTTAAGATTGATTGTTTTGTGCTTGTGATCTCTTAATTTGTTGATCATTTGATCAACAACTGTAGTGTTTCTTGTCACACACCATTATTATGTTGACCTCATTTTTGATGAGCTCTCAACCCCTCCATCTTACTTGACTTCTCTTAGACTTTAAAGTTCCAGTCTTAAGACACATCTAATTAGATGGACAATTGATCTAAACTAAGAGTGTTAGATAGAATAGGTCACTTAGTGTTAGGAAAATTTCTTACCCTTAGCTAAACCATTCCTCACTTTCCTTCTTTCAAGTCAAATCCAAATCAATTCTTTTCATTTCTCCAAACTCAAGTCAATTCCATGATTAATTCATGAAATTTATGATTGAAATGATCAATAATCAAAAATTCCAAAGTTCAAATTTTTAAATCCTTTCCTTCCCTTAAGGACTAAATAAAAATGATCATTCAAATATTCAAATCTTTGAGATTTTCTCTCCATTTATATTCTCATTTTATATTCATATATATAAATTTATATCAAATCAAATCAAATTCAAAATCAATTCATGAAATCCTTAAATCCTTTAAATTCCTTTAATGGATTTAACCTAAAATCTCAATCAAATATCAAAAGTTTCTCAAAAATTATTTAAATTCAAACATCAAACTAATTAAAATCAAATCCAATCTCAAAATCATCTAAGCCTTTAAGTCAAAATCTTGAACTTTCTAAATTCATCATTTAAACCCTTTTTCATGGTTAAATGAACCCACTTGAGCTCACAAAATCAAAATGTGGTTTGTCACCCATTTGTCAGACTCCATTCAAAAATGAATGTTGAAACTCCCTCAAGCTCAATTCAAGCACATGGGAGGTTGGCAATCCACTCTTGGATCAACCATGTGCACTAATATCAAATAACCTTAGTTTCAATTGGATCAAACATGCCACGATTCTTCAAGGAGAGATATACTCCCCTAATTCAATATTTTCATTCAATTGATTAAAGGAAGCCAGAGCATGATCCCAAGCCTCCCAAAATCTTCCATTTTCCTTTTTTGCTTTTGAATGAAAAATAGGGAGGTTGAAAACTTTTCCACACTTCATTTCCTTTTTGCTCTTTCACACTTCATCTAGAGCCAGTAGCCTTCTTGGAGTTCCCAGCAAGGGAGAGCCCAATTGGATCAAAGCCAAAGCTCAAGCAAGGAGGAGTTGGTCCATACATCTACTCAATCTCGTGCTCATACTCTTAGCAGGCTTCATCTCACGAAAAAGCTTTTCAATCGAAGTGATCACCTCGATGAGGTATGGGATTTTCCAAACCATCAAACTCAATGTGGTGTGAGCTTTGTGAAAATTTTCAATCAAATTTTGATCATTGGATTTGCTCTATCTTTAGATGGTGTGGGTTGAATTTGGTTTGATTCCATGCTAGAGCTGGATCTTCCCATCATGTGGGCTCTGTTGATCAAGGAAGAACTTGATCTCGGTATCCATCCATGCTTTTTGACAATTTAGATATCCATTTATCTAATTTAAATCCTTAGCCATCTTTGATCGACGATGAGGATTAAAATTAATCATGACGTCATGAAAACTTTTGTGACCCCTCATGGCGACAGTAAAGCGTCTGACCACCACCACGTCACCATGAGCTAAGGATTTATTAAGATTAGTTAAAAATGCTTAATTAATTTATGATTTATCCAAGGATCTTCTAAAATGTATAACTCTTGCTAGAAAATTTAGATGAATATGAAATAAATACCTATGAATAGATAATTAAACCTAGAACATTTTAAAATTAATTTTGATGAGTTTTGAATAATTTTTTCTCTATATTTGGGTTTTATTAGAAAATATATTTTTAGTAATTACTCTTTAATTAGGCCTCTAATTAATCCCAAATTTCTTGGGTAAGTTTTAGGGGATGATTTCTACCTCCCCTAATTTTCTTGGGATTTATTGAAGGCTTGATTGAAATAATTGCATATGGTTTCAATTACCCTTCATGTAAGAATAATTAGGTATGATTACTTTTTTATGATTAGGGTTGATTAAGGTTCAATCCAGTGAGTAAGAGATTTATGGAATATTTTGGGGCATATAAACCCTCTTCTCTCTCTCCTCTTAATTAAGGGTTAATTCATTAATATCCCTTAATCAATTTCTAAAAATTCTAAAAAATTTCAGAACTTAATTAATCTACCTTGGGTAGATGATTAGGTGTTTAATAGCCTAAGTTAAATTAAGGAAATCAAAACCCCATTCATAAGTATGAAAGGGTGTTTTGAAATTACTTAAGGTAACCCCTTAATTAACTTTTAATTTATGAGCCAAATTAGGCCTTTTCATTATTAGGTGCATTGCAAATTTAAATTCCTTGTGGGTTTTATGTCATTTCATTGGCTCATAATTATTTTGTTAATTCTTCTAAGGTGGTGTAGGTAAGGTTAATTAATTACTTAATTCATACCTTAACCTAATCAACACATAAAATTTAATTATTTAAAATTAAAAAAATATCAAACATATGTGGGAATGGGTTAGAAATATCAAAGTCATCTCACCTTTTTTAAAATTAAATCAAACTTCAAACTAAACAAAAATCATTTTTAAATTCACTTTGATTTATTTTAAGCTTTCTTATTCCATAAGAATGTCTTTAGGATTTACGGGAAGTGAGTTTGTTTACATGCTTTCATTACTTTGAATTTTTCCCCAACTTGTTAAGTAGTATGTCATGTGATGTCATGCATTCATAGTTTTGAAATTCAAATTTTAAAATGAAATTGTTTACTTTATGTCAAATTTGCATGTGTTGGCTAAAGTGGAAATATGAGTGGCTATTATCACTACTAAATCAAATTATTTTTTCAATACATAAATCATACCAAATGAAAGTGTTACTTATACTTTAATTATAAGCTTGCATGTGATAGATTATAAGTCATGTTTAGCATAGGTTTCCTTTCTTTCTTATGTTAGCATAGTTTTGAATAGGTTAGTGTAAGGTTCATTTGAAAAAAAACCTTACTTAATTCTATTCTTATTCATCCTATGCTATCACTAAGAAGGGTTACCTATACTTACATACATAAATTGCATAAAATAAAATGAATCCATTAAACAACTTTTGCATTTTCCTTTATATTTCATTTCTTTTATACATATGTTTGTATTTAAAAAATATATTAGTGGACAACCCAAAACAGGCTTTAAGTAGCCTAAGTAGGTCTTGTACCCACCCTCACGGTTAACAATGGCACTGTACTCACTTATGCCTTTCTTACTTTCATGTGTGTATGTGAAATTTTGGATAAGGAAAACCCTTTCTACTTAAGAAAAATCATGCATATTCAACTTCTAAATTTTCTTAAATGGATTACTTAGCATGCATCATAAAGTGTGTTAAATACTCTTGTTTGCATGTATAGATATGCTTAGGGTCCATCCATATGCATGTTATATATGTTGGGAAAGAAATGAAGTAATGTGTGTTATGTGAATTTTGGTTCATTTTATTTAATCTTAAAATGCCTTTCTTTTTGAATAGGTTTGATTTTATTTAAACTTAGGATTAATTAAAAGATGTAATCAAAACATTCACCTAAATGAAGCTAAAATGTGAATCTACTTTAGAAATTTCTTAGGTTAGGGAAGGAAAGAGAAGTTCTCTTCTCTTTCTCCTCTTCATAACTTAGTAATTAATTATAAGATCCACTTAAACCAAATCAAAACATGAAATAAAATTGACCCAAAACTCTTAAACAACTTAAATGAAACCCTCCTCTAAGTTGAACATATTCTTCACACATAGAAAATTTGAACCTAAAGCCATAACTAAGCATACCACACAAGCCTTCAAAGCACACACATTAGCCTAAGTCACCACTTCTAGCTTTAGGTTAGGTCGGTGCATGATTTGATGTTATATTTTATTTTGTGATATATATTTTAGACTGGATGTTAGGGTGTATGCTCATAGAATGAATGGTAGGATATTTTATTCTAACTATTCTTTTCTGCAGGGGATTGTGCTTAAGAGGCGCTATAATAAATAACAATATAAATGCTTTTGCTTGCAAGTGCTTTATACCCCTAAGCATAACCCATAGGCTAGGTGGACTTAGTCACCCATGTGTGGGGTGATAAGTCCAATATACATGCTTGAGATTTGTGTGGTGTGATTTAGTTAACCTTTATTTTACAGGTGTTAGTTAGATTTTCACTTTTTCTTTTCATGTAAAAATTTGTATAATTAGGATTTTGGAATGATTATTATGGGGAGTAGGATAAGCATTGGTCATAAGATTCTATCTTATGCACCATGTGAAGCCTTGGAGCATCTACCATCCAACCATCCAAAAGATGGAACCAAAGAAGGAAAGAAGAAAAGAAGAAGAAAGAATCAAGAAAGAAGAAAGAAGATGAATGCATAAGTATTGGAAAATAGATTCTGATTTAATAATGATAATAGCCACACATATATTAATTTAAATCAACAAATGCAAGCTTGATATAAAGTAAATAATTAATTTAATTAATTTTGGAAAGAGGATGAATGCATGATCTCAAGTGACATACAACATTTAATATGATTGAAAATAAATAAAGGGACATAAGCACATGATTTCATTTAATCCAACTAATTCCTAAGGACAATCATACTGAATAAGCTCATTTAAATTAAACCAAAGTTTCTTAATGTCATTTTTAATTTCATGTTTGATTTGATTTAAGCAATGTGAGAAAGGTTTGCTAATCCTAAACCCATTCCCCATGTGTGGTTTAATTTGATTTAATGAAAATAAATTAGATTGATTTTATGGATTAATTAGGTTAAGGTATGAATTAAATCAATTAATTCAACCCTTACCTATGTTACCTTAAGATAATTTAATTAAATGATTGTGAGCTAATGTAATATGCAAATGAATTAAAAGTAAATAGCAATGCTCCTATAAAATGAAAGGGGCATAATGCAATTAGCTCACAATCATTAATTAATTAAGCTTATGATACTCACTTAATTGCTTTTATGATTTTCTCACACATGTGAGCTAACCATAATTTTATTAACTATCTTTAGGCTATTAAACACCTAAAGCTCTACTCATGAATTAATTAAGGAAAATCAAAAAGAAATTACCCTTTAATTAGGTTAATCAAGTTATTAATCCACTAATCCATTCTCTTTACTTAATTTTTTTGTTAAGAAAAGAGGGGGAAAACTTAGGGGAAAAATTAGGAGGGAGGCCCTAATCCAATTCCCTATGTCCCCCCATTGTTCAACAGTGATTGAGGGGTCCAATGTGTTGATTAATTACTATTCATATGCTTAATAATTACTTAATTAAATTAAAAGAGTAATTAAGGCTTAAATAATCAATTCCCCCAATTAATCAATGAATAAATTCCAAGAAAAATAGGGGAGGCAGAGGTCATCCCCCTAAACATTCTCAAAAAGTTTGAAATTGGTTGGTTAATTAATTATGGAGTAATTAGGTTAATTAAAATTTTAATTAAACTTGAATTAGCTAAAATTAACATTCAAATTTAATTAAGAATACTTTAATGGATTCCCATCTAAAATACCATTAAAATGAGCCATTATTTATATTTTTTGAAATTTTCTTCAATTATTGTTATGAATTAGTGAATTTTTAGCCTTAGAAACACATTAATTAACCTTAATTTTGCCTAATCCCACCGTCGCCATGTGGCGCATTGACGCAGCCAGTTTCCACATGGCACTGCGAGATTGGCTATTTAAATTGTCGCATCAGTGCAATCGGAACCAATGGCGATGCGGTGATCTTCATCATCCATCTAGATCGATGATGCGATCAATCATGGGAGAAAAATAGATGGATCTAACATAATTTGATTAGAGCCGTTCACTCCAATCATATGAAATAGACAACCTGTGATCCTCCTTCCCGTGAGCGATGAACGACGAAGGTCATTCTCTGTGGATCGCTCGATCCGAGCTCACCCGAGCTCATTCACTCCAAAATTAACCCACACTTTCGTGTGAGGGATCCACGAGGATCCAACATCTAGGATGGGCACACATGCAAATTTCCTTTGAGAAGCTCCAACCAAAATATTCCAATTCTAAGATTTTGGGAATTACCACAGTCGGTGATCAGGGTGATCCATGTAGTAGCTTTTCGTTTTATCAAACATGCTTAGAAGCAGCAATACGTAACTGGAACGGTGGGTCAAATTCCATCACTATGGAGCTCGGTGGTGATCAAAGTCCTTCCTCTAGTGGCTTGTGAGCTCGGGAAATTACTTGGGTGGCTTCGATGATGAGCGTGGAAGGTGTGTGTAAGAGTAATTTAGTTTTGGTTAAGAAACGAGCAAGCTTGGATTGAGATTAACCTCCCTTAT
This sequence comes from Cymbidium sinense, assembly GCA_021442155.1. Lineage (NCBI taxonomy): Eukaryota > Viridiplantae > Streptophyta > Magnoliopsida > Asparagales > Orchidaceae > Cymbidium > Cymbidium sinense. Next base: position 143,247,289 of record CM038221.1, on the reverse strand, counting down.
TTAGGTTTCATACAAGGAGGAGAAATTTTGAAGATAGGAAGCTCAAGATTGCTCTGGGGATTGCAAGGAGTCTCGAAATCATGCGAGGAAGCTCTCAAAATTTGTAGTGATCCATTTTCTGTGTGAAATGAGGGGGTATACCCCTCGGTTTGTTGAGGTGGACAGATAGGATGGATTCATATTTTTTGGCCAGCCATTTACCGTTAGAGCACTAGAGTGGTCGCACTCAAGTCCACATGGCTCAAAGAGGCCATGGCAGGAGGCTCCAAGCTAGATATGGGCTGATCTCCTTTCCTTGATCCCTTGGGTGCTTGGGTTGCATGGGAGGTGAGTTAACTCACCTCCCTTTGGTCCATGGTAAGTCCCATCCCTTTGTAGAGTGGGCTAGGAGGCTTAGGGATCCCTCATTTGGGTGAGTGAGGGCTGCAAAGGTGAAAGGAGGGTAGAACTTACCATTTTTGGCAAAATCCACATGGGGGAAAGGATCCATGGAGGATTTGAATTGGTCTTGTCTCCAAATGGGTTTGGGAAGATTTTAGGTTGACCCAAGAAGGGTTTGGGTTGGGTTTGGTCAGCCTCTAATGGGTCATGGGTTGATTTTATGTGGTTTGGCTTCATTTGGTAAAATGAGTTCATATAGGGTCATGTTGGGTTAGGTTGATCAATTGGTCAAATTGGGTTAAGCCAAGGCTTAGGTTAGGTTCAAATGATGATTTGAAGTGTTTTGGTTCAAATGGTTTCAATCAATTTGGCTTTTATTTTATTTTAGCTCATTTGGATTCATATAGGTCAAATAAGCATGACCAATTTGACCAAATTGGTTGGTCTTGGTTGTTCAAGGGTCAATTGAAAATGATTGTATATTTCAATTTGAATCAATTTGGATTTAATTTAGATTTTGACTAATTTAACCCTTTAGGTCAATTTGGGCTAGGTTGGGTCAAGTTGACCAATTGGTCAAATTAGACTCAATTATGGCTTTGGTCAAGTTCAATAATCAATTTGGAATGAACTTGAGCCATTGGTTGCAATCAATTTGGGTTAGGTTATGATTTTACCTATTTTGGGTTTTTAGGCTATTTGGGTCAACTTGGGTCAAATGACCAATTGGACTTAGTTTGGCTCAATTGAGGGTCAAGTCATGGTCAATCATTGATCATGGGTTGGTATGAATCAATGGTTTCAATCAATTTGGTTTATGGTGGGTTTTGGCTAGTTTGGGTTTCATTTGGGCTAAAGGTCGACTTGGTCAAAGGACCAAGTTGATTTGGTTTGACCCAATTCAAGGTGGTTGATCATCCTAGGGTGATTGTTGATCATCATATGAGGCTTGGATGGGCTTGGTTCAATCTAATTTGGGTTAGATTAGAACTTGACTCAAAAAGGTCCTTTAGGCCACTTTGGGTCAAGTGGACCTAAATGGGTCAATTAGTTTGGTTTTAGCTTGATTCATGTTTAGTTGAAATTATAGATGAGCTTAGGATTGAAATATAAATCCAACTGTAATCAATTTGGAGTCTAATGGATTTTTTTAGCAATACGTAACCGGAACGAAGTGATTTGAGTTTGGTTTGATAATTATATGTTTCATTTATATTTGCATAGATGATTAAAGGAATGATTGATTCAAGAGAAAGTCCATTAGTTTTGGCATAGTTTAGGTAGATTTTGGTTAAGTCCAAGAAATTAGCTTAAAGGGTATAAATTGGATTTTGGTTTAGTTTTGGATTTGGTTTCGGCTATCTAGATTTATATTTCATCTATATTTAGGAATACAAATAAAGATATAAATGATTCATGAGAAAATCACTTGAGTTTGAGTGATTTGAAAATTTGACCAAACTTAGGGATGTAGGTAAAAAGTAGAAAAGAAAATTTAGTTTGATTTATTTTTTATCATTGGAATTTAAGTTTCATTTATATTTATGAATATAAATGAAGGAGTAATTGAGTTATAAAAAAATTAAATGATTTTGGGTTGATTTGGGTTAAGATTTGATTAAGCTTAAGAAGGTAGGTCCATATGGCTTAAGAAGGGATTTTGACTTGGTTTGATTTAGTTTGATTTAGTTTTGGTAATTTGAGTTGGTTTCATTTATATTTGTGGATATAAATGAAGAAATAATTAATTTATAAATAAATCAATCATGTTTGGGATAACTTAAGTGGAGATTTGGCTAAGCTTATGAGAACAAGTCATATGGCTTAGAATGAATTTTGAAACTTGGATTTGATTTTGGGATTGAATTATTTGAAGTTGGATTTGAATTTGATAGTTTGATTGAAGGATTGAATTGAAATTTGATAAAAATCAAATGAATTGGGATTGATTTGAATTTGGTCAAGGCTAAGTCCATAAGATGAAATCAAAGGGCTTAAAAGGGTTTTGAATTCAATCATAAGGTTCATAGAAAATTTTGAGCTTGGATTTGATCATGGGATTGATTATGAGTCTTGGAAATTTAGTTTGGATTTGGTATGAATTTGGGGTTTGGTTTGAGAAGAAAACCATGGATTGGGTTTAGGCATAGGGTAGGCAAGTCTAAGTCCCTAAGGCATAACTTATTCCATGACTAACCCTTCTAAGTCTAGCGTGGGTTAAGTGTTCACCTAATCACAAGTGTCTTAAGATTGAGAAACTCTTAGTGTCTATAAGAGTCTTAGATCTATGATGAGGAAGTTAAGAACTCACTCCAAAAATGAGGTCAATAAAAGGACCCATAATAGGTGTGATGTAATTGACAAGGCACATCACATATATTGGCATTGACCGAGTTGATCAACAATGTCCAAAGGATTACAAGCTCTAACAAAAATGATCTATCCCTAAACCCAAGATGTAGATGGAATCATGATCTTGGGTGTAATCAACTTATGCCAAGGGCATAAGAGGAGGAGGAGGAATCTGATTGAGTATGTTAACCTTCCACAGGAAGCGGGTTGGGTCATCCAGAGGATAAAGTTTGAGTTTGATTACAAATATGATTTGGGGGAGAGAGGATATGCTAGGGATTAGGATTTATAACCCACCAGAGATGGGTGCATGAACCTTCCACTAGAGAAGCAAGTTTAGATTATCCACTAGGGATAAGAACTTAATTTGGCTTGATTTGTGATTATGGTCTAGGCTCCACTAGGGGGACTAAATCAATTTGTGCCTCCTCACTAGAGAGAAATTTGATTTGATTGGTGAGCATCCACTAGGGATGAAGAATTGATTTGACTTAATTGGAGTTGAGAGTATATCTACTAATGATATGAGCTTGGATCCACTAGGGAGTAAGGTGGATTTGATTTATGGATTTCCTTGGTTTTCTTGGGGAAATATTCGCTAGGGATGAGAGTGGATTTAATATATGGACCTGGTGGGATCTCGAGAATATATCAACCTTGTCCTAGATTTACAAATCCAAAGGCAAAGTCTACCGGCCATCAAGTAGGACTATGTAACTTAAGGGTGACTACTGAGAGAGTGCCACTTGGGCCCTATCTCAACTCAAGAGTAGCTAGAGGTGTCATTTTAATTTAAATAGACCCTATCGGTGTGCGATGGATTCACTAAGAAGGAGTTATATTAGCTTTGGCCTATCTCAGATTTACAAATTCAAAGGGATAGTCTACAGGCTACTGGGTAGAGCTAACCAACATAAGGGGTGTCTTTCGGTATGCAACGGTTATGCTAGGAAGAAAGAGTGTAGACTTGCATCTTTCAAACTGGGGATCAACTGCTGGGGTGATTGTTTGTTAGCACAATAAATTAAACTTCAAAGTCGTTGATGTGGAGATGGTCTTTGGAAAGAATGCATAATAGACTTACATCTTCTAAAGCAAGGATGACCATTGGGGTGACCTGTTGGTGGCACAACAAGTCGAACTCGACCTAAAGGCGACTACTGAGAGAATGCCTCTTGGGACTTATCTTAGCTCAGAAGTAGTTAGGGGATTTCTATAGGGAGTTTTGCTGACACTGCCCTAAAGATAAGATGTCTTCTTGGGAAAAGGTACCACTAGGGGTGTCCTCCTAATCCACAACTAAAAAATAATATATTTTATTTATATGTTTGTGTGGTCCTTGTTAGTGTGCGAGGGGCCACACTAAGAAGGGGCTTATATCAGCCTAGTTCCATCTCAGACTTACTGGACCAAGGGAGAATCTGCATATCCAAAAATCAGATTATCTAATCACAGGGGTGGCTACTAAGAAAAGGGGACTATCTAATCCAAGAGTAACCTGGGTAGTGTCTAAATTGGGTCACTAAAGAAGTGATTCAAATAGAGTGCCCATCGGGGAGGTACGAGGGCTTTATCTGGATCACATAAAAAAGCCTATAGGTATTGGTGGCCAACTCGGGAGAAAGCTTGTAGATTTACATCTGCCATGAGTGGTGTATCACAGGTGGGTCGCTGCCAGCATAGCGAGAACCAACCAACCTAAAGTGCTCGTCGATTTGTGTTGATCAATCTGAGAAGAAGGCTTGTAGACTTACATCTTCATAGACAAAAATGATCACTGGGATAGTCTGTCTTTGGCAGGACAGATATTATCTGACTTAAGGTGACTACCAAGTGGGAGTCCGTGAGGACCCAGACTTGAGTAGTCAAAAGAGCCATTGGGGACTTATCCTAAACCTTAAATATACTCAACTGGTTAGTCATGATGAGTTCAAGAAGAAAACTTGTAGATATATCTTCTTAAACAAAGTCAGCACGAAGTAGCATACCAGTCATGCAGTAAGGCCTACCAAACAAATAAGATGCTCTTTAGTTTACAATGGTCAAGTTAAGAAGAAGGCTTGTAGACTTATATCCTCTAAACAAGGAACCACTGGAGTGACACACTAACATGGTAGCATGTTAGCCCGACCTAGAGCAGCTAATGAGTGAGTTTCATAGGGGGCTTTATCCCACATCAAAATAGCCCGAGACAAAAGATACGTGTTTCTTTTATGTGATTGTGTGTAGTTTGTGTTGGTGTTTTGTTGACAAGGATAGGATGCTGCATGGGTTTCTTACACCTACCTTAAACACATCATGGCATATTTGTAAACAAATATTCTTCTCAACATAGAGACAAGATTTGAGATGAAAAAAAATTTTATTGATAATTATTTTGAAAAAAGATTTATGGATAATATTTCTTAGGTAGAGCCCATTGACTGGAAGCATTGGGTGCTCTCCCTTACATTTTATAAGCTGATAAGATCCTCCTTGGTAGGCTTTCTCTGTGAAGAAAGGGCATTCCCAAGTGGGTTCAAACTTACCTCCCATCTGTTGACGGGCAATAATTGGTCTCCTTAAACTAAAGCAAGCTCTCCTACTTGACAAGCTCTAGAACAGACCAACTTATTATGAGTTTGAATCATTTTGGCTTTGTACAACTTGAGATTCTGCCATGCCTAGAGATGTCTCTCCTCCAAACCTTTGAGCTCTTCTAATCGAAACTTGGAATTTTTCTCCATTGTGATCTTGCTACCCATAACTATCCTTAATGATGGGAGTTGGACTTCTAATGGTAGAATGACTTGAATACACTAGGAGAAAGGGTAGATTGAGTGAGTTACGTATGTGCGTTAATCCCAGGCTTCAAATGCTCATGCCCTTGTTGCTTATTATAGTGTCTTCTTTAACATCCGAATGAGAGTTTTGTTGAAGGCTTCTGCTAAGCCATTTTCCCTCGGGTAATAGATGGTAGAATATCTCTAATCTATGTTGTGTCTTTGGGAAAAGCTGTTAATTTTAGTGCTCTTGAATGTAGTACCTTTATCAGCTATAATTCGTCAAGGCACCCCGAACCTATATATGATATTATTTCTGAAAAATTGGAGCACAACTGAGCTATGACCTCTCTAAGTGGGATTGTCTCCGCCTACTTGGAAAAGTAGTTGATAGCAGCTAGAATGAATTGATGACCCTTGGAAGAAGGAGGGTCAATCGGACCCACTATGTCAGTACTCCAACACTCAAATGACCATGATGAAAATGTAGGGTGTAGAATGTGGGGTGATTGGTGTAGGACCACACCGTGCACCTGACATTGGTCATATCTTCTAGCTATGCCCATGAAGTCTATGATCATCAAAGGCCAGTAGTATCCTAGTCTCTTCAGACCAGATTGATGCACTCCACATAAATCTGAGTGTACCCCAGTCACGATCTTACGAGCTTCATGTTTTTCCAAACAACCTAACAACATATGATTGAATGACTGCCAATATAAGGTGCCATCTATGAGAGCCTAGGAAAGGGCTCTTTTCTTCACCTGATGGGCTAGTGACTTCTCTTGAGGTAGTTTGTCTATATTTAAGTAATCCATGAATGGTTGCCTCCAATCCAACTCATCATTCTTTTTTGCAATGATAACCTCCCCTTTAAGAGAGAGTCTCTTGATGAGTTCAGCCTCAACATGGGATAATACTTGTCTATTTTTAACCCTTATTGGTATGGACTCATCTTCTAGACATGCCAACTCCTTTTCAAGCTTGGCTAATGCATCTACCACTACGTTCTCTACTCGAGGAATCTTGTAAATGTTAACCTCTGGGATTTGGGCCAACAACTCTATAATGTACTTGCGGTAATAATGGAGCATATGCTTTAGAACTTTATAAAACCCAATGATTTGGTTGATAACTAATTAAGAATCACAAGATGTTGATACTATGGATGCATAACATAATGGTTAATCGAGTCTCATATTCAGCTTCATTATTGGTACATGGATTAGAATGATGATATAAAAATCTCATCACATCGTGGTCTGGAGTTAGGAGAATTATTCCTACCTCTTCCTTCCCTAGAAGAGTAGATCATGGTTATTCTCCCTTTTGAAAGGAATCCACACCATCAAAGTACATCTCCTAGCGGCGAATGCTAGTGTCCCCTAAGTTCATGATTTGTTCATTGGGGAGGTCATCACTAAGCGGGGAGTCAGTAGAAAGTGAGTGTGATGCTAAGAAATCCACTAGTGCTTGTCCTTTCACCGCACGGAGGGGTTTGAATGTAATATTAAACTGTGACAAAATCATGGACCAACATGCCAACCGTCTAAATAACATCGATCGCGTCATGAGATATTACAGTGGATTGATCTTAGAGATCAAGTTCACATTATGAGAAAGTATGTAATGGCATAGCTTTTGGGATGCAAATATTAAAGCTAGGCAGTGCTTTTCAATAAGTGGGTAATTTACCTCTACAGAGATTGGACGATGACTGAGGTAGTAGAGTGTGTTCTCTTTCCTTTCATTATTGGCTTAGGACAACAAAGTGCCAAGGGAGTCATCTAGTGCAGTGGTATATAGGATGAGAGGTTGCCCGAGATAGGGGCTACTAGAACTGGCGACATCATCAGGTAGTGCTTGATTTTTTTGAAGACAAGTTGACACTTATCATCCCACTTGAACTTGGTGTTCTTTTTGACAAGTGTTGAAATTGGTTGGCATCTTCCTGACAGGTTAGAAATGAAGCATTTTAGATATGCCAACTACCCTTGAAATAATCTGAGTTGAGTTAGACTTTTAGGAGGTGACATTTCTGATATCGCCTTGATCTTCTATGGATCAATTTCTATTCCACGATGTCGGAGAACAAACCAAAAAAATTTCTCTGAAGCTACTTCGAATGCACACTTCAGAGGATTCATTTTAAGGTTATTATCTTAACCGTTCAAAAACTACACTCAAGTCAAAGAGATGGTCTTCCTTTTCTTTACTTTTGACTATGAGGTCATCAATATAATATTCAACTTGATGATGAATGAGTTTGTCAAAGCTCTGAGTCATGGCCCATTGGTAGGTAGCATTAGCATTTTTAAGGCCGAAAGGCATGACCATATAGCAAAAGATTTTGATTGGAGTTCTAAATGCAATATTTCTTTCATCCTCAGAGGCCATCTTTATTTAGTTATAACCATATGAGCCATCCATGATAGAGAAGACTACATGAGATGAGACAATGTCCACCATCAGTTCTGGTATTCATAGTGAAAATTCATTTTTCAGAGATGCCTTATTCAGATCCCTAAAATTGATGCATATGCAAATTTGGTCATTCTTTTTCTTAACTAGAATGACACTGAACAACTAGGTAGGGCATTTTTCTTCCCTGATATAGCCATCATCGATCAATTTCTTGACTTCAAAAATGACCAGTTGTTCAATGTGTACTCGTATATGTCTAGAAGCTTGCTTGACAGGGTTACCACTAGGCTTTATTGCTAGTTTGTGGACTACTATGTAAGGAGATAAATCTGACATCTCTTCATAACTCCATGCAAAGAAGTCCTTAAACTCAGTCAATAGCCTAACTAAGTCATTGGTTTTAATATCATTCAATAAAGAACTGATGTATGTCAGACATAGATTGTCTTCAGTTCCTAAGTTGATTTCTTTGAGTTCGTTAATGGTTGATCTGATCTCCTCTTCGAACTCTGGTGGTTCATCTTTGACTTCAAAGGCATTTGGATCATATGAAGTTTCTAAACACACCTCCTTATATGAGTTAGTATGATTTGAAAAGAACTTGTCAGATTTTAAATGATTGGTGATGACTAGGCAATGATCGTCATCATCATCTGGACCCACTATACCGAATCCTAGTCCTGGTCTTGATTGAGGATGTCTGCTTTGGTTGTCCTATAACCATTCAAAGTAGTCTGACTCGTGTTTAGACTAAGTAAGTGGGATTAATCCCTTCTTTGCTATATTAAGAACACAAGACTGTTGACCTCATTTCTGAATGAGGCTAATTCTCTGTTCAAAGGCATTTATTAAAGCACTTAATCATAAAATTAAATGCCTTTTTGGACTAAATACCTACGTCATTACACTTAATGATCTAAAGTACTTTCTGTAAATTAATCTAACTTAATGGGTTTAGCTAGAATTTATTCAAGTCCAACTCAAAAGTTAAAATATTAAATTAAATCAAATCAAGATTAGTCAAGAAATTAAAACCAAAAAAATTTTGTTTGAAGTTGGATTCAAATTCCCTAATCCAAGTCAAATGGATTCAAAGCCAATCTCAAATCCATTTGAGATTAATTTGGGCAGCCATACATTAATCAAACACTATGTGATGATGCCATAAAATAATAAAATAAAAGAATGGAAAATGAAAATCAAAAGAATAAAAAAAGGGAAAGTGAGAAGAAGAAAAATGTAAACTCCCTTCTTCCCACATCATCCCACTCCACCTCTCAAGCCACCTCTTAAGAAAAGCCTACCTTCAAGTGAAGGTAGGCAATCAGCAACCAGTAGTAAGCTTCCAAGAGCTTGCCATAACTCTACCCGACCAAAGAAACACCATAAAAAATGTGAACAAGCTCACAACCAGAAGGGATTTTCACATTTGGAGACTTCCACAAGCTAAACTAACCTTTCCCTCACCTTCACCACTGCAAAAGAGGAAGGGAGGATCTGCCACATATGGAATTGGGGAAGGGAAGCCTAATCCCTTCCCCTATTCATTCCAAAGTCTTTACAAGAGCAAGGGAAGGTGTTCATGACTTCTCCCCGCCATTTATGATGGCAAGGCAAATAAAGAAAATTGAACACCCTCTAATGGAAAAATCCACGGACATGGATTTCACCCTAAATTGATGCTTCCTACACATTCTAGGGCTCGAGGCGATTCAAATTAAATCCTCCCTTGCTTCGATTGTCGTCAGGAGGCTGGAGAATGACCAACATCTTTTTAGACCGAGCCTATGGTGGTTTAAGGAGCAATCCACAAGGAGATGAGCTACCAAACTCTATCCACATGTTTGTTGTATTGATCCGAAGCTAATGGAGTCAACCTTACCGTTGGAGATTGCCGGAATCAAGGTTCACCATTAATGCAACTTCATTTTCTTCCTAAGCTTTTCAGTTTGGGCTTTTTGAAGGAAGTTGGATCCCTAAATGGATCCAACCATATGGATTGATCTCAATCCAATCACTGATCGATTTAGGATCAAAATTGGCTCTTGATTTGCCATTGATTGCCGCCGAATAGCCAAAATTGATGAACAGTGGTTGGTTCTCGCCGTTTAGGGTGGGAGAAGAAATCTTGATCGTTCAATCCTTCTGTTAAGATCGGATGGCTCAGATCTAGGCAGACCGATTGATTTTATTCCTTAAGGACCCACAGATCGATTGTGGATTGTCTGATCTTTGATCGGATGGCCCTGCTCGAAACCGAGTCTCATCGCCCTTTTAATTCAAGATCCATGTGGATCCTGCATGGACCAATTCGCGTGTGACAAACGACACCTTATGCCACATCAGTGCTGACTAGTTTAAAGAGGAAATTCGGATTTCTAAATTTTAAAAATTGTTAAAATCACCGAGAGCTTCTAAAACTTATAGAAAAATAAATATAAATCAGAAAAATCAAATAAAGACTCTATGGATTCATTTGGATGAGAGGAATCCATACAAATTAAAATCTCTAATTTATTTTTGGGTATTTTAACCTTAACTTGGGTTTAATTAAAATTTATTAAACCCTAATTACTCTTAACCATTAATCTAATTAAATTGAAACTTAGGGGAAATGAAATTAAGGTTAAAACACACCTTATGAAAAATTTTCATTATTTATTTCAGTGTATTTTATGAAAAATGGAATTTGCAATCCTAAACTCCTAATCTAATTAAATAAATTAAAATTAAACAAATTAATCCATGGAAATGATTCAAATAACCTTAAACCAACTTAATAAACTTCTTAACATTAAATCACTAATAAAACCTATATGAACTTGATAATTCAAATTGGCTTAAATGAATTAATTAAATGAAATAATTAATTAGAACTTAATTAAATCATAATAAATCAAAACTTAATTAAATCATAATAAATTAGAATTTAATTAAATCATAATAAATCAACCAAATGTTCAAAAATTATGAATGAACCCTCATTGGAAACATATTTGAGGAATCCATAAAAAATAGAATCCAAAATGAACGCATTAAATTAGGCTTAATTTGGGTTTTAATGTAATAATGAAAACCTTAATTATACCTTAATTATAAATCTAATCAAGTTGAAACTTTGGGCATATGAAATTGGCATGTAATCCCACGTGAGAAAAAATTTATAAACCCAATTGATATGTGGATTGGAATTGTTGAATTTCCAAAACCATAGATCAATATTAATCAAATAATGGATTAAGGAAATTCATTAATCCATTAAATCATGTGATAACTTAACCTAATCTTAATAAAACAACAAAAAACTCTTAGGGAAAGTTTACTAAGAATTATAAACCAAATAATTTAATTAATTACACATTTAAGGATAAATACAAACCTTAACTTTAATCATTATTTACAAACTAAACTAAATCATTTAAAAGATTAACATAAACTTTCAACATAAATTTAATGGAACAAACCAAACTAATTCAAGTAAACTAATTTAAGTAAAACTAAATGACATGATTCAAATCAACATATACATTAATCTAAATACAGTCTTATGTTTAGGATTAAATGAAATCAACATCATATTAAGGCTTAATTGAACCTTAAAATTAATGAACATTGGACTAAATTTTCAAAGAAATAAATTAATGAACATACAACTTAACCTAAATCAAATTAAAATTTAGTTAAACTTTTGGGTTAATAGACTTATGACTAAAATAATGAAATTAAATCAAATATAAGAATAAAATAATTCAAATTAAATAAATGAAATGAAATAATGTGAAAAAAAAGAAAATATTAAACAATCATATGTTAAAGAATGTAATTAATTACATATATAAGAACTAATGAAATTAATTAATTATAATGAAACCTTAAGTTTATGGATTCATAGTTAAATAATTTGAATCAAATCAAATAAAATCAAACCTTAATATAAATGCTCGAAGTTAACATGAATCAAACCAAATGAAATTAACATAACTAAACCTAACTTTAATATAAATAATTGAAATAAACTAAAGTCAAAGCATAAATCAAATTAAAATTAACAAAAGGAATGAATTAAATACAACTAAATCAAACAAAATATATAAATATGAAAACTAATTCAAATATAAACTAAATAAAATAAAAAAGGATTAATCAATATACCTAAGGATCTTAGTTAAACCTTTAGGATGAATCTTCATCTTAAGATGAAGATTTCATTAGAAATTAGGATGTATAATAGAATAAATTCCATCCAAAAATGAGATCTATTCTATTCGTCATTCTTGAAAACCTAAATATTATTTTAACCAAATAAAATGGAATAAAAACAAAAACTAAATCACTAAATCATTTGAATTAAAACCACCCAAAGGTAAAATTCAAACAAACTCAAACTCCAAATTGAAACTTAAATTAAAAAGGCCTAGCTAAGTCTTGCCACACAAACCTATATTCTTCATGCACTAGATTATTTAGGTCACGGACTCTAGATTTATGTTAGATCGTTATGTGATTTTTCTTTAATTCTCTGTAATGTGTTGTGATATGCTGTGCTTCACATGTCTGTGTGGTGTATTGCTTTAGACTAGATGCATAGGCTTTTTTGTTTGTTAGACTGGATGGTAGGATGTTCTTTTTAGAATTAATACTATTTTTTATAGGGAACTGCATTAAAGGGATCGTTGTGATAAATAAAAATTATAAAATTGCTATTTGCTTGCAGGTGCTGAAACATCTCTTAACATAGTCCATATGACATATGGGCTTGGAAAGCAACTAATACTAAGCCCATATGTTTGTAAAATATAACAAATGTGTACTGTTTGTATTTTCTAACATCTATTTTGTAGGACTTAGAATTTTTTTTAATTTTTAAATTCAAAATTGAGCTTAAAATTAGGTTAGGATATATGGGATTTAGGATTAACTGGAGTTGACCCTACCAGGAGATGGTACAGTGGTCCCCTGTGGAGTTCGATGGATGTCCCTAAAGAAGGAGACTTTCTTGGAAAGAAGACCCGTAGATCTAGACTTGTAGTTCTAGGCGAGTATAAGAGCGGCTGGTTTTTTTCTTTCTTCTGGGGTTTACAATAGTACCTGACCGCATTGGCCTTTTTCTTATATTATTTGATTGGCTTGATTTATTTTGGGTGCGCAATATCATCAACCTACTTTTCTAAGTTTTTTTCTATGTTGTGTTTGTTCTATGATGAATGTCTGGACGTAGGCTCATAGGATAAACTAAATTTCCTACCTAATTAAATCAATCAAAACATAAAAATAAATGAAACTCAAAACTTCACATAAACTAAGGCCTTAGGCATAACATAACATAAAATTAATTAGAAATAATTAGGTTTCAAATCATGAAATCATATTATTTTTATTCCTTGAATTGGGTAACTTCACCCATTGCACCTTAGGGGCATCTGTCCTGTGAGGATGACCACCTTCTTGGGGGAAGTCTACCTTCTAATAATGATTTGGTCCATAACGATTTCTAATTGCATGGCATTAGGCATAAAATGCATACCCAAGGCCTAAATGAATTTTGAGTCAAAATTTATAAAAATATAAAAAATATACATTAGTTAGATGCATCTTCATACCCTACATGATTCTAGGGATTATGGAGTGAGTCTAGGTTCATAAATTCCTTTCCTAAAATTATAATAGCCTAGCAATCTTGCATTCATATGACTTGACTTCATAAATTTAAAATACGCTTAGGTGGTGTTGGCTGACAGCTCTCTCCATGCGGGTTATAAGTCCATAAAAGCCAAGGATAGGTTGGTTTTATCAAGTGAGAGGAATGACCAATAATTCCCAAAAATAAAACTAGGTCGAGCAACTAACATGTGTTAGAAGCATGCGTATTAATGAATTAAACTTGAATACCAATCATAAGGAAACTGCATGAAATCTTTATATGAATCATTTTAAAGTTCTACATCAGCTTCCTAACTTGAGGATGATGCTCTTAAAAAGAACTTCTGAGTCTTCCCATCTATGGATGACTTATGGGCTTCCTTAATTTTGATTTGAGCTAAGTCCATAAGATGAAATAAAAATAGCTTAGAATGGTTTTTGATTTGAAGTTGATTTGAATTTGAGGTTGATTTGAATTTGAAGTTGATTTGAATTTGAGGTTGATTTGAATTTGAAGTTGATTTGAATTTAAAATTTGACTTGAAGAGTAAGGATTTAGTTCAAGCATAGGGTGAGCAAGTTTTCATAATACCTAAAGGCATGATCTATTCCTATGGCTAACTCTTCCAAATCTCCAGGGTTAGGTTAAGTGTTCACCCAATCACTAGAAGTGTCTTAAGATTAAGGAACTCTCAATGTCTAGAGGAGTCCTATGTCTAAGATGAAGAAGTTGAAAGCTCACTCCAAAAGTGAGGTCAACAACTGCCCTAATATAAAGCTGAAAGTGGTGACTTAATTCTAAGTTGTGTGTATTAAGGCTTGTGTGGTATACCCTAACTAGGCTTTGTTATAAATTTATAAGTAAGAAAGGATTTAATTATAAAGGATGGTTTCACTTTAAGTGATTTAAATGATTTGTAAGTTTTATTAAATATTTTCTTTTGTTTCACTCGGTTTACACTCAATAACTAAGTGTTATAAAGAGAAGAAAAGAGAGGATCACTCTCTTTTATCCCCACCTTAAGTCACATCTAAAATAAATTAATTAAATGAATTCATTTTAGTGAATGACTTCTTACATATTTTTAATTAATCCTAGGTTTAGGTTCACTTTAAATAATATCATTCAATAAGAAAGTCATCTTAAGATGAATTGGATTTCATTATTATCGCATAACATATGTTTGTTCATTTCTTTCCATCATATATAGCATGCATATGACTAAGTCCTAAACATATCTATACATGCAATATATGTTGGCACACTTAAATGATGAATATGAACATGTACATTTAAAGTTTATATTTTTTCCTTTTTGATTAAAGCTCAATCTAAATTCTTATGCAAAAATACATAGGATTGAAGTTAAATAGGTATGTGTCATTGTTAAGCAGGGAAGTGAGATAATCAAATGACCTCCTTGGGGCAAACTAAAGCCTCATATTCCCAGGATGTCCGAACTATATACCCATTTGCATTCAAACACATGTAAGTTTGCATACATGAATGTAAGAAAGAGAGCTCTTAATCACATGATTAATTAATTCTATCACTTAAACAATTGCAAATGCATGTGTTTTGGTAATAGAAAAAGAGGGGTTTTGACTCCATAATCAAGTACACACACATACGTATGAGAGACATGAGCTAGTATATGCCATTATTAATCAGGGAAGTGAGATAATCAAATGACATCTTTGGGGCTACTTAAAGCCTCATATTCCTGGGGTGTCGAGACAAACTATTTTCTTTTCTCAAATACATAAGAATGTATACACAAATAAAGGAGAGCAAACCATGCAAAGGTTGTATATTATTTGATTGAAAAGGTTTATATACATAGAGTAAAGTCTTGTTGAAATTCTAAGATTAAAGCAAAAGACTTTACTCCATATACTTAAGCTATAATAATTTGCATTTCCTATATATTTATAACTAGCATTTATAGCATATGTATTCATTTTTATAAGATTTGGAAAATAGGTTTGGATTTAATAATGATAGTAGCCACACATATTAATTTGAATTGACACATACAAGCTTGACATAAAGGAAATAATTTTTTTTTAATTAAATTTTGAAGAAATGAATGGTTGAATCAAGTGACATACAACATTCTAATATGATTGGAAAGAAATAAAGAGACACACGCATGTAATTTCATTCAATCTAACTAATTCTTAAGGATAAACATATTAAAGAAGCTTATTTAAAATAAACCAAAGTTTTTTAATGTCACTTTTGATTTTATGTTTAACTTGATTTAAAAAATGTGAGAAAGATTTGCTAATCCTAATCCCATCCCCCATATGTGTGAGTTGATTTGATTTAATAAGAAGGAATTAAATTGATTTTATGGATTGATTAAGTTAAGCATGGTTTAAATCAATTAATTAAACCCTTACTTACCTTAAAATAATTAATTAAATAATTATGATCCAATATGATATGCATTGAAAATAACTTGCAATGATCATAAGAAATGAAAGGGCCTAATGCAATTAGCTCATAATTAATAATTAATTAGGTTAATCAACTTAATTAAGTACTTTCATGGCTTCTCCACACATGTAGGTTAGCCATAATTTTCTTAAATAGTTTTAGGTTATTAAACACCTAAAGATCTACCCAAAAAACTTAATTAGATGAGATCTAGAATGATTATGATTTTAATTTGATTAATTAATCCATTTTA
Organism: Cymbidium sinense; assembly: GCA_021442155.1. Classification (NCBI taxonomy): domain Eukaryota; kingdom Viridiplantae; phylum Streptophyta; class Magnoliopsida; order Asparagales; family Orchidaceae; genus Cymbidium; species Cymbidium sinense. The sequence goes on along the minus strand of CM038221.1, from coordinate 143,231,034 downwards.
ATTAATGAATTAAACCATTAATTAGTCCTAAATTAATTAGTTTCAAGTCAAGTGAAATGATCTCAGAGAAAAGAATGGGAAGGAGGTCCCAATCTCATTCCCCATGCCTAATCACTGTTCCACAATGATTATAAAGATTAATTAATGGTTTTCTTATTATTTAGAATGTTAATTAATCACTTAAATTAATTAAGAAAGTAATTAGGGCTAAGATAAATAATTTCCTAATTAATCAAGCAATAAAATCTCAAGAAAATTATGGGAGGCAAGGGTCATCCCATTAATCAACCTAATAAAATTTAAGATTAATTAATTAGATAATTAAGAAGTAATTAAGTTTTTAATTAAACCTAAATTAAGCTTTAATTACTATTCAAAATCAATTGGGAATATTTTTGTTAAATTCTCCTCTAAAATACCTTTAGAATGGGTGTTTATTTGTATTTTTATGATTTTGTTATGATTTTTTCACAATTTCAATTAATTTTAGTGATCTTTAATGATTTTATAAAGTCCATTAATTTATTTTTGTTAAAATAGATCGTTTGAGCTTAATGTAATATCTTCTAATCCGAAAATCCTTTTAACTTGAAAATTTTATGGTGGTTGGATTTTAACTTTAATTTCAATCTCTAAAAATTTTAACTTAAGTTGCTGTGTATTTTTAGTGTAATTAATGAATTAAGCTTAAAATATTCAATGAATTTGGGATTTTAGGTTTGTTGGATTCCTCTCAAAATCGTTGAATCATATGAGAGCTTGTTTGTAATTTTTTGTTAAGAATTTTATTTTCGATGAATTTGTGAAGTTTCAGTTGATTTAAATAATTTTTAAAATCAAAAAATCCCTAATTTCCTACTCAACATAGTTAGCGTGCAGCTAATGTGGCAATGAAGCAATTGGATGCGTTCTGGCGCATGCTACGATCTTTATGTTAATGGCCGCGGTTGTTGAAGCGACGCTAGCGGAAAAATGCAGATGAATAGGAAAATGATGTTTGGATCAGATCCGACCATCCGATCACAAATCAGATAATCCAGATATGATATGCATGATTAGAATGGCATAAATATGCTAGATCTAGCGTGATTTGGGTCATCCGATCCCTAGGTGCGGGATCAGATGATTGCTGCTTTCCAGCTAGTGAAATGAAAAAAAATAAATAGGGAAATTATGAAAAAAATGTGAAATGAGGTTTGATTGGGCTCGATTCATGTCGATCTTTGCCAGCAAGCTTCTATTTTGTATTATGATTGTATAAAATAAATAATGCGAATGATTTCTAAGGAAAATTTCTAAAATTGCATTAAAATCAACAAAAGAAGACATCCTAAGACCGATTATGGGTTTTCTTGAAAGTTACCTCATCGGGGATAATTTTTAGCAGCGTTGTTGATCCAAGCATGCTCTTGAGTGGAGGAAGAAGCCTTGGAATGAGCCTAGACCTTTGTCTTCACTTTGAAATAATGTATCTGCCTGTGGTTGCTGCTTCCTCCAAAATCCACTTGATTATGGTGGCTTTTTCTCAAAAATCAAGTGAGAATCTTTGCTGGTTGGTTTCAGAGCTCTAAGAGGATGAAATAAGAGTGGGACAATGAGAATAAGGATCTCTATTTTTTCTCCTTTGGTTTTGGCTAAAAATCCCCTTTCATTTTTTGGATTTTGGCTCCAAATGGGTGTCTTTGGCTTAGGGTGGTTAGGAATTGAAGGGAATCATACTAGGTAGCTCATTTTGGTTGGCTAAGGCATGGGAAGTGGCTGCCATGAAGGACAAATGGGTGTCTTAGCAAGGGGAGGTGGAAGTCCTTCATGCTAATTATTCTAATGGGAGAGGTGAGGTGAATTCACCTCCACATAAGTCATGGCTGCCCCTAACCACCTCTTAAGTCAGATGATCAGTGGTGCGTTGGTAGACCAATGGATGAGTGTTAAGTGGCCAAGAAAGAGAACTGATCATTTGGGCAAGTATCTTTTCTCATGGGATGCCCTTGACCCAAGGGCAAAGGGTCATTTATTATTGGATTTGATTTGACAAGATTTGAAATGAGTCAAAAGTGAGTTTGACCAAATTTCATGTCATTTGGAATTAATTTAGTTTAATTTGGGTCAATTTGACCAATTTGAGCTAAATTGGGTCAAAATGGGTTAGGTTGACCAATTGGTCAAATTGGGCCAAACTAAGAGTTGTGCCAAGCTCAAATGATCATTTAGAGTATATTGGTTCAATTAGTTTCAATCAAATTGGCTTAATTTGGATTTTGGCCAATTTAATTCTTTAGGTCAATTTGGGCTAAGTTGGGTTAGGTTGACCAAATGGTCAAATTGGGCTCAATTAAGGCTTTGGTCAAGTCCAATAATCAATTTGGAATGAACTTGAGCCATCGGTTGCAATCAATTTGGTTTAAGTTATAATTTGGCTAGTTTTAGTTTATATGAGATAAAGGGTTGACTTGGTCAATAGGCTAGGTTGACTTGGTTTGACCCAATTCATGCCAATTGATTAACCTAGGATGATCAACAATCATGACATGAAGTTTAGATTGGCTTAATTTACTTTGATTTGAATTGAATTAAATTTCAGTTCATGTAGGTTAAATGGGCAACTTTGGGTCAAGTGAGCCAATTGGGTTTAGTTAGCTTGATTTTGAGTTGAGTTTGATTTGGTTGAGTTTATATATAGATTTGGGATGAATATATAAATTCAGTTGCAATTGATTTGGGTTCAAACGAGTTTTGGTTCAATTGAACATTTCAAGTCAAATAGGCTAAATTGGGTTTGACTTGGGTTGATTTTGGTTTGGCTTAATGATTATAGGTTTTATTTATATTTGGATAGATGATTGAAGGAATTATTGATTCAAGAGAAAATACATTGGTTTTGATTTGATTTGGATAGGAATTGGCCAAGTTCAAGGAATTAGCTTAAAGGGCTTGAATTAGGTTTCGACTTGATTTTGGATTTGGTTTTGGCTATTTGAATTTATATTTCATTTATATTTAGGAATATAAATAAAGATATAAAAGGTCTATGAGAAAATCACTTGTGTTTGGAGTGATTTGGAAGCAAATTTGACTAAGCTCATAGAGGTAGGTCAAAAGGGCTTAAGTACGAAATTGATTTAGTTTGATTTATTTTTGGTCATTGGAAGGTGAGTTTCATTTATATTTATAAATATAAATGATGGAATAATTGATTTATAAAGAAACCAATTGATTTTAAATTGATTTGGGTTAAGATTTGGTTAATCTTATGGAATTCAATCATAAGGCTTTAAGGAGGATTTTGAGCTTGTATTTGATCATGGGATTGAATTATTTAAAGTTGGATTTGAATTTGAAGTTGAGTTTGAGGTTTGGTTGAAAATTTGGATTTGAATTGGATTTGAGAAGGTGCATATAGATTGGGTTTAGGCTACATGGTAGACATATCTTCTTAAGTCCCTAGGGAATAATCTATTATAGTAGCTAAGTCTTCTAAGTCTCAGGGCTGTCTTAATCTAACTTTCTTAAACTCTAAGCTTAGGTTAGGTGTTCACTTAATCACTAGAAGTGTCTTAAGACTAAGGAGCTCTCAGTGTCTATAAGAGTCCTAGGTCTATGATTAGGAAGTTGAGAACTCACTCCAAAAGTGAGGTCAACAAAAGTACCCCCAATATGTGTGGTGTTACTAACAAGGCACACCGCACATTTTGGCATTAATCAAGATGATCAATAACATCCAAAGGATTATAAGTGCTAACAGAAATCATCTATCCCTAAACCCGAGAGTTAGATAGAATCACGATCTTAGTGCAATGCAACTTAACTTATGCCAAGGGCATAATGAAGGGAGGAGGAATCTAAGGGTGAGTATGTGAACCTTCCACTGGGAAGTAGGTTCGGGGTTATCCACCAAGGATATGAATTTGATTTGGTTTGATTTGTGATTGTGTTCTCCCTCTAAGTATTTATGCATGTGAGGGAAATTTGATGATCGATTGGGGCATCTAGTGGGGATGAGAATATGATTTGATTTGTTTATGATTTGGGGCTCCCTTGGGGAGAGGATATGATTTAATTTAGAATAAGTGGAGAGTATATCTACTAGAGATATGAGCTCTGATCTGCTGAGGAAATAAAGTGGATTTGATTTATGGCTTTCTTTGGTTTATTTGGGAAAGTATCCACTAGGGATAAGAATATATGGATTTAATTTAGACTCCACTGGGGAAGGATGGTGGATTTAATAAAATGGATCCTATCAATGTGCAATGGATCCACTAAGAAGGGGCTATATCAGCCTTATCTTATATCAGATTTATAAATCCAAAGGGAAAGTCTACCAGCCACAAGGTAGGACTAACCAACCTAAGAGTTATCTTTCCTTGTGTAATGGTCAAGTCAGGAAGAAAGCTTGTAAACTTACATCCTCCTAAATAAGGACCACTGAGGTGATCTGCTGGAAGCACACCAAATCAAACCTAACCTAAGGTGACTATTGAACGAAGGTCGTTGTGGACTCATATCAACTCAAAAATAGTCAAAGTTAATTTCATTTTAAATGGACCCTGTTGTGCGATGGATCCACTAATAAGGGGCTAATATCATGTAGTTCTATCTCAGATTTGTAAATCCAAAGGAAAAGTATACCAGTCATGAGGTAGCACTAACCAACCTAAGGGTTGCCTTTTAGTGTGCAATGGTCAAGTCAAGAAGAAAGCTTGTAGACTTACATCCTCCTAAATAAGGAACCACTGGGGTGATATATTGGTAGCACAACAAATCGAACTTGACCTAAGGCTACTATTGAGTGAATGCCGATGTGGACTCATATCAACTCAAAAATAATCAAGGTTAATTTTATTTTAAATGGATCCTGTCAGTGTGCATGGATCAACTAAGAATGAGCTAATATCAGCTTAGTCTTATCTTAAATTTATAAATCCAAAGGGATAGTCTATCGACCACAGGGTAGAGCTAACCAACCTAAGGGGTGCCTTTCGATGTGCAATGGTCAAGTCAGGGAGAAAGCTTATAGACTTACATCTTTCTAAACAAGAAATAACTGTGGTGATAGGTTGATAGCATAATAAATCTAAATCTACCAAGCATGCATTTGGTGTGCATGATCATCTTTGGAATACATGTAATAAACTTATATATTCCAAAGGATAAAAGGTGTGGGGTGGCAAGTTGAACCCAACCTAAGGGTGACTACTGAGAGAGTGCCGCATGGGGACTTATCGTGACTCAAGAGTAGTCAGGAGATTCCTATAGGGAGTTTTGCTGACACTTCCCTAAAGATAGGATGCCTGCTTAGGAAAAGGTACCACTGGGGATGTCCTCCTAATCCACAAGAAAATATATATTTATTTTGTTTATATGTTTGTGTGGACTTTGTTGGTGTGCGAGGGACCACACTGAGAAGGAGCTTATATCAGCCTAGTCCTATCTTAGACTTACTAGACCAAGAAAGAATCTACATATCCACAAGATAAATTCTCCAATCGCAGGGGTGGCTACTAGGAAAGGGGGACTATCCAATCCCAAGTAGTGTCTAAATAGGGTCGCTAAGGATGTGATTCAAATAGAGTTCCCATAGGGGAGGTGTCGCTAAGGGCTTTATCTAGGACCCTATAAAAGAAAGCCTATAGGTATATGGTGGCCAACTCCGGGAAAAAACTTGTAGACTTACATCTGCCATGATTGGTGTATCCACTGAGTGGGTCACTATTAGCATAGAGATAACCAACCAACCTAAGGTTCCTGCCAGTTCACGATGATCAATCTAAGAAAAAGGCTTGTAGACTTACATCCTCATAGACAAAAATGATCATCGGGATAGTCTATCATTAGCGGGACATATACTATCCGACTTAGGGTAACTACTAAGCAAGGATTCTTGTGTAAGGATTAGACCTAGACTTGAAGTAGTTAGGAGGAATGGAGACACTAGGGGACTTATCCTAAGACTCAAATATACTCGACCCAATCAGTGCATGATGGCTAGTCCAAGAAGAAAGCATGTAGGCTTACATCATCTTAAACAAAGTCAACATGGGGTAGCTTACAAGCCGTGCAGTAAGGCCTACCAAACTAACACGGCGCTCATCAGTTTGCAATGACTAAGTTAGGAAGAAAGCTTGTTAACTTACATCCTCCAGACAAGGAACCATTGGGGTGACACACTAGCAAGGTAGCATGTTACTCGATCTAGAGTAGCTAATGAGTGAGTGCCACGGGGCTTTATCCCACATGAAAATAACCTGATACAAAAGATATATGTTTATTTTATGTGTGGTTGTGTGTAGTTTGTGTTGGTGTTGTGATGACACAGGATAGGACACCGCTTGGGTTCCTTACACCTACTGTAAACACATCATGGAGAATTCACAGACAAAGATGTTTCTCAAAACATGAAGAGATTAGATTTGAGATGAAAGGATGTTTTGTTGATAACTATTTTAAAATAAGATTTATGGATAATATTTCCTTAGGTAGAGCCTGTTGATTAGAAGCATTGGGTGCTCTCCCTTACAATTTATAAGCTGATAAGATCCTTCTTGGTAAGACTTCTCTACGGTAAAAGGGCATTCCCAAGTAGGTTCAAACTTACCTCCTATCTTTCGACAGGCAATGATTGGTCTACTTAGAACTAGAACAAGCTCTCCTACTTGAAAACTTCTATAACGGACCAACTTGTTATGAGCTTGAATCATTTTGGCTTTGTATAACTCGAGGTTCTGGCATGCCCGGAGGTGCCTCTCCTACAAACTTTTGAGCTCTTCTAACCACAACTTGGCATTCTGCTCCATGGTAACCTTGCTATTAACAACTATCCTTAATGAGGGGAGTTTAACTTCTAATGGTAGAATTATTTCAGACCCAAACACTAAGGAAAAAAGGGGTAGACTAAGTTGGAGTTCTGTATGTGGTGCGATAAGCCTACAAGGCTTCAACTAACTGCTCATGCCACTATTTCTTGTTATCGTCGAGTGTCTTCTTTAATATTTGGATGAAAGTTTTTTTGAAGGCTTCTACCAATCCATTTTCCCTTGGGTAATAGATGGCAGAATATCTCCAATCTATGCTGTGTCTCCAGGCAAAGCTATTGATTTTAGTTTTCTTGAATGCAGTACCATTATCATATATAATTCATCAATTCACCCTGAACCTATATACGATATGGTTCTTGAAAAACTGGAGCACATACTGAGTTGTGACCACTCTGAGTGGGATTGCCTCCACTCACTTGGAAAAGTAGTCGGTGATAGCTAAAATGAATCGATGACCCTTACAAGAAGGAGGATCGATATGACCCACAATGTTGGTACACCAACACTTAAATGACCATGAGGCCAATGTAGGATGTAGAATGTTAGGTGGTTGGTGTAGGACCATACTGTGCACCTGATAATGGTGGCATCTTCTAGCTACATCAATGCAGTTTGTGATCATCGAAGGCCAGTAATATCCCAGTCTCTTGATCTTGGCTTTCATCTTCGGACTAGATTATTGTGCTCTGCATAAACCTAAATACACCTCGGTCACAATCTTATGGGCTTCGTGTTTGTCCAAATAATGTAACCACATATGATCGAAGGACCTCCTTTACAAGGTGCCATCCATGAGAGCGTATGAAAGGGCTCTCTGCTTCACCTGATGTGCTAGTGACTTCTCTTGATGTAGTTTGCCTATATTTAGATAATCCATCAATGGGTTCCTCCAATTTGACTATTCATTCTTTTTGGTAATGATAACCTCCCCTTCAAGAGAGAGTCTGTCGATGAATTCAGCATCAATAAGGGATAATATTTGTCTATTTTGGACCCTTATTAGTATGGACTCATTTTTTGGACATGCCAATTCCCTGGCAAGCTTGGCTAAAGTATCTACTACTACGTTCTCTCCTCAAAGAATCTTGTAAATGGTAACCTCTAGGATTTGGTCCAACAACTCCATAGTGTACTTATGGTAGTGATGGAGCTTAGGCTTTAGAACCTTATAGGACCCAGTGATTTGGTTGATAACTAATTGAGAATCCTCAAAGTTATTGATATTCTAGATGCATAGTATAATGACTAACTCTAGACCGACAGTTAGAGCCTCATATTTGACTTCATTATTGGTGCATGGATTGGACATATGATATGAGAATCTCATCACATCACGATCTGGAGTTAGGAGAACTATTCCTATCCCTACCTTTCTTGGGAGAGTAGATGGGGTTCTTCTCCCTTTTGAAAGGAAGCTGCACCATCAAAATACATCTACCAATGGTGAAAGACAGTGTCCCTTAAGTTTATGATTTGTTCATCAATAAGGTCATCATTAAGCAGGGAATCAACAAGAAGTGGGTGTGCTGATAAGAAATTCGCTAGTGCTTATCCTTTCATTGCACGGAGAGGTACAAAAGTGATGTCAAACTGCGATAAAATTATGGACCAACATGCCAACCATCTGGATAGCGTCAATCATGTCATGAGATATTGTAGTGGATTGATCTTGGAGATCAAGTTCACCTTATGAGAAAGCATGTAATGTCATAGCTTTTGAAATGCAAAAATTAATGATAGGCAGTGCTTCAATTGGTGGATAATTTGCCTCAATAGGGATCAGATGATGACTAAGATAGTAGAGTGCATTTTCTTTCCCTTCGTCATTGGTTTGGGCCAACAAAGTTCCAAAGGAGTTGTCTAATGCGATAGTATATAGTATGAGCGGCTGCTAGAATTAGCGGTGTCATCAGGTAGTTCTTGATGTCTTCGAAGGCATGTTGGCACTTATCATCCCACTTGAACTTGGCACCATTTTTTACAAGTGCTGAAAGTGGTTGACATCTTCCCGTTATGTTGGAAATGAAGTGTTTTAGATACGCCAACCACTCTTGAAATGATCTGAGTCGAGTTAGAATTTTAGAGGGTGACATTTCTAATATCACCCTGATCTTCTCCAGATCGATTTCTATTCCATAGTGTCAGATAACAAACCCAAGAAATTTCTTTGAAGCTACTCTGAATGCACACTTCAGGGGATTCATTATGAGATTGTATTATCTTAGTCGTTCGAAAACTACTCTCAAGTCAAAGAGGTGATCTTCATTTTCTTTGCTTTTGACAACGAGATCATCGATGTAACATTTGACTTACTGATCAATGAGTTCATCAAAGATTCAAGTCATGGTCCTCCGGTATGTAGCACCAGCATTTTAAAGGCCGAAAGGCATGACCCAATAGCAAAATATTCTGATCAGGGTTTGAAATGCAGTGTTCCTTTCATCCTCATGGACCATCTTTATTTAGTTATATTCAGATGAGCCATCCATGAAAGAGAAGACTGCATGAGATGAGGCAATATCCACCATCAATTCTGGTATTGGCAGAGGAAGCTCGTCTTTTGGACATGCCTTATTTAAGTCTCTAAAATTGACGTATATGCGAATTTGGTCATTCTTCTTCTTAACTGGGGCGATGCTAGCCAACCAGGTAGGGTATTTTTCTTCCTTGATAAAGCTAGCATCGATCAATTTTTTGACTTCAGAAATGACTTGGTGTTCAATGTCTAATCGCATGCTTGATAGAGTTAGCATTAGGTTCTATTATTAGTTTGCGGACTACTACATTAAGAGATAAACCTGGCACCTCTTTATAACTCCATGAGAAATTGTCCTTAAACTCAGTCAATAGCCTAACTAAGTCATTAGTTTTAGTACTACTCAACAAAGAATTGATGTATGTCGAACGTGGTTTATCTTTAGTTCCTAAGTTAATTTCTTTGAGCTCATCAATGGTTGACCAGATATCCTCTTGAAACTTTGGAAGTGCATCCTTAACTTCAAAGTCATTTGGATTATTTGAAGTTTCGAAACACACCTCCTCATATGAGTTAGCATGATTTGAAAAGACCATATCAGATTTTAAATGATTGATGATAACTAAGCAATAATCATCATCATCGATTAGATCCACTGTAACAAATCCTAGCCTAGTCTTGATTGAGAATATTTTCATTTATTATCCCATAACCACTTAAAGTAATCTCACCTATTTTTAGATGAAGTATGTGGGATTAATCCCTTATTTGTTAGATTAAGAACAAAAATTGAATACCAATTAAAAGGCAATTATATTAAATCTTTATATGAATCATCCTCAAGTTCTACATGAACTTCATGGAGGATGATGCTCCCAAAAAGAACCTCTGGGTTTTACCATCTATGGATGACTTTGGAGTTTCCTTAACTACCGAACCCTCAACTTTTTGTGAGAAAAGTGGGGTTAGAGCTAAGGTTCCCAATTGATGCCTAACTGTCTCATATGCAGACTTGGATACATTTATGCTTTGCTTTGAAGCCCGGTCTTTATCATTGTCATGCTCAAACATCACCTTGAAAGGGATCTACTGAGAAGAACTAGCTAGTGTGCTAATCACATAAGACTCATCCTCTGAACTAGATTCTAAGTCTATGTGGATAGCACGTGTGCTCCTAGTGGCTGGGACATACCTCTTATTATGTGGACAATAAGGAGGCTTTCCACCTCAGGGGCTGCCTTTAAATTGTCCTCTGCCTCTACTTGGTGGAGGTCGAGTCATCCTACTCATATGTTCAAATGGAGTAATAAACTATGAGTGGAATCTAAAGTCAAGCTATATATCTTCCCCTGACTCTATGTCTCACTCTCTTCATTTTTTATTTTTTATTTTCATTTTCTATTTCTTTTTATTTTTCTTTTCTTTCTTTTTATCCCTTATGAGGATCCTGACTAGATTCGCGAGAATGGACTTGTTAGTTTTGGGAAAAAATAGGCCCCATCCTCATATAAACCGACCTCATGAATAGTGAATGGTTTGAGATCTCCTTTGACACAGTACTCAATTCCACCTCTCATGAACTTCATGCACTGATGTAGAGAGAGGATGGCTGTTGTTCTCATGTATCCATGATCTCCCAAGCAAAGCATTGAAAGATGTATTCTCTATGATAGAAACTTGGCTTCATCTTCCAATCTATCTCTAATGGTAATGGCAACATTATGGAGCCTAAGGCCCTCTCACCTTGTTCATTGAATCCTCTAAACATCATCCTCTATTTTTAGAGTTTGGAGATGTCAATTCTCAAGTAAGCAATTATTCTTAAAATCATAATATTGACTGATGCACCTTGGTCAACCATAACTCTTGATAACCTGTCTCTGTCAACATCCACTGTGATGTAAAGAGTGAGGTTGTGCTTGGTCATTCCTAGAAGCAAGTCTTCATCACTGAATGTAACTCCTAAGATGTCCTTTGAGTTGTGTGCCTCCTCTTCAATAACAGTCAGCTGAGCTTAGCATATCTCTAGATCAAGAAGAGCATTGACTAGAGATTCCCTCATTTCTTTGGATAAGATAAGGGCTTCATATATGCTTAACTTAGCTGGAAACTTTCTAAGATGTGCTAGGATGTTATACTCAACTCTGACTTGGTCCTCCACATGCATATCCATAGGTGAAGCATCCTGTGGAGGGGTTATTTACTCACTAGAACTAATGACTTATTTACCTTTATTCTAAGGTGCTACCCTTGGAGGTAGAACTTTCCTCTTTCTTGGGTTGACTTGATAACTTCATGGATTGAACTTGTGGAAACTTCTACCTTCTCATCTATATATACTTATGGGATCCTCAGAGTCAGTTGATTCCAAATCAATCTTAAGATGTGAACCTGATTGATTTAGAAAAGGAAAGTCCATTTCTGAATCAGAAGAGAGTGGATCAAAATGACTAGAGCTATCATTATTATTTTCTAGACTTTGAGAGTTTTGAACAAGAATAAAATCTAGAGTATTAGAAGTGGACAAGATGTAAGTGAAAGCTTTCTTCATTGATTTCTTTTTGGGTGGAGGTGCATGATAGAAATTAAATAAAGTAAGTGGGGTAAGGAATTTAATGCCCTTGGTTGTTGATACAATGCTCCTGCTAGTGGAGGAAGAAGTAGTAGCTGCAACTATGGATGGAGTCTTTGGACTCAGATAGGTTGCATTCTTGAACTATCAGGCAAGTAAGATTGGGCTATCTATTCTTCTTGCTGCTAGTCACCTTCTTTAAGTTGTCTTTGGAAATTTACAAACCTTCCTTGATGTTGGAGGTTTAAGCTGCCTCAGACACCTATAGAAATATTTTCTTAGTTTTAGAAACTACTTTTTGAGAGGTTCAGGAAAAGGCAATATCCCAATCTTCTTTTATCTTAAGAGCTGCATGACATCCTTTTCCTTTGATTGCTTCAATTGTTGTTACTTGATTTTATCTTTTGATCTTGAGTCAGAACCCATATTTCAACAATTTTGGTTTTGTTGAATGGGGTTCAAATTGCATGGAGAGATTTGTAGGATTGGAGGAGAAGCTTTTACCTTGATGTTGACTTGAATTATTGATTTTTATTTATCTTTTTGAATTAGACTCATTTAAAAAATTTAGGTATGCTAAATGGGGTTCTATTGGAGAGATTTATGATGTGAGGAGAGACTTTGCCATAAGATTTTTATTTAGAACTCATACTCAACTAATTTATGTAGGTTGGGCGAGATTCAAATATTTGGAGAGACCTTTGAAGATATTTGTATTGTGTGTCATGTTTGAAAATTTTGATTTGGAAAACCTTTACTTAACAAATTTAGGTATGCTAGAAAGGTTTTGATTATATGTTTGAAAATTTTATGTAAATATCTTTTCTTGTGATGGTTGTTTATTATGTGTGTGATATATTTTGATTTGGTTTGAAAGTGGGGCTTCTTATTTAATAAATTTGGTATGTTAAGTAGAGGCCAAATGTGTCTAATATTTGTTTGTTTGACTTAAAAAATGAGGCTCTTACTTAACAAATTTGGTATGTTAAGTGGGAGTCAAGTGTGATTTGACATGTTTTTGTTTACTTTTGAAAATAATACTCTCAATTAATAAATTTGGTATGTTAAGTGGGAGCCAAATGTGATTGTTTTGTTTTTAAAAATGTGACCCTTGTGGTGTTTATTTATTTATGTGTTGACGTTATAATTAAGTGTGTTGGGGGGACACCACACAGCTCCACAGATGTACTCATTAGGGTGATCGAGTTTGACATTAAGAAATAGTATACTATCTTGAGAAATAGAAGTCACTACCTTATAATGGACCTAATCACCTAATGAAAACTCTTAAGGCATGATGGGTCTTTGAATGTACCAGAGATCTTTCCCTTACTTTATATGGAAAAATAAAGTAAGGTTTATTTTAAACCAGGTTTAAAACTCCCTATGGATGCAAGCCCCCATAGTTAATTTCATCCTAAGAAATAGGATTTCTTAAGAATACTCTCGATTAGGTAAATGATCATTATCTTTAAAGATTTCAAAGAAAGGACTATCAATCAATTGGTTATTTTTAGAAAATCAAGTGGGATTTGATTAAAAGGAGAGTTATTGAAACCAAAAAGAGATGAGTAGGGATGCTCATGATACTAGGAAACTAGTGAGCATCCCATCCTAGGTTGGGTTTTATTATTGAAATTGAGCGAGAATTATATGTTTGAGTTGAATTTTTATTAAAAATTTAGGGCTTACAATTTCACAATGCAGGATTGCAGAAATGCCTAATAGGTGAGGATTTATTCTTATAGCCTACAAAGGAAAATAACAACCTCGTATCCTAAATTTAGTGAACTTTAGTGAGGGCCAAAGCACGACCTAAATCTAAGGTGAAAAATGGGTATATGATTTACCTTCATAAGAGAGAGTAATCTACTAAACTATTGGACTTATGACCACCTAGAGTGGTTGTCAACTAACTCCTATGATTTTAAATACATGTAGACAAGTCTTATGCTTTGCAAGATGGCTAGGCTGTTATTTATTTAGAAAGGCGACTAAGTCCTTAAACACATTCCCTAAGAGACTAGATCATGAAGGGCATAAAAAATGACTTAAATCTATGAAAATTTTGTTAAGTTTTATTTTGATTTTTGGACATTTTTTATTTGACACAAACTATGGGATTTCATATTCCTAATGCATGAGAAATTAGTTATGGGCCAAAATCATAAAGAAGGAGGTGTGTTTCCACCATGACTCTCAAAGGTCAAGCCATTTTCTCTAGCAAAGGTGGAAGCCCTCCATTAGCAAGAGTGAGATAATATGATTTATGCATTATATGAGACATAAAACATCCAGTTAAAAGGTTGTTAAATCTTATATTTTTTTGATTTATTTCCTAGGCTTTAGATGAGGTTATGAATTGTTTAATTTAATTTTGAGTTGATTAATTAGATAGAAAATTTATTTTCCTTAAGAACCTAATCGCATCTAGGCCATTTAATAGTCATCAAAATTTAAGAAACTGGGAAAATCATGTCATTCTAATTGTGTAATCATAAACATAACGTCAATCAATTTATAAAATTAATACAAAAATAATAAGAGGCCGGTGTGGTCGGGTACCATCATACAGCCTAAAAAGAAATGTGAGTAGCCGAGATCTACCCTTATACAACCTAGATTACAAATGAATAATTATAATTAGAAGGAATTCATGCTATGGGGGTCTTCATTCTTCACTCTTTATTCTTCATTTCTTCATTTCTTTCTTTTTTCATTTCTTTCTTTCTTTTGGTTTGACTTGGGATGTAGTTTGCTTCAAGGCAACACATGGTATATAAGACATGGTCTTATAACCAATGTTCACTTTTAATCCCCCATAACATTCATTCCAAAATTTAATTACAAAATTTACATTAAAATGAGAAAATTAAATCTAACTAAACCTGTAAAACATAGATTAGCTAAACATACCACACAACCCAAGCAGTTATATGAATAATTTGGACTTAGCACCCCACACATGGGAAACCAAGTCCACATATCCTAATTCAGGTTATGCTTAGGGGTATAAGCAACTTGCATAAAAAAACATTTATATTTTTATTACAATGCCTCTTAAGCACAGCCCCCTATAGAAAATATGATTAGGCTAAGATCACCCTATCATCTAGTCTACGCACATTCACCCTAACATCCAATATAAAAAATACACCACAAAATAAAATCATTCATCAAACCATGCACTGCCCTAACCAAAAGCTAGAAATGGTGACTTAGTCTAATGTGTGTGTGCCATTTGAGGCTTGTGTGACATGTCTTAGCTTTAAGGTTGAAATTTTCTAAGTGTGAAAGGTTCAATTTAGAAGGTGGTCTCATTTCAAGTGATTTAGTTGATTTATCAATTTTAGTAGATGATCGATTTAGTTTGAATGAACCTACACTTAATTACTAAATGTTATGAAGAGAAGAGAAGAGAGGAGAGCTCTCTTTCATCCCTACCTTAAAACATCTCTAAGGTAGATTGATTAATGATTTTCCTTTAGCGAATGCTTTATTATGTGTTTTGATTGATCCTAAGTTTAGATTTTCTTTAAATAGCCCTATTTAATAAGAAAGGCATCTTAAGATTAGTTAGGGTGGATTACTACCACATGACACACACCCATTTATTTCTTTCCACCATATATACCATGTATATGAATAATCCTAAGTATACCTATACATGAAGTGCAAATTTTAGCACATTGTGATGATAAATGCTAAGAGATATGATTTTGGATATTCCATTGATGCATTCCTTTATTATGTAGAAAAGGGGGATTTCTCATCCATTAACTAAATGCACATCCATATATATATATATATAAGTCATAAGTGAGTACGACACCATTATTTTCTATACCAGCGACATAAGGTTCAAGACCTACTTAGGGCTACTTAAAGTCTCACAGCCCCGGGATGTCCAAACTAATATACCACATTTCTTAAATACATGTAAATGTACAAAAAGAATCAAATGGATAAAGAATCATGCATAAGATTATATTTGATTTGCTTGTATAATTTCCATGTATAATATAAAGATCCCTCTTAAGTCATGACATAGAAATGCATAAGAATAGCTTTAAGAAAGTGTTGTGTTCTTTTCAAATGAACTATACACTTGCAAACCCTATGTAAATCCATATTAAGAGAAGAAAAGAGAACTTCATAATACACATCTTATGCCATAATCACATGAAAGCTTATAAACATTCATAAGTAGCATGACTTCATTAATAATCTTTGATTTATAAGTTTTAAAAATATTTTTTGGTTTAATAGTGATAATAGCCACTCATATTCTTAATTTTAGCTTAGACATGCAATTTGACATAAAAAGAAATATTTTCTTTAATTGATTTTTCAAAAGAAATGAATGCATGATTTCATATGAAAAATAATATTTAGCATGCTTAGAAAGAAATAAAGGGATGTAAGCACATGATTTTATTCACCCTAATTAATTCCTAAGGACAACTATATAAAATAGGATTATTTAAAATGAATCAAAATTTTTTAAGGAGATTTTTATTTTTGAATTTGATTTGACTTAGGAAATATGAAAATTGTTTGCTGGTTTTAAACCATTTCCCCCATGTGTGAATTAGTTTAGTTTAATTTAGAACAATTAGGTTAATTTTATATTTTGATTAGGTTAATGTATGAATTAAATCCATTACCCATAACCTATACTACTTTAACATAATTATCCAAGTAATTATGAGTATGATATGCAAACACATGGAAATTAAATCAGCAATGCACCTAAGAGATGAAGGGGCCTAATGCAATTGGCTCATAATTATTGATTAATTAAGCTAAAGGGTTTAATTAAGTACTTTCATAACCATCCTACACATGTAGTTTGACTATAATTTCCTTTGAAGTTCTCTTAAGTTATTGAACACCTAAGAATCTACCCAATAACGGAATGATTAAGTTCTAGAATAATTTGATTTTGAGTTTGATTTGTATATTTAATGAGGTGATTAAGCCATTAATTAATTTTAAATTGATTAAGTGTTTATCCAAATGAAATAAACTTAGGGGAAATATTAGAAAAGAGGTTTTCATCTCATTCCCTATGTACATTCACTATTTCATAATGATTAGCAAGTTCAATTAATGACTTTATCACCATTTAACATGTTAATTAATCATTTAACTAATTAAGAGAGGGATTAAGGATCAAACAAGCAATTCCCTAATTAATCGAGCAATAAATTCTAAGAAAATCATGAGAGGCAGGGGTAATCCCACTAATCAACTTCAAAAAGTTTGAAATTAATTGTTAAAGTAATTAAGGAGTAATTAGCTTAATTATATTTTCAATAAAACTCAAATTGAGTGAAAATTACTGTAAAAAATCAATTGATTTTAATTTTATATTATTCTCCTCCAAATTATCTTTAAAATGAGCCTGAGTTTGCATTTTTTAGATTTTTTTATAATTAGTTATGAATTTTGAAAGTTTCACCATTAAAGTCAAATTAATTATGCTTAATTAAACCCGTAATCCCGTCGGGCCACATGGCGGCTGATGCGGCGTGCTTTTCACGTGGTGTAACTGTATAGGTTATTTAAGTTGTCACATCCGTCGGTTGAGTCAGCCAGCGATAGATGCATCTTCTCGTTGAAGATCGGGGTTGATCAATCAGCTTTAGGGATGAATTAGAGGGGATTTAGCATGATATGATCATAGCCATCCATTCCAATCATGCGGAACAGGCGACGTATGATCCTTCTCCATCATGAGCGACGAGAGAAGAAAATTATTTGTCTCTCTTCATTTAATTCGAGCTCACCCGAGCTTGGATTGGGATTAAAATGATCCCACACCTTTGAAAGGAGGCGGGATGCACATTCAATGGTCAAGATTTCATGGGATGAGGATTTCCTTTGAAAAGGATAAATAAAAATTTCCTATAGCTATAGTTTCAAGAAATTACCTCATCAGAGGCTATCACCAGCGCTTCCAATGCAAGAGATAGCTTCATCTAGTAAAGATGAAGCCTTGTTGAAGGAATTCGACCTTGATTTGAAGTGGATTACTTGATTAACCAAGCTCCCTTTCAATGGTGATCGGCCTTGATCGAAGTGGTGCATCCTGTGGCTTGGAGATATGTGAAATAACTTGATTGAGCTCGATGAAGTCAACTGATGGTGTGTACAAGGTTAATTTGATTTTGGTTGAGAATTGAGTGAGTTGGAATTTGAGCTCACCTCCCCTTTTTAGTAAAATCGAGAAGGTGAAATGGGAGCTTCGAATGGCTTGGAAAGCTTGGGAGGCTTCTATTCAATCTCCTTAGCTCTGAAATGATTACTTCTGGTTTGAGTGGGAATGAGCGGGAGTATATCTCCCCCTCCTTAGATCAGATGGTGAGAGGCTAAACTATCATTGTTTGATCAATAGCTTGGATTGGAGGCACGGTTTGAGCTACAAAACACCCCACATGGGTCATTTTGGATAGTGGAGTGAAGGAGAGTGGATGCCCATATTCTAGGTGAGTGTATTTGGCAAGTGCTCAAATGCCATTGGAGAGGTCAGTTTGGCCTTGGCTTAGGTCATGGCCAACCCAAGCTCATTGGGTCATGTTGACCACCCTCCTTGGTGTCCATATGGACCATTAGAAGGATGTCAAGTGGCCTTGAGAAAGAAATGACCAAATTTCAAGTGAATTTGGTCATAGGATACCTTTTGACCTAAGGGCAGAATGGTCATTTGGCTATGAGTTTGATTTAGATAGATTAGAAATGATTCAAAAATGGGTTGGGCCAAATTTCATGTGATTTAGTGTTCATTTGATTTGAATTGGTTCAATTTGACCCATTTAGGTCAAGTTGGGTCAAATTGGGTTAGGTTGATCAATTGGTCAAATTGGGTCAAATCATAGGTTAGGTCAAGTTTAAGTGATCATTTGGAGCCTTTGGGTATCATTGGTTTGGTTTAGATTTAGTTTAGGTTGATTTAGGTTCATTTAGGTTGGTCAAGTTGACCAATTTGACCCATTTGACCCAATTGGGTTAGGTCATGGATTGGTTTAGGCTAGGTTGGTCATTTAAAATGTATTGTAAGCTTTAGTTTCAATCAATTTTAATTTAGTTTGATTTCAAGTTGATTTGACCTTTTGGGTCAAGTTGGGTTCATGGTCAATTAGGCTAGGTTGGGTCTAATTGGTCAATTGAAGCTTTGGTCAAGTTCAATAATTAATTTAGAATGAATTTAACCCATTAGTTGCAATCAATTTTGGCTTAGATCAAGATTTGACCCCTTTTAGCTTTTTAGGTCAATTTGGGTCAACTTAGGTCAAGTGGCAAATTAGGCTTGGTTTGGCTCAATTAATGACTTGGTCATGTTCAATCAATGATTATGAATTTGTTTATATCAATGATCTCAATTAATTTGGCATATGGTAGATTTTGGTCTATTTGGGTTTCATTTGGGTTAAATGTTGACTTGGTAAAAGGCTAAGTTTGACTTGCTTTGACCCAATTTGAGTGATTGATTGATTTGAGAATGATTTAGCTAAATCCAAGAAATTGGCTTAAAGGATATAAGTTGGATTTGGATTTGAGTTCTGAATTTATATAGATTTGATTTTGGTTATTTAAATTTATATTTCATTTATATTTGTGAATATGAATGAGAACATAAATGGGTTATGAGAAAATCTTTTGAGTTTAGAGTGATTTGGATTTGAATTCAATCATGGGTTTCAATCATTTGATTTGGAATTGATTTATGATTTGGATTTTGGAATTGATTTATGATTTGAGAAAATCAATAGAGTTGGAATTGATTTAAGATTTGGGTTTTGGAAATGATTTATTATTTGAGAAAATCAATTGAGTTAGAATTGATTTAAGATTTGATTTAGATTGGTTTAAAGGAAGGAAGCAAGGATTGGGTTCATGCTATAGGGTAGGCAAGTCCTCCTAATACCCCTAAGGCATAACCTATTCCTATGGATAACTCCTCTAAGTCTCTAGGGTTATGTTATGTGTTCACCTAATCACTATAAGTATCTTAAGACTAAGGAACTCTTAGTGCCTAAAGAAGTCCTATGCCTAAGATAGAGAAGTTGAGAGCTCACTTCAAAAGTGAGGTCAATAGACCCTCACTTAACAAATTTGGTATATTAAGTGGAAGCCAAATGTAATTGATTTACTTTTTGTTTATTTTGAAAATGAGGTTCTTACTTAAGAAATTTGGTATGTTAAGTAGGAAACCAAATGAGTTTATGATTTGAAAAATGAGACTCTTACTCAACAAATTTGGTATGTTAAGTAGAAGTCAAGTGTGATTTGATATATTTTTTATTTGCTTTTTTGAAAATGAGGTTCTTACTTAATTTGGTATGTTTAGGAAACTAAATGTGTTTATGATTTGAAAGATGAGACTCTTACTCAATAATTTTGGTATGTTAAGTTGGAGTCAAGTGTGATTTGATATGTTTTTGTTTGCTTTTGAAAATGAGATTCTTATGTAACAAATTTGATATGTTAAGTAGGAAACTAAATGTGTTTATGATTTGAAAAATGAGACTTTTACTCAACAAGTTTGGTATGTTAAGTAGGAGCCAAGTGTATTTATGATTTTTGAAAGAGGGAAATTCATTTAATAAATTTGGGTATGTTAAATAGGGTTCAATTTATCCAAATGATCAAGAAAAAGCCAAAACTAGCCATAGTTGTCTGATCCAAGGAATGAGGGGGTATACCCCCCTCATTCTCACTCAAACTAAAAGAGCCACATTCGATTCAACTCTAGCAGCTAGAGAATGCAATCCTAGAGCTTCCTCTTGCATTTCCTGAGCTCCTAAAATCCTCCACTCTTGGTTTTATGAAAAACCAAAATAGGGGAGGTCACCTACAATTTCCATTTGCTCAAACCTCCACCAAAGCATAATTAACTTTGCATACACCTTCCTTGGAGCTAAATGAGCGAGAATGAATCATTTCTCAAGCTTCCCAATGGTAGAAGAGAGGAGCTCGATCAAGATCTATTGAATATGTGTCGTGGATCGGTCTTCCTAGCAAACTACACCAAATCAAAGCTCGTGCGGCTCAACAGGGCTTCATTCTACCAAACGAAGCTTCCTCAATTGTTGGAATTGCTGATCACAAACTCCGATGAGGTATTCCATTAAAAATAGGTTAGTCTTTCGTGAAAGAAAGTTCTATGTCATGCGATTTCTATCATTGGATTTCTTTATTTTGCTTCCCCGAAGGTGTGGGATAATTTTCATCTCTATCCGAGCTTGAGTAAGCTCGGATCAAGCGACAATCGATGGATGGTATCAGTCGTTCTCCGCTTGAAAGGAGATAGATCACAAACCATCCATTTCACATGATCGAAATGGATGGTCCTGATCTGATAATGCATAGAACCTCTGAATAATCCTTCAAAATCATGCGTTTAATCGTTGTTGTCCGATCTTAGATCGGATGGCCCGTGGAGTTGTTGCATCCACCACCATCCAAGTCCAAGTATGACAACTTAAGTAGCCATGTGGAAATCGCCCGCCAATAGCGCGTAACGCGGATTAAAAGTTAGGTTTAATTTATTTATTTTAAAGCTTGAAACTTCCTAAATTCATAACTAATCTTAGAAAAATCCAAAAAAAATATAAACTTAATATCATTTTAAAGATATTTCAGAGTAAAATTTAGAAAAATTATTATTATTTGGTTTTAAATAGTGATTTTGGCTAAATTAAGGTTGAATTGGAAATTTAATTAGCTTAATAATTAATTAATTAATTACCCAATTAATACAAATTGATTGCAACTAATTACTCAAACCCATTCATAATCAATAATTGAACTTGACCAAAGCCATAAATGAGCCCAAGTTGACAAATTGGTCAACTTGAGCCCAAATTGACCTAAAGGGTCAAATTAGCCAAATTCAAAATAAACCCAAATTAAACTAAATTAAAGCCTACAATCATTTTTAATTGACCAATTGAACTTGACTCAACCTTTAAACCAACCCAATTTGGTTAAATTGGTCAAATTGGTCAACTTGACCAATTTGACCATTTTGAATCCAAATGAGTCAAATCCAAACCTAGGCCAAATCAACTCAAACCAATTAAACCAAAACATCCCAAATTATCATATGAACCTAACCCAAGCCTTAGTTTGACCTAATTTGACCAATTGGTCAACCCAACCCAACTAGCTCAAATTAAACCCATTTGATCAATCTAAGCCAAACCAGTCAAATCCATTTTATGGAATCTTGTGGGCTGATCTAACTCAACTTAAAATCACCATAGGTCAGCCCAAGACCTTCCCAAAGCTAAGTGGGCCCCACCTAAGAAAATTAGCCATCAAACCATGGGATTTAAGCTTAAAACCAATGGATCCAAGCCAAGTCAACTGTCCCATCTCCATGGCAGCCCCTTAGCACTCAATAAAACTTTCTCACACACCTAACCCACCACGTTGGCCAAGACCTTTGGAAAATCGCACCCATTGGATCCAAGCCCTTGCAACCCTTGCACAATTGATCAATGGCAACCTCCCATCACTTATCCCATCCCCGTCACTGAACAGAGTAGTATGGCGGCCAATCGAAGCGGCAAATCTTGTCCATGTAGCCATCCATCCATCATGATAAATTGAGGGTATGCCCCCCCCCAATTAGGCGAAATCATAACCAATTGCATTGAGAGACTTCTAATGAAGCCCCTCAGTGATCCCAAACCCTCAAGCCCTGATTGCATTCCTGAGCAAAGTCAAAATAGGACATCCCTATCTGAGCAATACTCCTCATTTTAGATCAAATCTCAATTCCTCTTAGCCACCATCACCATACCTAGTCAAGCAAAATAAATCAATTCACAAGCTTTCAAGCTATGGGAGGAGTGAGTTTGATCAAGGCGAATGCCAAAGAAGGGGAGCTTGGTCCATAGAGCATTCCACACCAAATCAAGCACGAACTTCTTCAACAGGGCCTCGCCTCAACTAGGTGAAGCTACCTCCGACGACCCTCCACCGAACATTAGCTTGGTGAGATAATTTTGCAAATCGAGCCTTGTATGCAAAAATGGATTGGTCTTTTATGATGTAAACTTGAATCTCATGTGAATTTGACTATTGAATGTGCATCCCCCCTCCTTCCAAAGGTGTGGGATCAATTTGATCCCAATCTGAGCTCAGGTGACCTCGGAGCAAACGGGGAAAGATGGATGACGCTCTTCTTTCATCGCTCATGAAGAAGGAAGATCATACGACGTCTATCACAGTAGATCCCCACTATTTTCTCCCTTAACCCATCGTTCGATCTTAGATCGGACGGTCCACGGAGAAAGTGCATCCACTGCCTACTGAGTCCACTCACAGATGTGATTACTTAAATAGACAATCCCGTCGGACCACGTGGAATGCGCGCCGCGTCAGTTGCCACATGGCTGGCAAAAATTAGGCTAATTAATTGATTTTAATTGAAAACTTCCTAAAATCATTGTAAAAAAAAAAAAATACAAACTTAAAACTCTTTTGAAGATATTTCACGGTAGAATCTAGAAAATTATTATTAATTAATTTTGACTAGTGATTTTTGGCTTACTTAGGTTTAATAAAAATCTAATTAAACATTACTCTTACTTAAACACTCAATTAATCTCAAATATTTTGTGGATGTTTAGGAGGATGACCTTTACCTCTCTTATTTTTTGAGATTTTATTGATTGTTTAATCAGAGAAATAACTTGCTTAAGCCCTAATCACTCTCTTAATCTAATTAATAATAATTAATGAATGAACAATAACTTGATCAATCGTTTAAACCTAATTATCTCTATTGAATAATAAGATAACTTAGGAGATATAATTGGGGATACTTTTCCTAATTCATTTCCTAAGTTTTCTTTACTTTTTTTTTAAAAAAAATCAAATTAGTTAATGGTTAATGGAATGATTAATTGATTAATTAAGTGATTAATCTTCAAGATAAGAAAATCAAAATTTAATTGAATGTTAAAAATTATTTAGGGCTTAGAATTGGGGCCTTTCCTTTGATCTTTTCCCCTAAGTTAATTTCATCATTTAAATAAAAATATAACCAAAGTGGCCAATCAATTAATTAAATGCATAATGAAATTAAAATTAAAAATCAATTCATCCACATATAAGCAGCCCTTAATTAACCTTGGGTAGCTCTTTGGTTATTTAATAACCCAAAGTGAGAGATATGAAATTATGGTTGGTTCATATGTGTGAGAAAATCATAAAAATAATTAAGTGGGATCCTTTAAGCTTAAATAAATATTAATCATAAGTCAATTGTTATTAGGCCCCTTTAATGTCTTATGAGCATTACAAATTCACTTTTCATGTGGTTGCATATCATATAGGCTTATTATTAATTAATTAATTAACTTAAAGTGATATAAATAAGTGTTAATTAATTCACTTAATTCATACCTTAACCTAGTTAAAACATAAACTTAACTTAAATATTCTTCATTAAACCAAATTAATTCACATATGGGAAATTGGATTAGGATTAGAAAACCTCTTTCATATTTCCTAAGCCAAATCAAACTCAAAGCTAAAAATGTCTTTGATGAATTTTGATTTATTTTAAATAACCTTATTTAGTGTGATTATCCTTATGAATTAATTGGGATGAATGAGATGATTTCCTGATATTCCTTCATTCCTTTCCAAATTATATTAAATGTTGCTTGCCATATGAAATCATGCATTCATTTTTTTTAGAAGTAATAAAATGAAATGGTTTCTTTTATGTCAAATTGCGTGCGTTGACTTAAATTAAATATGTGTAGCTATTATTACTACTAAATAAAAAAACTATTTTTAAAAGCCTATAAATCAATTATTATAAATGAAGTGACATTAATTACAAGTATCTATAAGCTTGCATGTGATGATAATATAAATATGCAATATGAAGTTCTCTTTCCTTATCTTACATGGGTTCACATAGGATTTGCAAGTGTATAGTTCAACATTTGCCTAAATCTACTCCTATGCATCTCCATGTTAAGACTTAGGAAGAATTTCATATCATATATGTAAATCATACAATCAAATCAAATATGCTTCTTGCATGATTCCTTATTCATGTGATTCTTTTTGTACATTCATATGTATTTGAGAAAAGTGGTATATTAGTCTGGACACTCAAGGGCTATGAGGCTTTAAGTAGCCCAAAGTAGGTCTTGTACGTTATGCCCCTAGTGCAAAAAATAATGGCATTGTTCTCACTTAAAACTCTTATGTATGATGTGCCCAATGAATAAGAATCATAAATCAGGTAAATCAAACATAATGTTTGCACGGGTTTTCCTATCTTTATAGTTGCTTATACATTTACATGTATCTAAGAAAGTGGTATATTTCGGACATCCAGAGGTGGAAGCTCCCAAAGCCTAAGTAGGTCTTGTACTTCCCTTAATGTAAAATAATGTACTCAGTTAAAACTTTTAAACATGTGAATGTGTGGTTTAATGGATGAAAATTTTCTCTTTTACATGTAATAAGGCATGCATTCATAATTCATCAATAAAAAAATATTTAAATTCTAAATACACTTCTTTGCACTCATCATTAAAGTGTTATTATTTACATTGCATGTATAGGTATACTTGGAGGATTATTCATATGCATGATATACATGATGGAAAAATAAATGAATATGTGTTATGTGATAGTAATCCATTTTAATTAATCTTAAGATATCTTTCTTATTGAATAAAGTCATTTAGAGTGAACCCAAACTTAAGGTTAACCAAAACATGTAATAAGCCATTCACTGAAGGAAATTAGTTAATTAGCTTGCTTTAGAAGTGACTTAAGGAAGGGATGAAAGAGAGATTCCCTCTCTTTCTTCTTTATAAATCAGATGTTATGTGTGGATATGAAAACGAAAATGGGTAAAATCTTCAATCAATTAATCACTTAAGATAGTCAACCCTTTATAAATTATGACTTGTGGTTATGATTAGAATACTGGCATTATGTTTAGGTTGCAGACATGTTAGAGGATGAGCTTGGTATGTTTGGTGTGTGTATTTTGGTGTGATGTGCGTTTCATTAGGCCTAATCACATTTTTTACGCAAGGGGTTGTGCTTAATAAAATATATAAATGCTTGTCTTTTGTTGTGCGGGTTGCTTATACCTAAGCATAACTCTCAGGTTGGGTGGCCTTTGTTACCCATGTGTAAGTCCAAATTATTCATATAATTTCTTGGGTTGTATGATGTGTTTATCTAACATTTATTTTGTAAGTGTAGCTAGTTCCTTCTTTTAATGTAATTTTGCATTAAGATTAGGATAAGTGTTATGGGGGGATTAAGATGAGCATTGGTGACCATGTCTTATATACCATGTGATGCCTTTGCGACAAGCAACATCCCAATCAAGCCAAAAGGAAGAAGAAATAGATGAGTAAAAATGAAGAAATGAAAGATGAAGAGTGAAGAATGAGGATGAAGAATGAAGAATACCTTAAAGCTTATCATTTTATAATTGTAACTATTCTTTCATTATCTGGGATGTATAAGGGAGGTTCGACTACCCACATTTCTTCAGGTTGTATGACAATACACAGCCATATCGGCCTATTCTTTCTTTTTGATAGCTTTATAGAATGGTTTGATGTTTGGCTGGATTAGTTTAGGCTCATTAGGATAAAAATAAATTTTCTACCCTATTAACTACTCATAACTAAACTTTTAAAATAACTCATAACCTCAAATAAAAGCCTAGACATTAAATCAAGATAATAAAATATTTGGCAACCCTTAGATGATTGTATGTTAATATCATGCATAATCATCTTATTCCTCTTGTTAATAGAGGGCTTCCATCTGCCATAGAATGTGCTTAACCTTTAGAGCCTATGATGGAAGAACACATCTTTCTCTTGATTTGACATAATTAACTTCTCATGCATTTAGGCATACAAAATCCATATGCCTTGTGTCAAAATAAAGAATCCCAAATTAAATAAAATTTGATAAAATTTATATTAGATTAAGTCATTATCCACCCTCATGCTCTAGTCTCTTAGGAGTGGGTTTAAGGACTTAGTTTCTCTTCTAAATAAATAATAACCTAACCATCTTTATGACTTGCCTACATGGATTTAAAGCATAGGAGTTAGTGCACTCAGCATAAGTTCAAGGCAGTGGCTTTATCTCTCTTATGGAGGTAAACCATATACCCACTTTTTGCCTTAGATTTAGATCATTCTTTGGCCCCCTCAAAGCTCCCTAATTTAGGATCTAAGGTTGATGTTTCCCTTGTGGGCTAAATCTCTCACCTCTTAGACATTTCCATAATCTTATATTGTGGAATTATAAGTCGGATTTTTAAAATTTAACTCAAATAAATAAATCTCCTCAATTTCAAACATATAAACCATAAGATAGATTGGAGTGCTTACTATGCTTTATAGTATCATGAGCACTACTCATCTCCCTTTGGTTTTGATAATAACTCTTCCCTTTTGATCTCTCCCACTTGATTTTTTCCAAAAATATAATCAATTTGTTGATAGTCCTATCTTTGAATTCTTTGGAGATAACAATCACTTTTTCGAGTATTCTTAAGATTCATTTTTCTTAAGATGAAATTACGGGCTTGCCTCATAGGAACTTTATTACCTAGTTTAAATAAACCCTACTTTATTCATCCATGTAAAGTAGTGAAAAATCTGCATATTTGAGGACCCATCATGCCTTAGGGTGTCCTTATTAGGTGATTGGTCCATTATATGACTGATTTCTATCTCTTGAGATAGTACACTATTCTTTAATGTCCGTACCTCAAGTACATCCTTAGATCTATGTGTCCCCTCATATACATAACACAAACCAAAAAAAAATACCACAGATTTTTTTGGCAACTCCACTGGGGATGGTTCCTCTCTCCATCTTTAGTAGACAATTGTTATCTCCAAACATCAATAGTGGACTTACATTTCATGTGAGTCTGAGACTATCTTTTTTTTCATTGGCACTTAACTTATTTCATTCTTAAGCAAAGTCAGCCAACATCCTTTAGGTTTAAGACCTCACTCCGTGTAGGTCTTGAAACCCCTATTGGGTTCCCCAATAGGTAAAGAACAAACAAAATTAACTAATGAAAGGAGAATAAATATTTAGAACCTCCTCACCACTTGGTGAGGCAAGGTTCATCCATATTTAATGAAATAATCTTTTGCAAAATGACACTTTCCAAAAGCACCTTTCACAAAACTCACAAAATCAAAACCCCTTTTAACAATCCCTATGATTGCTACATGGAGGTTCTTTTCAAAAGCACATTCTTGAAAAATAACCATGCCCATTCAATACTCAAAATTATTGAATGAGGAATCCATTTTCAAATAAAAAAAAATTTGTAGCATGAAATTGAACTTCATCTAACAAATTTCATATGTATGTTGAGCTTCCCTTCTTTCAAGAGCAAATCATGATATTTGATTCCCACTTAACATATCCAAACTTGTTAAGTGAGAATCTCTTTTTAAATCAAACATGAATTTTACTTTCACTTAACAATTTCAATTTGTTAAGTGAGGGTCCTATTTTCAAAACATAAATTTGACCTTCACTTAACATATTTAATTTGTTAAGTGGGGCTCACATTTCCAAAACATAAATTTAACCTTCACTTAACATATTCAATTTGTTAAGGTGGGGTCTCATTTTCAAAACATAAAATTTCACTTTCACTTAACAATTTCAATTTGTTAAGTGAGGGTCCTATTTTCAAAACATAAATTTGACTTTCACTTAACAATTTCAATTTTTTAAGTGGGGTCTCATTTCCAAAACATAAATTTGACCTTCACTTAACATATTCAATTTGTTGTGTTGGTCTCATTTTCAAAACATGAATTTGACCTTCACTTAACAATTTCAATTTGTTAAGTTCTCATTTTCAAATATAAATTTGACTTTCACTTAACAATCTCAATTTGTTAAGGGGTCTCATTTCAAAACATAAAATTTGACTTTAACATATTCAATTTGTTAAGTGAAGGTCATTTTCAAAACACACATTTAGGCTTTCACTTAGCATATCCAATTTTCTAAGAGTCTCACTTTCAAAACATATATTTGGTTCTACTTAACACATCAAATTTGTTAAGTAAGAATCACATAATCATGCCATATTGGATTCCCACTCCATATTGGATTCCCACTTAACATACCAAATTTATTAAGTGAGAATCACATTTCAAGTCATATCATACTTTAATTTCCACTTAACACAACAAATTGTTAAGTGGGAGTCCCATTTTCAAATATATATCAAACACATTTAGAGTTTCACTTAACATACCAAATTTGTTAAGTGAGGGTCTCTTTTCAACACATATTTGATCTCTATTTAGAATACCAAATTTGTTAAGCAAGGATCCAATTTTTCATATCAACCACACTTGAGCTTTCTCTTAACATAACAAATTTGTTAAGTGAGAGTCTCATTTTTAAAGAAAAATAAACATATCTCAAACACATTTGGGGCTTTCACTTAATATACCAATTTGTTAAGTGGGACTCCCATCTTCAAAGAAAAGCAAATCTATCTCACAATCACATTTGGCTTTCACTTAACATACCAAATTTGTTAAGTGAAAGTTTCATCTTCAAGCACAAATCAAAACATGTATCTACTTAACATACCAAATTTGTAAAACCCCATTTTTCAAATCAAAATATCACAATCAAATCTTTACAAGCAAAAATATTTAAACACACAATCACTCTTCTTAGCATACCCAAATTTCTAAGTAAGGATTCTTTCAAATTATCCATATTTTCAAACATATATCTCAAAAAAATCTCAATTTTAACCCAACCTACCTAAATTGGTTGAGTATGGGTTCTAAAATCAAAAAATCAACAAATCCTCCAAACATCCAAATCTCTGAACCCCACTTAACATATTCATTATTTGAATTTCAAACTAATATCAAAAAATGAAATATACAAGTTATATTTCAACATATGCATACATATTCAGATGTAGTGCGGTATTTACATAGTACACATGGCTCTCAGTTTATTTTCACCTTTTAGGGATGGATTTGGCTTGGATCGAGCCTCCCTCAGTGACTCCACCATTTGATTCTCTTGGAGGATTTGAGGGAGCA
This sequence comes from Cymbidium sinense, assembly GCA_021442155.1. Taxonomy (NCBI): domain Eukaryota; kingdom Viridiplantae; phylum Streptophyta; class Magnoliopsida; order Asparagales; family Orchidaceae; genus Cymbidium; species Cymbidium sinense. The sequence goes on along the minus strand of CM038221.1, from coordinate 143,201,037 downwards.
TTACACACTGAGGGGCGACCCTCACCACTGTAGCCGGGATGAGGTGGTAGAAGCGATCATCCATTGACCTACCCTCACAGAGTATCCTTCCTTGAAGAGGAAGAGTTGAGGTTCGTCGGTCAGTTCTCACTCGGTCTGCTTCCATAGCGCTGGTGCGTCACTCATTAATCTGGGAAGGCTATCTTGTGAGATAGTCCCACCTTGAGGTAGGATCTAGCTCTCACACCACCTTACTCAGTCGTATAAGCCGCACAGTGACTCAATAGAGCCATCAGCCATGCCACTCAGAGATGGATCCCATTGCAGAGGAGGGTTCTCCCCATGAGGTTTCTCCATTTCTAACTAGTTCCATCTCTCTATCAACAGAGAGGGAAGACTACCGAGGATAGGCGCATTACCTCCACCCTACAAGGTTTGGAGGGATATGAGGAAGTCTATCTACTGATGATATTATGTCGAGGTGGTAGGGTACATGACACTTTGAGTCACATTATTTGACTTGAGGTTGATCATCCCCAGGAGTGTTACTAGACACATTCACAGTGATAGAGCATCGAGAGCCAGTAGCGGCTTCAGAGTGGAGAGGGAGGCGATGGGTTTGTCAAGTGGTTGGCGGCCTCACTTTCTATTTGGTCATCGTTACCGGGGATGGACCAATAGGATAGTGCGATAGGTACCACCATCAGGGGAAAAGCCGGCGAGGGTAGAGTCGGTGTTATATTCACCATCAATCCACTCTCACCATCACCAGTTTAGGTCACCATCCACATTCTACAAAGCGAAGACATCATGTAGGGAGAAGAAAGCCCCTTGGTGATCCTGGCCAAAGGATCCCACTTCATCTACTCCACCGAGATGAGGGGTGAGTTCCCTACTGACCTCTACTTTTAGTCTTGGTGAAGAAGGAGTGGTGACCCCATGACATGTGTTCCACCATCGAGTGACTGGTGAGTGCGGGAGGGAGGAGATAGTCTTGCAGTTCCCATGGTTGTGGATCCCACCAGAGATAGTACTCCATCAATAATAGGTAGTCATGACCATGTATCTCTTCTGAGCATGTCCTCCAGAGATAGTACTAGTGGTAGTGTTAGATGCATCTTTTGGTCGATGACCCCCTCCACCTCACGGTGTTTGTGCCCATTTTGATCATTCCTTAGATGAGATTATAGCCTCTTACTTTTCCAAGAAGAGGGAACTCTTAGGGATTGACCACATAGATTCTGAGGATGAGTGGGTAACATTTGATCCAAATGAGGATGACCTTGAGGATTTGGTGAAGTTCCATGGTGATACTAGGTTCCTTAGAGATCATAGTCGAAGGTATTATAGTTGAAGAGGATGACACCATATATTCAACTCAATACCTCCTCCACCAGCTTAGGCAGAAGGATGATCAAATTGATAGAATGGGGAAGAAGATTGAAGAGTTGATGGCAGCAGTGGCAACATTACAAAATTCAGCCCAAAGCCTTCTCCCATAGTGAGATATAGAGTTGGCACACTTCAAATCATGCATTTCATAGGAAGATAGTGGTAGCTTGCACATAGGAAGGTGGTGGATAGCACCTTCATGCATGAAAAGACATTAACACATGGTGGAAAGGTGAGGGATGCATTGGCAAAGGTGGCTCATCTATTCCAAAGGGTTGACCTATAGAAGGAATTTGATGGTGTCCAATATCCTAAGGGCTTTGTACCCATCCAAAATTTTTATGGCGTGGGAACCCAGATAGCATATACATTTTTTGCGATATTGCAATGGGTGGCATGCACTCTTATTCCTCTTGATAGCATAGCATCAATTTGATTGGTACGTTGAACTACCCAATGGTTCAAGACATTTGTTGAGTTGGAAGCTCTTTATTAAGATTTATTGGAGCTCAAAAAGGGTAACTGGGTGATCTCATTGCTCATAACACCCCTATGAGTCACTTGTTGATTACATTCTTAGATGGCACAATTTAAGTATGAAATGAACCACAACGAACAACATGAAATTCTACTCAAGAATATTCATGGTCCGGTCACCTTCATGCTTAAAGGGTTTACCATTAAGATATTTGAGAAATTAATCAATGAAGGCTAGTCTACAAAGGGTCAAAGCAATTACCTTTCCAAGATCGTCATCAAGCCAGATCACAGAAGGAATTTGAGAAAAAGCTAGGGGTAGTCACAACAGTTGATAAGGAGAAGCGACCAACCGGTTGTCAGTAGGCCTCAGCTTCAATCTACCTCTCCCTCCCTCTACCTATCATACACCCTCAGTCACCATGGCCACCACCTCATCCGCCTGTATATTCCACCCGTAGCTATTACTCACATACTCTTGGATTGAATAAACCTATTCATTCAAGAGGTAGTGGAAGATCTTTAAGAACCTCTTAAGAAGCCGATTTTAGTTACTAGAGGCCAGAGGATGTGGGCAAGATCCAAACTTTTGCCCCTACCATAGGTCATGTCTTGGAATATTGCTTTACCTTTAAGGATGGACAGCATAGCTGGTGGTTAGTCATCCCTAAGAATACCTACTAGAATAAATCTAGTTTTAGGGTAATCCTTGGGGATACACTGATCTTCAAGATAGAGGAAGGTTGGGATATCCCTCTATTTCAAACTTTCATGAAAATTATTTCTAAGATCAAAAAGTTACCCTTATAGGTGCTCAAACCTCTAAAAGGTTTACAAGTTGCTAAGAATAACTTGAGGTAGAAGCCCAGCAACAATAATATACTTTCCACATTAACATAGTAGCACAACCATCAACCGATTTCAACACTCCTTCCATAATTGTAGATATAGTTCCTCCCACTGGCTCTTCTTCTATCAACCTATATTGAAATCACTCACTTTTTTACTTTGTTACTTCATCCAAATCTAAGAAATCAATAAATAAGAAGACAAATTTGCTTACATCCTCTCTCTCTTTTGATGAACTTATGATTTCATTCCTATGGAAAGCTCTCAAGTACTAATACAATTGATCCTCCTTTCGATTTTGAAATGGATTACCCATTTCTAAATCATTCAGTTCATGAGATTGATTTGGAGTCATCTCGATGATCTATAGGAGAAGGCTGTAGGTGAACGATGATGGGTAGAACTTTCCACTAAACCATCTCATCAAGTCACTGAAGTCAACCTTCGTAGTGGCAAAGTTCTACCTCCTAGGGTAGCACCTCAGGATAAGGGTAAACAAGTCATTGGTTTTAGCAATCAAGAATCCCCTCCATAGGATGCTCCCCCTATGGATATGCTTGTGGAGGACCAACCCAGAGTTGACTACAATGTCCTCTCACTAAGAAAGTTGTTAAACTAAGCATATATGATGCCCTTGTCTTATCCAAAGAGATGAGAGTCATTGATCAAAGCCCTTCTTGATTCAAAATATACTTAGCCAGCCAGAGAGGAGGCATGTTTTCAAGAGAAGCCCATGGAGTTATATTCACCGATGAAGACCTTCTTTTGGGAATAACATAGCATAATCGTCCCCTCTACATCACAGTGGGCATGGGTAGATTCAGACTCTCCAGGGTGTTAGTTGATCAGGTGCATCAGTAAATATTATGAGTCTAAAACCCTTGCCTACTTGAGGATTGACATCTTTGAACTTTGAAGAGATCAGATGATGTTGAAAGGATTCAACAAGCAAGGAGAGAGGGCTTTAAGCTCCATAGTGTTACCACTAGAGATAGAAGACTAGAAGACAAAAGAAAAGTTCTACATAATTGATTCAGATACATCTTTCATCACTTTGCTCGATAGGCCTTGGATACATAGAAATAATATGGTTCCATCCTCTTTACATCAGTGCATCAAATTCTAAAGAGGTGGAATCAAGTATTGTGTCAAAGGAGATTTGAAGCCATTTTCAGTTAGGGAGGTTAAGATATATGAAGATGCCTACTATCTTCCTCCAAATCAAAAGTCTATTCAAACTTGGTGATGAAAGTTCAAAACAAAAGAAAAAAAAAGAAAAAAGGAAAAAAGAAAAAGAAATAAAATACAAGTGAGCGAGAACAGGAAGAAGTAGAGGATGTTATTCCACTCACAGTTTGTTCCTCCATATGAACACATGGGTAGGGACTTGACCCTCCCGGGTAGAGGAAGAGGCGAGTCCATAGTTCTAGGTGGAAGACCTCCTTGGCGGTGCCAAGGAGCTATGTTCCGACTCACGAGCTATCCACATAGACTTAGAGTCCAGTTTAGAGGATGAGTCTCATGTGGTTAGCCCGCTGACCAACCCCTCTCAGTGGGTCTTTTTAGAGGTGATGTTTGAGCCAGATAGTGATGAAGACCAGACCACTAAGAAAAGCATAAATGTATCCAAATCATCATTATGTAGAACAGTCAAGAAATAATTAGGAACTTTAGCTCTAACCTCACTTTCTTCCCAAAAAAATTCAAAGTTTGGTAGTTAAGGAGGCCCCCAAGTCATCCGTAGATGTTAGGCCGAAGAGGTTTTTGTTGGGAGCATCATCCTCAAGTCAAGAAGCCGATGTAGAACTTGAGGATGATTCATATAAAGATTTAATATAACTACCTTTTGATTGGTATTCTTTATGTATTTTAACTTATAAAGAAGGATTAATCCCACATACTTAGTCCAAACACAAGTCGAACTACTTTGAAAAACTATGGGACAACCAAAGTAGACACTCTCAATCAAGACCAGGTAGATTACATAGTGGGTCCCATCGGTGATGTGCCTAGTCATCACCACTCATTTGGGGTGCGATAGGTTCTTCTCAAATCATGCAATTCTCTTATGAGGAGGTATGTTTAGAAACTTCAAATGACTCAAATGAGCTTGAAGTCAAAAGCACCACCAGTTTGAAGAAGAAATTAGATCAACCATTGATGAACTCAAAGAAATCAACTTGGGAACAAAAGAAGATCCACGCGCGACGCACATCAATTCTTTGTTGAATGAAGAAGAAACTAATGACTTAGTTAGGCTTAGTGAGTTTAAGGACTATGGAGTTATGAAGAAATGCCCGTTTATCTCTAACATGTAGTCCACAAAATAAGCAATAGATCTAAACCCTATCAAGCAAGCTCCTAGATGCATGCAATTAGAAATTGAACAACATGTCACTTTGAAATCAAGAAAGATTGATGGTAGCTTTATCGGGAAGAAAAATATCTACTAGTTAGCTAGTGTCATCCCTAAGAAAAGAATGGAATTCACATATGCATCGATTTTAGATGGAATAAGGCATGTCCTAAGGATGAATTTCCACTTCCTATAAATTAATGGTGGACATTGCCTCATCTCATGCGGTATTCTTCTTTATGGATGGGTGGCTATAACCAAATCAAGATAGCCGAGGATGAAAGAAACACTAGTTTTGAACCATCCAAAATCTATTGTTATAAGGTCATGCCTTTTGGCCTTAAAAATGTCGGTGCTACATAGTGGGCCATGACTCAAATTTTCAATGAACTCATTCATCATCAAGTTGAATGCTATATGATGATAGTCAAAAGCAAGAAAAGGAAGACCATCTCTTGACTTGAGAGTAGTTTTCAAATGGTTAAGATAATTTAACCTCAAAATGAATCCCAAAGTGTGCATTAGTAGATTGGAAAATTCCTTGGGTTTGTTGTCGATAGGAATAGAGATCGATCCGAAGATCAAGTATCTTAAAAATGCCACCTAAAGTCTAACTCAACTCGGATCATTTTAATGGCGGTATCTAAGATCATATCAACGAAGATGCCGACCATTCTCACTTGTCAAAAGGATGCCAAGTTCAAGTGGATGATAAGTGCTAGTATGCTTTAAAGACATCAGCACATTACTGATGATCGTTCTAGCAATCGAGGAGCCATTGATCCTCTACATCGTTGCATTAGATGTCTCCCTCAATACTTTGTTGGCTCAAGCAATGATGAAGAGAAAGAAAATGCTCTCTACTATCTCAGTCATCATCTAATTCCTGCTGAGGCAAACTACCCACCTATTGAAAAGCATTACCTAGCTTTAATCTTTGCATCCCAAAAGCTATGACATTACATGTTTTCTCATAAGGTGAATCTGATCTCTAGAATCAATCCACTATAATATCTCATGACATGGCCAACATTATCTGGATGGTTGGCATGATGGTCCATGATTTTATTATATTTTGACATCACATTCGTACCCCTCCATGTGAAAGGACATGCACTAGCAAATTTCTTAACATCACACCCACTTCCTTCTGATTCTCTACTTAGTGATGACCTCCCTGATGAACAAATCATGAACTCAGGGGACATTAGCATTCACCTGGGAGATGTATTATTTTGATGGTGTAGCTTCTCTCAAAGGAGAAAAACCATGATCTACTCTTCCAGGAAGGCGGGTAGGAATAGTTCTCAACTCTGACCATGTGATGAGATTCTCATATCATCATCCATGCAACAATGAAGTTGAATATGAGGCTCTAATTGCTTTGGTCTAGAGTTAGTCATTATAATATGCATCGAGCATCAACATCTTTGGATTCTCAACTCATCATCACCAAATTTGGGTCCTACAAAATTTCTAAAGCTAAGCTCCATCATTACCATAAGTATATCATGGAGTTGTTGGCCCAAATCTAGGTCACTATCCACAAGATTCTTTGAGGTGATAATGCATTGTGCATTAAACTCACCAAGGAGTTGGCATGCCAGAAGATGAGTCCATTCAATAAGGGTCCAAAATAGACAAGTCTTATCCCTTATGATGAACTCATCTCTAGAACTCATCCTCTCTTGAAGGGGAGTTTCCATTGCAAAAGGACAATGAGTCAGATTGGAGGCAACCATTCATGGATTACCTAAACACAAAAAACTATCTCAAGAGAAGTCATTAGCCCATAAAATGAAATAAAGAGCTCTCTTCTATGCTCTCGTGGATGGCACCCTATATCGATGGTATTTTGATCATATTTGGTTATGTTGTTTAGTCAAACACAAAGCCCATAAGATCGTGATCGAGGTACAGTCAGGTTTATGAAGAGCTCATCAGTCCAGTTTGAAGATGAAAGCCAAGATCAAAAGACTATGGTACTACTAGCCTTCGTTGATTACATACTACATGAATGTAGCTAGGAGGTACCACTAATATTAGGTGCACAGTGTGGTCCTGCATCAACCACCCAACATTCTACATCCTACATTGGCCTCATGGCCATTTGAGTGTTGGGGCACTGACATAGTGGCCCCGATCGATCCTCCTTCTTCTAAGGATCACCGGTTCATTCTAGCTACCACTGACTACTTTTCCAAGTGGGCGGAGATGATCCCACTTAGAGAAGTCATGGCTCAGCATGTGCACAAGATTTTCAGGAACCATATCATATATAGATTTGAGGTGCCTCAATAAATTATATTTGATAATGGTATTACATTCAAGAGCACCAAGATCAACAACTTTCCGGAGACATAGCATAGATTGGAGATGTTTCACTATCTACTATTCGAGGGAAAATGGCTTGGTAGAAGCATTCAATAAAACTCTCATCCAAATATTAAAGAAGACACTCGATGATAACAAGCAACTATGGCATGAGCAGTTGGTTGAAGCCTTGTGGGCCTACCATCACATATAGAACTCCAACTCAATCTACCCCATTCTCCTTAGTGTATGGGTCTGAAGCCATTCTACCATTAGAAGTCCAACTCCCATCACTAAGGATAGCCGTGGGTAGAAAGATTACTCTGAGCGAGAATGCCAAGTTACGGTTGGAAGAGCTCGAAGGTTTGGAGAGATGCCTGGGCATGCTTTAGAACCTCGAGGTTGTTGTACAAAGGAAAAATGATTCAAGCTTACAACAAGTTGGTCCATCCTAGAGCTTCTTAAGTAGGAGAGCTTGTTTTAGTTCTAAGGAGACCATGTGTGTCAAAATATGGGAGGCAAGTTTGAACCCACTTAGGAAGGCCTTTTCACCATAGAAAAGGCCTACCAAGGAGGATCTTATGAACTCATAAATTATAAAGGAGAGCATCTGATGCTTCCAATCAACGAGCTCTATCTAAAGAAATATTATCCATAAATCTTGTTTGAAAATAATCATCAATAAAATTTTTTCATATCAAATTCCATCTCTTATGTGTTAGAAATGTCTTTGCTTACTGAATCCAATATGTGTTTTAGGTAAAGAGAACCCATCATCCTATCCCAAACACAAACACAAACTACATTCAATCCTCTAGCTACTAGGATAGTGTAAGAGAACCCAAGAGGCATCCTATTTCTAATTAGTAACTAAGTTAGAGAACCAAGCGACATCCTTGCTTGGTGGAGTAGCATTTCTACGTGTTTAGGGTAGGTGTAAGAAAACCCAAGCAGCATCCTATTCCTTCTTTCACATCATAAATAAAAATATATCTTCTGTCTTGAGCTATTTTGATGTGGGAGCAACCCCCCGTGGCACTCACTCATGAGCTGCCCTAGGTCGGGCTGATATGCTACCTAGTTAGTGTGTCACCCCAATGGTCACTCGTCTAGCGGATGTGAGTCCCTGCACTTTCTTCCTGACTTGACCACTACAAACCAACAAGTGCCTTGTCAGGTTGGTAGGCCTTATTGTAAAGCTGGTAAGTTACTTTGTGTTTACTTCGTTTAAGAGGATATAAGCTTATATGCTTTCTTCTTGGCTGGCCATAACACACTGACTGGGTTAAGTATATCTAAGATTTAGGGTAAAACCCCCAGTGGCTCCTTTCCTCCTGACTACTTCAAGCTTGGATTTAGTCCTTACATAAGACTCCTCACTTAGTAGTCGCCCTAGGTCGGATAGACCTTATCAAGCCGAAGACAGACTATCCAAACACTCAGTTTTGCTTTAGAAAGATGTAAGCCTACACGCCTTCTTTCTAGACTGATTTTCACAAATCGACGAGCACCTTAGGTTGGTTATTATCGCTATGTTGACCACCCCTGGATACACCACTCTTGATAGATGTGAGTCCCCGCTTTCTCCTTAAAGTTGGCCACAATACCTACAAGCTTTCTGTGGTTTTGATAACGCCCCCCCTAGGACCTCTCCTGTGGGCACTCTATTTGGATCACATCCTTAGCGACCCCATTTAGACACTACCCGTTACTCTTGGATTCAATCCCCTTTCTAGTAGCCACCCATGGTTGGAGAATTTGTTCGGTGATGCATATTCTCCCTTGGTCCAATAAGTCAGATAGGACTAGGATGATATAAGCTCCTTCTCATGGTCCCTCAAAACCAATAGGGTCCATAAAATATAAAATAAATAAAATATATCTTTCTTGTGGATTAGAATTCAAGCCCCGGGGCCCCTTTCCCAATATCTTTAGGGTAGTGTAAATAAAACTCCCTATAGAATTGCACTACTTTGAGTTGAGATATAAGTCTATTACACATTCATCTATACGACCATCACAAATTCCAGGCACCTCTTAGATCGATCACCCAGTGGTCCCTTGTGTAAGATAATGTGAGTCCCCATGCTTTCTTCCTAACTTGGCCATTGCATACCGAAAGGCACCCCATGAGTTGGCTAGTTCTACCTCACGGCCAGTGGACTATCCCTTTGGATTTGTGAATCTAAGACATGTCTAGGATAATATTAGCCCCTTCTTAGTAGAGCCATCATACATCGAGGGGATTCATCAAATTAAAATAAGTAAAATTAAAAAAAAATGCAATTCAATTAAATGACATTACCCAACTACTTCGGTTGATATAAGTCCCCTGGCATTCATTCAAGGTCGCCCAGGTTGGGTGATTTGTTGCATCCAACAGATCAAGTTGTCCCTTACTTTTGGAGATGTAAGTCTACTATGCTTTCTCCCCGACAACCATTGTATACGCGAAACCCTTAGGTGGATAGTTCTACCATGTGGCTAGTGGATTAGATTGGTAAAATTGAGATAGGTTAGGCTGACATAGCCCCTTCTCAGTGTGATCCATCGCAAACTGATAGAGTCCATATTGAAATCTAAACTTAAACAAATAATCAACCAACTTCTCCCCAGTGAGACATCAATCATCTCAACCTCCCCAGTGGAGTCAATCAAACTCAATTCAAACTTGCATTCCCCAACGAGTGCACCCTCAAAAGAAATCCTATCAAATCCTTATCCCTATTGGATAACTTGAACCTGCTTCTCTAGTGGAAGGTTCACATGCTTGATCCTTTGGTGGATCCCCTCATCCTCCCTTATGCCCTTGGCATGAGATGAGTTGCATTTCACTAAGATCTTGATTCCTTCTACATCTCGAGTTTAGGAGTAGATCATTTTTATTAGTGTTTTCGATCCTTTAGATGTTGATCATCTCAGTCAACACCAATATGTGCGGTGTGCCTTGTCAGTCACACCACACCTATTGAGCACCCTTTGTTGACCTCACTTTTGGAGTGAGCTCTCAACTTCTTCATCATAGATCTAGGACTCTTATAGACACTAAGAGTTCTTTAGTCTTAAGACACTTCCGTGATTAGTGAACACTTAACCTAACCTAGAGACTTAGAAGAGTTAGCCATAGGAATAGGTTGTGCCTTAGGGATTTAGGAGGACTTGCCTGCCCTATAGCCCAAACCCAATCCTTGCTTTCTTCTTTCAAACCAAACCTCAAATTCAAATTCAAATTCAAAATCAAATCCAACTATCCAATGATTGAAATCCATCATTAAATTCAAACTCAAATCCTTCCTAAGCCCTTTGATTTTATCTTATGGACTTAGCCTTAACCAAATCCAAATCAACCCCAATCCAATTGATTTTCAATTATCAAATTTTCTCAAATCAAATTTAAATCATAAATCAATTCAAACTCTAATGATTGAAACCATGATTAATCAAATTCAATCTCTTCCTAAGCCATATGAACCACCTTCATATGCTTAGTCAAAACTCCTTCAAACTAACTCAAACTTAATCGATTTCTTTATGATTCATTCATTCATTCATTTAGATTCACAAATATAAATGAAATTCAAGTTCAAACCCTTCAAACCAAAAATAAATCAAAATTCAAAATCTAAGTTAGCCTTTTGACTACATCCAGAAATTTTCTTCAAATCACTCCAAACTCAAGTGATTTTCTCATAACCATTTATATCTTCATTTATATTCACAAATATAAATGAAATATAAATTCAAATGTCCAACAAACCAAATCAAATTAAATTCCCAATTTTACTTTTAGCCAAATTTTTGAACTTGGCCAAATGAAACCCAAATCAACTCAAAACCCATGGATTTCTTTATGATTCAATCATTCCTACAATTGTTGGCCCAAATATAAACATAAACCACCATTATCAAACCAAATCTAAGTCAACCCAAATCAAGCCCAAGTTAACCCTTTGACTTGAAATTATCATATGAACCAAAACCCATTTGGCTCCAAACCTGCAATTGGTTTTATATTTCAATCAGCTCATATGAGTTCAACAAACTTGAATCAAACCTTGATCAAGTCAATTGACCCATATAGGCTCACTTGAACCAAAGTGACCTAAAGATCTTTTTTGAGCCAAGTTCTAATCCAACCCAGATTGGATTGAGCTAAGCCCATCAAAACATCAATCATGATCAACAATCATCAGTGATCAACATTGAATTGGGTCAAACCAAGTCAAACTTAGCCTTTGAAAGTCAACATTTAATCAAATGAAAAAACTAGCCAAAATTGACCATATGCCAAATTGATTTACCATTGACTCAAACCAATTCATAATCAATAATTGAACTTGACCAAAATAGTGAGCCAAAGTTGACTAATTGGTCAACTTGACTAACTAGCCCAAATTGACCTAAAGTCAAATTGGCCAAAATTAAAATAATCCAAATTAAATCAAACCAAAGCCTACAATCATTTTTTAATTGACCAATTGAACTGACCACCTTTACAATTGGTCAACTTGACCAATTTGACCCTTTGAATCAAATGAGTCAAATCAAACTAAACCAAAACTCAAACCAATCAAACCAAAACATCCCAAATCATCATATGAACAAATCCAAGCCTTGGTTTGACCTAATTTGACAATTGGTCAACAATCAACTAACAAATTGAACCCATTTGACCAATAGCCAAACCACTCAAATCCAATTTATGGAAACTTGTGGGATGATCCAAACTCAACTTAAACTCACCTAGGTTAGCCCAAGACCTCCCAAAGCAAATGGGCCCCACCAAGGGATTAGCCATCAAACCATGATTTAAGCTTAAAACAATGGATCCAAGCCAAGTCAACTCACCCATCCCCATGGCGCCCAAGCACTCAATGAACCTTCTCACCCACCTAGCCAACTAGCCACCCCCTACAAAGACCTTTGGGAGGTGAGTTAACTCACCTCCAACCCAAAGCATTGGATCCAAGCTTTGCAACCCCATGGATCCATGGCACCTCATCACTTCTCCATCCCTAGCGTGCCACAACTTGATGGAGACAAACATGGTGCATGTGGCAATCATAAAATCATGCGGCCATCATCATGAGCAATTGAGGGGTATACCCCTCAATTTCAAAAAATGAAATCATCGAGGACCTAAGCTTAAAGCCCTCGTGAGCAATCCCAAGCATCCAAATCCATCCATTCACCCATTCTGAAAAGTAAAATAGGACATCATAATCGCAATACTCCTCATTTTCAATCAAATCTCAATTCCTCTTAGACACCATCACCATACCTTCGAGCACAAACAAATTAATTCCCAAGCCAAGAGGTGAGAGTTGATCAAGGCAATGCCAAAGGAGCTTGGTCACAGCATTCACCAAATCAAGCAACTTCTTCAATAGGGCCTCACTAGGAAGCTACCTCAATGACCACCATTGGACATTAGCTCGTGAGGTAATTTTGTAAACCTTGTGAATGAAAAATGGTTGGTCTTTGTGAAGAAATTCATCTCATGTGAATTTGATTGGATGTGTCCCCTCCCAGGTGGGATGGTTTGATCTCCATCGGCTTGGGTGAGCTCGATTGACGAGGAAAGATGGGCGGTGCTCATCTTTCATGCTCATGAAGAAGATAGATCATCCATCCATTCATGATTGATATGGGTGATTAGATCACTAGATTGATTATTATCTCTCTTAATGGATCAATGGTCATCCAATCTTAGATCGGAATCCATGGAGAAAGTGCATCCACCGTCGAATCAACTGGATGTGACTAAAATAGCAATCATCGCACATGGAAAGTTGCCGCATTATCACGCATGGCCATGGGATTAAGGCTTTAATTAGGGCTAATTAATTAGTTTTAATCTAAAACTTCTAAATCATAACTAATTGTAGAAAATAAAAAAATACAAACTTAGGCTCATTTTAAAGATATTTCAGAGTATAATCTAAGAAAATTATTATTAATTAATTTTGAATAATGATTTTAGCTTAATTAAAGTTTAATAAAAATATAATTAGCTTAATTACACCTTAATTAAATACTCAATTAATCTCAAATTGTGGATGTTTAGGGGATGACCTCGCCTCCCTATTTTTTTTGGGATTTTATTGATTGCTTAATTAGGAAAATCATTGATTAAGCCTAATCACTCTCTTAATCTAATTCATAATTGAATGAATAGTAACTTTATTAATCATTTAAACCTAATTACTCTTGAACAGTAAGATAACTTAGGAATGTGATTGGGATACTTTTCTAATTCATTTCTAAGTTTTCTTTCTTAAAAAAAATTAATTAATGGTTAATGGAATGATTAATTGATTAATTAAGTGATTAATCTCATAAGAAAATCAAATTTAATTGAATGTTTAAAATGATTTAGGATTAGATTGAGGCCTTGCCTTGATCCTTTTCCTAAGTTAATTTCATCATTCAAATTAAAATATAACCAAAGTGTTTAATCAATTAATTAAAGGCTTAATGAAATTAAAATTAAAATTAATTCATCCACACCTAAGCAACCCTTAACCTTGAGCTCTTTGGGTGTTCAATAACCCAAGGTGAGAGATAATAAAATTATGATTGGCTCACATGTGTGAGAAAATTATAAAAGTAATTAAGTGAGATCCCTTAAGCTTAATTAGCTATTAATCATAATCTAATTGCATTAGACCCCTTTCATTTCTTAGGAGCATTGCAAATTTACTTTTCATGTGGTTGCATATCATATTGGCTTATTATTAATTAACTTAAGGTGATATAGGTAAGGGTTAATTAATTAACTTGATTCATACCTTAACCTAATTAAAACATAAAATCAACTTAAATATTCTTCATTAAACCAAATTAATTCATACAAATTGGATTAGCAATTAGCAAACCTCTTTCATATTTCCTAAATCAAATCAAACTCTAAAAATGTTTTAAAGAATTTTGGTTTATTTTAAATAGCCTTATTTAGTATGATTGTCCTTAGGAACTAATTAGGATGAATGAGATCATGTGCTTATATTCCTTTATTTCTTTCCAATCATGTTAAATGTTGCATGCCATAGGAAATCATGCATTCATTTCTTTTAAAATTAATTAAATGAAATGGTTTCTTTTATGTCAAATTGCATGTGTTGACTTAAATTAAATAGGTGTGGCTATTATTACTATTAAATCAAAAAATTATTATCAAAAACCTATAAATCAATTATTATAAATGAAGTGATGCTAATTACAAGTATCTATAAGCTTACATGTGATGATAATATAAGATATGCATATGAAGTTCTCTTTCCTTATAACATGGATTCATATAGATTTTACAAGTGTATAGTTCATTTGAAAAGAACACAACATTTGCCTAAATCTATTCCTATGCATCTCCATGTTAAGACTTAGGAAGAATTTCATATCATATGTAAATCATACAATCAAATCAAATATGACTTCTTGCATGATTCTTATTCTTTGGTTCTTTTTTGTACATTCATATGTATATGAGAAAAGTGGTATATTAGTCTGGACACATGAGGCTTTAAGTAGCCCTAAGTAGGTCTTGTACCTTACTGTAGAAAATAATGGTGTATACTCACTTAAAACTCTTATACATATGTATGTATGATGTGGCCAATGAATAAGAATCATAAATCAAATAAATCAAACATAACTTTGCATGGGTTTCTATCCTTATAGTTGCTTATACATCTATGTATCTAAGAAAAGTGGTATATTAGTCGACATCATTGTGAGGCTTTAAGTAGATTTAAGTAGGTCTTGTACCTTACACCCCTGGTGTAGAATAATGGCGACGTACTCACGTAAAACTTTTATACATGTGAATGTGTACTTAGCTAATGGATGAAAAATCTCTTTTCTATTAATAACATGCATTCATAATTCAATCAAATGAAATATTTAAATTCCAAATACACTTCTTTGCATTCATCATTAAGTGTGCTAAGATTTGTATGTATAGGTATGCTTAGGATTATTCATATGCATGATATACATGATGGAAAGAAATGAATGAATATGTGTTATGTGATAATAATCCATTCTAATTAATCCTAATATACCTTTCTTATTGAATAGGGTTATTTAGAGCAAACCTAAACTTAGGTTAATTAAAACATAATAAACCATTCACTAAAGGAAATTAATTAATTAACTTTCTTTAGAATGACTTAAGGTAGGGATGAAAGAGATTCCCTCTTTTTCTTCTCTTTATAACACTTAGTTGCTATGTGCAGGCTATATGAAATAAAAGAATACACTAAGTAAAATCTTGAAATCAACTAAATCACTTAATGAAAATCAACCCTTTATAAATTAAATTCCTCACACTTAGAAAATTATAACTCTAAAATCTAGTTAGGACATACCACATAAGCCTTAACATACACATTAGATTAAGTCACCATTTCTAGCTTTATATTAGGACGGTGCATGGTTTGGTGTATGTTTGTTTTGTGTATTATTTTTTAGGCGGATGTTAGGGTGTATGTGCATAGTGGATGTTAGCTTGCCTAATCATTTTTACAGGGGTTGTGCTTAAGATAATAAAAATATAAATGCTTTTCTTTGTGCTTACCCTAAGCATAACCCAAGTTAGGATAGGTGGGCTTGGTTACCCATGTGTGTGGGTGCTAAGTCCAAATTATTCATATAACTGCTTTTGTATGGTGTGTTTAGCTAACATTTATTTTAGTGTAGCTAGATTTTCCTTCTTTTTTAATGTAATTTTGTATTAGGATTAGGATAAGTGTTATGGGGATTAGGATGAGCATTGGTTATAAGACCAAGTCTTATACCATGTGATGATGCCTTTGGAAAAGCAACATCCCAATCAAGCCAAAAGGAAGAAAAGAAATAGCAAATCGAAATGAAGAAATTGAAAGATGAAGAGTGAAGAATGGAGGATGAAGAATGAAGACCCCCATAACATTATCATTTTATAATTATAAATTATCTTTCATTATCGAGATGTATAAGGGTAGAGCTACCCATATTTTTTTTTGGTTGTAAAGGTATCGACATCGCCTTTTATTCTTTTGTGATAGCTTTATAAAATGGTTTGATGTTTTATTTAGCTTGTGCATTAGAAATAGCATATCTTTCATAGTTTCTTTATGATTGGTGATTATGTGTGGCTTGGATTCATTAGGCTCTTAGGATAAAATAAATTTTCTACCCATTAACTAACTCATAACTAAACTTTTAAAATAACTCATAACCTCACATAAAAGCCTAAGTATTAAATCAAGATAATAAAATATTTAGCAACCCCTTAGTTGGATGATTGTATGTTTAATATCATGCATAACCATCTTGTTCCACTCTTATTAATAGAGGGCTTCGATCTTTACAAGATAGTAAGGGCTTAACCTTTTAGAGCCTATGATGGAATAACACCTCTTTCCCTTTTGATTTGGCCCATAACCAACTTCTCATGCATTTAGGAATACAAAATTCTATAGCCTGTGTTAAAATAAAGAGTCTCAAATTAAATAAAGTTTGATAAAATTTTTATTAGATTAAGTCATTATTCATACTTGAGTCTTTTGGGAGTGGGTTTAAGGACTTAGTTTCTTTTCTAAATGATAACAACCCATATATTGTAAAAAAGCATAAGACTTATCTACATGAAATTAAGAATGGGAGAGACTCACAATAATAAGTCCAGCATTCATGTGGTTTACTCTCTCTTATGGAGATAAACCATATACCCACTTTCACCTTAGATTTAGGTCATGCTTTGGCCCTTGTCAAAGCTCCCTAGAATTAAGATCTGAGGTTGTTATTTCTTTACATAAAATCCTCACATCTTACATTTTCATAACATTATATTATGTGTTTTAAATTTCTAATAAAATTTTAACTCAAATAAATCTCTCAATTAAATATATAAAGCCCAACCATATGATAAATTGGAGTGCTCACTAGGCTTCCTAGTATCATGAGCACTCCATACTCATCTCCTATGATTTTGATAATAACTCTTTCCTTTTGATCCATCCAACTTAATTTTCTAAAACACAACTAATTTATTGATAGTCCTATCTTTGAATTCTTGGGAGATAATAATCGCCTACTTTAATCGAGGGTATTCTTATTCATTTTACTTAAGATGTAATTAACTATGGGGGCTTGTTCCCATAGGAAACTTTAGAATCCAGTCTAAATAAACCCTACTTTATTCATCATGTAAAGGGAGAAAATCTCGGTATATTCGAAGACCCATCATGCCTTAGGAGTCCTTATTAGGTGATTAGATCTATTGTAGGGTAGTGACTTCTATCTTTTGAGATAGTATACTATTTCTTAATGTCCATTACTCAATAAGTACACCCTCGATTTGTATGGTGTCCCAAAAATATAATTGAATAAAACACCACAACAATTAGGTCTCCAAAAATTTCAAGGTTAGACTATCAGAAGATTGGTTATGTTTGGAAAATCAAATGGGATTGTTCAAGGAAAGACTTATTTTGAGAAGCCAAAGGAGAAAGCAGAAATGCTCATACTTTAAGTGAGCATTCCAACATATCCTATAATTGGGCTTTATATAATTAAAATTTAGAGGATTAATTTTATTAAAGTTATCATTTTATTAGAAAAACTAGGACTTATAATCCCACAACACAAGATTGTGGATGCCTAAAAGGTTAGGATTTATGCTAGTAGCTTGAAGGAAACAACTACCTCAGATCCTAAATCTAGGGAGCTTTGGCAAGAACCAAAGTGCGACCTAAATCTAAGCAGATATGGGTATATAGTTTACCTCCACAAGGGAAGATAAACCACTCGACTGCTAGACTTACAATCGCCTGGAGTGGCAGCTAGCTAACTCCTCCTATGCTTTAAATCCATATGGCCAAGTCATATGAATTGTAAGATAGTTAGGTTGTTATTATTTAGAAAAAGACTTAAGTCCTTAAACACACTCCCTAAGAGACTATAGCATGAGTGGTATGAGTAATGACTTAGTATAATGCAAAAAAATTTCAAATTTTATTTGCTTTTTGACACTTCATTTTGACAAAGGCTTTGGGATTTTTGCATGCCTAAAATACATATTGAAATGAGTTATGGGCCAAATCAAGAGAGAAGAGGGTGAAGCTTTATCAGTAGGAGTTTCTCTTATAGGTCAAGCAGTTCCCATGCATGCAAGAACGGATGCTCTCATTTTGTAAGAGTGGTAGAAAATGCATACATGATATTAGACATACTGTCATACAACTAAGGGATTGCTAAATATTTTAATTATCTTGATTTAATACTTAGGCTTTATGTGAGGTTATGAGTTATTTAGAAATTTAATTATGAGTTGTAGTTGGGTAAAAGATTTATTTTCTCCTAAGAGCCTAATCGCATCTTAGCCATACAACAAATATTATTCATAAAGAAACTATGAAAAGACATCATTTTTAATGCATAAGCTAAACAATATATCAAACATTTTATAGATACCAAAAAAGAATAAAAGGCCGGTGCGGTTAAGTACCGCCATACAACCCGAAAGAAAATTAGGTAACCGAGCTCTACCCTTATACAACCTCGATTACAAAAGAATAATTACAATTAAGGATGAATACATGCTATGAAGGTTTTCATCTTCTTCAAATTTTCATGTCTTCTTTCCTCCTCTTTGCTTCTTTGATTTGGCTCACTCCAAGGCATCACATGGCACATAAGACATAGTCTTCTAGACAATGCTCATCTTAATTGCCCCATAGCACTAATCCTAATTCCTAATTACAAAATTACATTTAAATGGAAAGAGTAAATCTAACTACACATGCAAAATAAAGGTTAGCTAAACATACATTCCACCCAAGTAATTATATTTATAATTTGGACTTAGCACCACATGGGTAACCAAGCCCACTTGTCCTAACTTGGATTATGCTTAAGGGCTTAAGCAACCTATAAAGAGAGCATTTATATTTATTTTTCAATGGCCCCTTAAACATAATCTCCTATAGAAAACATGATTAGGTTAATAGTAGCTTAATATTTAGTCTACGAAACATACACCCTAACATCTAATCTAAAATAATTCATCACAAAACAAAACATACATAACTTCATACACCGTCTAACATAAAGCTAAAAGTAGTGACTTAATTCTAAGGTATGTGTATTAAGGCTTGTGTGTATGCCTTAACTAGGCTTTGTTATAATTTTCTAAGTAAGGAAAAATTTAATTATAAAGGATGGTTTCACTTTAAGTGATTTAATTGATTTGTAAGTTTTACTTAATATTTTTTTTAATTCACATGGTTTATACTCAACAACTAAGTGTTATAAAGAGAAGAAAGGAGAGGATAACTCTCTTTTATCCCTACCTTAAGTCACATCTAAAGCAAATTAATTAAATGAACTCTTTTTAATGAATGACTTCTTACATATTTTTAATTAATCCTAGGTTTAGGTTCACTTTAAATAATCTCATTCAATAAGAAAGGCATTTTAAGATTAATTGGAGTTAATTGTAATCACATAACACATGTTTGTTCATTTGTTTCCATCATATGTAGCATGCATATGACAAAGTCCTAAACATATCTATACATATACTATATGTTGGCACACTTAAATGATGAATATGAACATGTCCATTTAAAGTTTATATATTTCCTTTTTGATTGAATTATTTTTTCATATTAATTTAAAGCTCTATCTAAATTCTTATGCAAAAATACATTAGAATGAAATTAACATTTTGCCAACTGAAGTGAGATAATCAAATGACCTCCTTGGGGCTAACTAAAGCCTCATATTCCTAGAATGTCTGAACTATATACCCATTTGCATTCAAACACATGTAAGCTTGCATACATGAATGTAAGAAAGAGAGCGCTTAATCGCATGATTAATTAATTCTATCACTTAAACAATTACAAATGCATGTATTTTGGTAACAAAAAAAAGAGGAGTTTTGACTCTATAATCAAGTACACACACATATGTATGAGAGACATGAGCTAGTATATGCCATTGTTAACTAGGAAAGTGAGATAATCAAATGACCTCTTTGGGGATATTTAAAGCCTCGTATTCTCGAGGTGTCAAGACCAACTATTTTCTTTTCTCAAATACATCGAAATGTATACACAAATATAGGAGAATAAACCATGCAAAAGGTTGTATCTTATTTGATTGAAAAGGTTTATATACATGGAGTAAAGTCTTGTTGAAATTTTAATATTGAAAGCAAATGACTTAACTCCATATACTTAAGCTATAATCATTTGCATTTTCTATATATTTATAACTAGCATTTATAGCATATGTAATCATTTATTTTTTAAGATTTGGAAAATATGTTTGGATTTAATAATGATAGTATCCATACATATATTAATTTGAATAAACACATACATGCTTAACATAAACAAAATTATTTATTTTTTATTAATTTTTGAAGAAATGAATGCATGAATCAAGTGGCATACAACATTTTAATATGATTGGAAAGAAATAAAGAGACACAAGCATGTAATTTCATTTAATCCAACTAATTCTTAAGGACAATCATATTAAATAAGCTTATTTAAATTAAACCAAAGTTTCTTAATGTCACTTTTGATTTTATGTCTAACTTGATTTAAGAGATGTGAGAAAGATTTGCTAATCCTAATCCCATCCCCCATATGTGTGAGTTAATTTGATTTAATAAGAAGCAATTAAATTGATTTCATGGATTAAATCAATTAATTAAACCCTTACCTATGTTACCTTAAAGTAATTAATTAAATAATTATGATCCAACATGATATGCATGGAAAATAACTTGTAATGATCCTAAGAAATGAAAGGGTCTAATGCAATTAGCTCATAATTAATAATTTATTAGGTTAACGAACTCAATTAAGTACTTTTATTGCTTCTCCACATATGTAGGTTAGCCATAATTTCTTTAAATAGCTTTAGGTTATTAAACACCTAAAGATCTACCCAAGAAACTTAATTAGCTGAGATATGGAATGATTATGATTTTAATTTGATTAATTAATCCCAAATTAATTAGTTTCAAGTCAAGTGGAATAAACATAGGGAAAGGAATGGGAAAGAGGTCCCAATCTCATTCCCCATGCCCATTCACTATTTCACAGTGATTAGCAAGATTAATTAATGATTTTCTTGCTATTTAGAATGTTAATTAATCACCTAATTAATTAAGAAAGCAATTATGGCTAAGACAAGCAATTTCTCTAATTAACCATGCAATAAATCTCAAGAAAATTATGGGAGGTCATCCATTAATCATCCTTAGAAAGTTTGGGGTTAATTACTTGAGAATTTAAAAGTAATTAAGCTAATTATATTTTTAATTAAATCTAATTTAAGCTTTAATTTCTACTCAAAATTACTTGGGAACACTTTTATAAATTCTCCTCTACAATACCTTTAAAATGAGTATTTATTTATATTTTTATGATTTTTTTTATGATTATTATGGTTTTTCAAAATTTCCATTAATTTAAGTGATTTTTCATGATTTTTATAAAGTCTATTAATTTATATTTGTTAAAATAGACCATTTGAGCTTCATAATATCTTATCTTCTAGTCCAGAAATCCTTTCAACTTGAATTTTTTATGGTGGGTGCATTTTAACTTTATTTTTAATCCCTCAAAATTCCAACTTAATCTCATGTGTATTATTAGTGTAATTAATGAAATTTGGGGCTTTTAGGTTTGTTGGATTCCACTCAGAAAGATGAATCTAATGAGAACTTATTTATAATTTTTCTTTAATAATCTAATTTTCTATGAATTTTTAAAGTTTTAGGTGATTTAAATAATTTTTAAAATAAAAAAATCCTTAATTTTCTACTTAACACGCCGTATGCAGACATGGCAACAACGCATATGCACCGCGGTGATTGGACCACCGCTTAGTGAAAGGTCTGCAAGCGTAAAAAGGTAGATGAATAGGAAAATGATGCATGGATCAGATCCTGCCGCCCGATCACAGATCGGACGGTCCATATCTAATCTGTGGGATTAGAAGGGCAAAATGTGCGTAAACTAGCGTGGCCGTCGATCCCCGTGGGATCAAATACGCCGCTTACTGCAAAACCAATGGGGAAATTATAAAAAAATGCGAAATGAGGTCCGATCCAGCTCAATTTTGTGCCGATCTTTGCCAAAAAACTTCTATTTTATATTAGGATTGTATGAAATAAATAATTCGAGGGATTTCTAAAGAAAATTCCTAAAATTGCATGAAAATTATCACAAAATAAGAAATCCTAAGGCCAGTTATGAGTTTTCTTGAAAGTTTACTAACCGTGGATGATTTTCGGTGGTAGTGTTGATCTAAGCACGCTCTTGAGTGGAGGAAGAAGCCTTGGAATGAGCCTAGACTTTCTCCCTCACTTTGGAACAATGAATCTACCAGTGATCATTGCTTCCTCGCTAAAATTCACTTGATTTTGGTGGTTTTTGCTCAAAAATCAAGTGGGAATCTTTGCTGGTTGGTTTGGTAACTCTAAGAGGATCAAATGAGAGTGGGAGAATGACAATAAGGATCTCTATTTTTTGTCCTTTGGTTTTTTTCCAAAAATCCCCTTTCATTTTTTGATTTTTGGCACCAAATGGGTGTCCTTGGCTTGGGGTGATTGTGAATGGAAGGGAATCATTTTAGGTGGCTCATTTTGGTTGGCTAAGGCATGAGAATTGGCCACCATGAAGGACAAATGGGTTTCCTAGTAAGGGGAGGTGGAAGTCCTTCATGCCAAGTGTTCTAATGGGAGAGGTGAGGTGAATTCACCTCCCCATGAGTCATGGCGGCTCCCAACCACCTCTTGGATCAGATGATCAGTATCCTTAGTGCCTAGGTGGACCAATGGATGAGTGCCAAGTGGCCAAGGAAGAGAATTGACCATTTGGGCAAGTGTCTTTTCTCATGGGATGTCGTTGACCTAAGGGTAAAGTAGTCATTTGATATTATATTTGATTTGAACAGATTTGAAATGAGTTAAAAGTGAGTTGGACCCAATTTCATGTCATTTGGAGTTCATTTGGTTTGATTTGGGTCAATTCGACCCATTTTGACCAAATTAGGTCAAAATGGGTTACATTAACCAATTGGTCAAATTGGGACAAACCAAGGGTTGGGTTAAGTTTAAATGATCATTTGGAGTATATTGGTTCAATTAGTTTCAATCAATTTAGTTTAACATGGATTTAATTTAGATTTTTTCCAATTTGATCCTTTAGGTCAATTTGGGTTAAGTTGGGTTAGGTTGACCAATTGGTCAAATTGGGCTCAATTAAGGCTTTGGTCAAGTCCAATAATCAATTTGGATTGAACTTGAGCCATTGGTTGCAATCAATTTGATTTAAGCTATAATTTGGCTAGTTTGGGTTCATGTGGGTTAAAGAGTTGACTTGGTCAACATGTTAGGTTGACTTGGTTTGGCCTGATTCATGACAATTGATTAACCTAGGATGATCAAAGTTCATGACATGAAGTTTGGATTGGCTTAATTTTTTTTGAATTGAATTGGATTTTGGTTCATGTAGGTTAAATTGGCCACTTTGGGTTAAGTGAGCCAATTAGGTTTAGTTGGCTTAATTTTGAGTTGGGTTTGATTTGGTTGAGTTTATATATGGATTTGAGATGGATAAAAAAATTCAATTGTAATTGATTTGAGTTCAAATGAGTTTTTGTTCAATTGAATATTTCAAGTCAAATGGCTAAATTGGGTTTGACTTGGATTGATTTTGGTTTGGTTTGATGATGGTATATTTTATTTATATTTGAATAGATGATTGAAGAAATGATTGATTCAAGAGAAAATCCATTGGTTTTGATTTGATTTGGATAGGATTTGGCCAAGTTCAAGGAATTATCTTAAAGGACTTGAATTGGGTTTTGACATGATTTTGAATTTGGTTTTGGCTATTTGAATTTATATTTCATTTATATTTGGGAATATAAATGAAGATATAAATGGTCTATGAGAAAATCACTTGAGTTTGGAGTGATTTGAAAGCAAATTTGACTAAGCTTATGGTGGTAGGACAAAAGCGCTTAAGTAGGAATTTGATTTAGTTTGATTTATTTTTGGTCATTAGAAGGTGGGTTTCATTTATATTTATGAACATAAATGAAGGAATAATTGATTTATAAAGAAACTAGTTGATTTTGAATTAATTTTGGTTATGATTTGGTTAAACTTATGAAATTCAATCATAAGGCTTTAAGGGGAATTTTGAGCTTGGATTTGATCATAGGATTGAATTATTTGAAGTTGGAATTGAATTGGAATTTGAAATTGAAATTTGAATTTAAAATTGAGTTTGAGGTTTGGTTTCAAATTTTGGTTTGAATTGGATTTGAGAAGGTGCATATGGATTGGGTTTAGGCTATAGGGTAGATAAGTCTTCCTAAGTCCCTAGGGCATAACCTATTCTAGTAGCTAACTCTTCTAAGTCTCTAGGCTTAGGTTAAGTGTTCACTTAATCACTAGAAGTATCTTAAGACTAAGGAGCTCTTAGTGTCTATAAGAGTTCTAGATCTATGATAAGAAAGTTGATGACTCACTCCAAAAGTGAGATCAACAGGCTGCCTTATTGATTAGTTTCTCAAATGTCCAAATGGTAAAGCCCTTAAGCATGAAAGCTACCGGGCCATGAATATTCTTAAGAAGAATCTTAATGACATGCTGTTTGGATAGTTGTGGCTCAAATTTTATGCTCAGGTTGCACGACCTAAGAATATAATCAATAAGAGACTCGTTGGGATCTTGCTTCGGTATAATGAGGTCGCCTACAGTCACTCTTTGCTGAGCTCCATGAACATCTTAGTGAAGAGGTGCTCCAACTTAGCAAAAGCCTCAACCGAACTGTTGGGCAGTTCAACATACCAATCAAATGCAACCCTTGCTAGGCTACTGACAAAGATTCTAAACAAAAGTGTGTCATTGCCACCGGTGTTGCAACAGTCGACAATGAAATGTGCAACATGTTGATGCGGGTTCCCACTGTCATCAAAGATCTTAAAGGAAGGCGGTACAAAACCCTTGGGGTATTGAACTATGTCGAATTCCTCTGGGTATGGTCTACCATTTGAAATGGATGAGCTCCCCCTGGCTTGCATCATTGCTTCCCTCACTTGCTACTCTACCATATGCTTGATATCCTTTTTATGCATGGAGGCACCATCTATAACCTTCCTATGCAAGCTACCAGCATCATCCTCTATGGGAGTGCACCTAGGACGGTCTAAAGTATGCACCAACTCTGGTCTGTTGGCTACTATAGGAGAAGACTGTGAAACAAGGGCTGAAGTCTACAATGCTAAAACCACTGTCATCAACTCCTCTACTTTCTTCTCCATCTTGTCAATGTGATCATCACTCTTCCTGAGCTGGTGGAGGAGGTGCTGATTCGAGTGAGAAGTGTCACCTTTCTTGAGTACAACACTTTCCTAACTAAGATGATCATGCTATAAGGACCCCCCGTGTATCAACCATGTGGACCTCAGTTGTGTCATCCAATAAGTCATCCTCATCAGGGTCAAAGCTAACTCTATCCTCATCCTGATCTGGATGGTCACTCCTGAGAATTCACCTTTTCTCGACCAAGTAGTCCGCTAATATGTCATATATCGATCAGTCTACTATATCCGACTGGACCGGTATGAACACCCGCTGATTGCTAGCCATAGGACTGTGCTCATCTATATATGCAATGGATGCTTCCTATTGTCAAGACTTTCTCACTAGGAGGATCAACTGCCATGGGGACTATGTCTATGTCCCCTCCCCTCTCTACATCTATCTGTGATGGTGGTGATGCGACAATGATGTTCTTGGGTCGCCACTCTTTCCTGACCACATATGAGGTAGAGGGTCAAGCATGGGAGCTCGATCTCACCTCAACAGCTGGAGTGGATGGAATGGGATCCTTGTGCCATAGTCAGATCACCAGTGGTGATGGTCTTTCCCCGAATGGGGGCTTTTGAATCTTAGCATGAATGGTGGATGTTGTAAGTTGAATGGGTGATGGTGGATGATGAGGGGAGTGGTACGATGGAAATAAAGACTGCTTCTCAACTAGAGATATCCTCCTACATTGAACCGTGCAAGTAAGTACAATATTGTCTGAATGATCCCGGCTGTGGCAAATCGAAAATCCATCAAGCAGAGGTCACAACTACCTTACATACCTCCATCACTCTCCCATACTCCCCTAGGCAAATATTCAATCCTCCATGACTCTCTCTCTCTCTCTCTCTCTTTATGGATCCGCTCGTAATACTCCTAGGATCATGGATCTAACTCAATAAGGTGTCGGCTCGAGCGTCTGACTATAGAGCAGTCTAAGTGGGCATAAGGCCTCCTACTCTCCCTAGCCGGTGTGTCAAAGTATGCTGGTGGTGGAGATGATGTGGAGATCCTCCTGTAATCTTCCTCTCCATCTGAGGCCAAGATGGGGTGGAAGCTACTACCACTCAAAAGTGGAGAGGTCTCACAAGGAGAACCCTCCTCAGTTATGTGGGAAGCAGCATCAAGCTCCCTGGATGCTCGCTTGTGGTCCCGCTTGACCTTCCTTTTTTTTGCAGCATTGGGTGTGGGTGAGAAAAGCAGAGTGGGTACTAGAACCTACCTCAAAGGTAGGGGAGACTATCTTGAAGGCCAAGCTAGCCTTCCCCTTAGGGGTGACCAAAGAGGATGTAGTAGCTCTCACTAGAGCTCTGACTAGGGAAACTGACTGAACTCATGCTGAAGCAGATATACTAACACTAACGCTAAATGGGGTGTGGGAACCATAGCAGCCTTCCTCTTCAATGATGGGAATTCGAAG
Organism: Cymbidium sinense; assembly: GCA_021442155.1. NCBI lineage: Eukaryota > Viridiplantae > Streptophyta > Magnoliopsida > Asparagales > Orchidaceae > Cymbidium > Cymbidium sinense. Next base: position 143,173,860 of record CM038221.1, on the reverse strand, counting down.
TCAGACGGCATGTCGAAGTCAATAAGTGGCATCTATCCCGCCACCTCCTCCTTATTAATAGTTGTGAGGCTGTCCCCTCATAAGTAATCCAGACTCCCTCAAATCCATGACCAAATTAAATTAGATGTGATGTGCCAATCATGGTGAGATTGGCCTGATCTAAGGCCAGATCTACACCAAGGAGAAGGAGAAAACAAACTTGCTAGAGGTCATGATCACTACTGAAGGCTGAAAAGACTAACTGCACTGAAATCACTACATTTATTTGAAATGTAACTAAGTGAGACCCTTGCCTTGATATTTATCTTTAATCATAGACTTCTACACTTAATTTGGAATTTGAACCCACACTTAATAAATTTAGATATGCTAAGTGGGGTTCATTGAATTTTAGAGAGATTTTTGATATTTAGAGGAGAGACTTTGCCATATGATTTTGATTTAGAACTCATACTCAACAAATTTAAGTATGTTTGGTGGGGTTCAAAAATCAATTTTAAATAAGGACTACAACATATATATATATATATATATATATATATATATATATATATATATATATATATATATATATATATATATATATATATATATATATATATATATATATATATATATATATTTATTTGTATAATAAAAAAAGGTTTTTCAATCATATGTTTAAAAATTTTGTGAAAACATCTTTGTTTGTGATGATTGATTATGTGTGTAATATATGTTGATTTGATTTGAAAGTGGGGCTTTTACTTAACAAATTTGGTATGTTAAGTCAGGACCAAATGTGTTATGATTTGAAAATGAGGCTCTTACTTAATAAATTTGGTATGTTAAGTAAGAGTTAAGTGTGTTGAATATGTGTTGATTTGTTTTGAAAATGAGGCTCTTACTTAGATGTTAAGTAGGAGTCAAGTGTATTATGATTTTGAAAATGAGACTCTTGCTTAACAAATTTAGTATATCAAGTGTATTATGATTTGAAAATGAGACTCTTACTTAACAAATTTGGTGTATTAAGTAGGAGCCAAGTGTGTTTATTATTTTCTCTCTTTCCTTTTGGAAAGAGAAGGGAACTCTTTGTTTTGCAAATATGGTATGCCAAATAGAGCTCAAAATGTGTTGTGATTTTGAAAGAGGGAAATCTATTTAACAAATTTAAGTATGTTAAACAGAGTTCAATTTATTTTTTATGATTTTTGAAAATGGGACTCTCATTTGACAAATTTGGGCATGTCAAATGGAGTCCAAATGTGTTTTGATTTTCAAGACTTTGGAAAAGAGGAATTCTATTTGACAATGTAAGTGTGTTAAATAGAATTACATTTGTTTTGATTTTCCAAAACAAAGGGAACTCTCATTTGAAAATTTTGGGTATGTCAAGTGGGGTTCAGACATGCCTTAATTTTTGTGTGTGATGTCTTGCTTTTGAAAAGAGGGAAACTCCAACTCTAGCACACATGAAATATGATAAGTGGAGTTTCAATTTTATGTCATGATTTTATTTGAAAATAGAATCATCATTCAACAAATTTGGGTATGTTGAATGGAGATAGCCATCTTCAAAAATGTGTTCTTGAAAAAGGGATTTTAAAAAATGTTAATTTTGATTTTGAAAAGAACCTCAATGTAATAATTATAAGAATTATTAAATCATGTTTGGTTATATGAAATTTGTGCTTTTGAAAATTTTTTATGAATCTCGTGCAAATCTTTTATTATGTGAATTTTGAAAAAGTGCTTCTGGAAAGTGGCATTTTACAAAAGAGTTTATTTTCTTAAATATAAGATGAACCTTACCTCACCAAGCTAGTGGTAAAGAGGTTCTAAATTTTTGTCATCTCCTTTCATTAGTTAATCTTATATTTTACCTATTGGGGGACCCAATAGGGGTTCCAAGACCTACAAGGAGTGAGATCCTAAAACCTAGAGCATGTTGGCTAGCATTGCTTAAGGATGAAATAAGTTAAGTGCCAACGGAAAGAGAGATAGTCTTGGACTCATATGAAATATAAGTCCACTATTGATGCTTGGAGACAATAATTGTCTACTAGAGATGGAGAGAGGAACCATCTCCAATGGAGTCATTAGAAAAATCTGTGGTGTTTATTTTCCATATGTGTATGGGGGACACCACATAGATCTAAGGGTGTATTTATTGAAGTGATCTGATACGACATCAAGGAATGGTGCACTATCTCAAAAGATAGAAATCACCATCCTATAATGGACCTAATCATCTAATAAGGACTCCTAAGGCATGATAGGTCTTCGAATATACTAGAAATTTTTCTCTACTTTACATGGATGAATAAAGTAGGGTTTATATTAAACTGGGTTCTAAAGTTCTCTATGAGGCAAGCCACCATAGTTAATTACATCCCAAGGAAGGTGAATTCCTTAGGAATACTCTCAATTAAAGTAGGTAATTTTTGTCTCCAAAGATTTCAAAGATAGGACTATCAATAAATCAGTTATATTAAAAATAAAATGGGATAGATCAAAATGAGAGACTTATTATTAAAGCTAAAGGAGATGAGTAGGGAATGCTCATGATACTAGAAAACCTAGTGAGCATTCTAATCTATCCTATAGTTGGGCTTTATATGTTTGAAATTGAGGAGAATTATTTATTTGAGTCAAATTTTTATTAGATTGCTAGTGCTTATAATTCCACAATACAAGATTGTAGAAATACCTAAAAGGTGAGGATTTATGCTTGCAATCTAAAAAAAATAGCCACCTCATATCCTGAATCTAGGGAGCTTTAGCAATGGCTAAAGAACAACCAAAATCTAAGCAAAGATAGGTATATGGTTTACCTCCATAAGAGAGAGTAAATCACTCGACTGTTGGATTTATAACCACCCAGAGTTGCAGTTAGCTAACTCCTCCTACACTTTAAAACTATGTTGGCAAGTCGTATGATTTTGTAAGATAGTTGGGTTATTATTATTTAGAAAGAAACTAAAGTCCTTAAACCTACTCCTTAAGAGACTAGAGCATGAGTGGTATGATCAATGACTTAGTCTAATGCAAATCTTTTTAAATTTTATTTAATTTTTTACTCTTCATTTTAACAAAGGCCATAGGATTTTTAAATGTCTAAATATATGATGAAATGAGGCTATTGGTTAAATCAGAGAGAAAGAAGTGTTTTCCATCATAAAAGAGACCCTCAATGGTCAAGTCTTCCCCTATTGTGCAAGGATGAAAACCCTTTATTAGTAAGAGTGAAGCAATATAAATGCATGATATTATACATACAATATTCAGCTAAGAGGTTACTAAATCTTTTAATTATCTTGATTTAATGAATAGGATTTATGTGAGATTATGAATTATTTAAAAAATTTAGTTATGAGTTGTAGCTAGGGTAGAAAATTTATTTTTTTCTAAGAGCCTAATAGAATACAGACCACATATTAAATCACCATATAAGTAAGAAACTAAGAAAGGCCATGTTATTTCTATTGCATAATTTAAACATAACATCAAGCATTTTATAAATTCAATGCAAAAGAATAAAAGGTCGATGCGGTCGGGTGCCGCCATACAACCCAAAAAAGATAAATGGATAGTCAAGCTCTACCCTTGTACAACTTGGTATGTGAAAGAATAATTATAATTTACAAATGAATAAATTCTATGGAGGTCTTCTTATCTTCATTCTTCATATCTCCTTCTATTCTTCATTTGATTTGCTTACGTCAAAGGCATCACAGGGCCTCTTAGGAAAAAACCTTTTATCCACTGTTCATCCTAAGCCCCCATAACACTAATCCTAATTCTAATGCAAAATAATATTAAAATAGGAAAAGTAAATCTAACTACACCATCAAAATAAGTGTTAGCTAAACACACCATTCAACCCAAGCAGTTATATGAATAATTTAGACTTAGCACTCTACACATGAGTAACCAAGCCCACCTGTCCTAATCTAGATTATGCTTAGGGGTTAAGCAACCTACAAAAGAGAGCATTTATATTTATTTTAAGCACCCCTTAAGCACAATCTCTTGCAGAAAATATGATTAGGCTAACCATGGCCTAACATCAAGTCTAAAATAATACATCATAAAACCAAATATACATTACCCCATGCACCGCCCTAACATAAAGTTAAAAGTGGTGACTTACTTTTAAAGTGTGTGTATTAAGGCTTGTGTGGTGTGCATTAACTAAACTTTGTTGTGATTTCCTAAGTGTGAAAGAATTTAATTATAAAAGATGGTTTCACTTTAAGTGGTTTAATTGATTTGAAAATTTTACTTAATGTTTTTTTTTTTTTTCATTTGGTTTACACTTAACAACTAAGTGTTATAAAGAGAAGAAAAGAGAGGATCACTCTTTTTTATCCTAACCTTAAGCCACATCTAAAGCATATTAATTAATCACTTATCTTTAGTGAATGACTTATTACATATTTTTAAATTAATCATAAGTTTAGGTTAACTTTAAATAACCTCATTCAATACAAAAGACATCTTAAGATTAATTAGAATTAATTACTATCATATGACACATATTCATTCATTTCTTCCCATCATATGTAACATGCACATGATTAAACCATGCAATATGTTTTAGCACACTTTAAACATGTATTTTAATAATGTAAATATTTTCTAAATTTAAATTATTACATATATTGATAGAAAAAAAATGTTCATATATTGTCCTTTAATACAAAATTACATTATATTAAATATGCAACATGTATAAGAGACATATGCTTACATGCATTGTTAACCAGTGAGTAATCAAATGACCTCCTAGGGGCTACTTAAAGCCTCATATTCTTGGGATGTCCAGACTAAATATTTGCCTTTCTCAAATACATATGGATGTATACATAAATAAAGGAAAGAAAAATCAAGCAAAAGTTATATTTTTATTTGATTGAAACATTTATGCATATGGAGTAAAGTCTTACCCAAATTCTAATATTGAAATACATAAGAATGAAATCAAATGGAGTACGTGTCGTTGTTAAACCAAGAAAGTGAGGTAATCAAATGACCTCCTTGGGGCTAACTAAAGCCTCGTATTCCTGGGATGTCCAAGCTATATACACATTAACATTCTTATGTAAATGAATACATGAATGAAAGAAAAGAAACTTTGACCTATACACTTAAGCTATAATCACATACATCTCATATGTATTTATAACTAGCATTCATAATATATATAATCATTGATTCATAAGTTTTGGAAAATTGATTCTAATTTAATAATGATAATAGCCACACATATATTAATTTAAATCAACACATGCAAGCTTGACATAAAGAAAACCATTGATTTAATTAATTTTGGAAAGAGGATGAATGCATGATCACAAGTGACATACAATATTTAATATGATTGAAAATAAATAAAGGGACATAAGCACATGATTTCATTCAATCCAACTAATTCCTAAGGATAATCATACTAAATAAGCTCATTTAAAACATACCAAAGTTTCCTAATGTCATTTCAAATTTCTTATTTGATTTTATTTAAGCAATATGAGAAAGGTTTGCTAATCCTAAACCCATTCTCCATGTGTGGTTTAATTTGATTTAATGAAGAGAAATTAGATTGATTTTATGGATTAATTAGGTTAAGGTATGAATTAAATCAATTAATTAAACCCTTACCTATGTACCTTAAGATAATTAATTAAATGATTGTGAGCTAATGTAATATGCAAATGAATTAAAAAGTAAATAGCAATGCTTCTATGAAATAAAAGGGGCATAATACAATTAGCTCACAATCATTAATTAATTAAGCTTATGATACTCACTTAATTACTTTTATGATTTTCTCACACATGTGAGCTAACCATAATTTCATTAACTCTCTTTAGGTTATTAAACACCTAAAGTTCTACTCATGAATTAATTAAGGAAAATCAAAAGCAATTATCCTTTAATTAGGTTAATCAAGTTATTAATCCATTAATCCTTTCTTTTACTTAATGTTTTTTTTTTGTTAAGAAAAGTAGGGAAAACTTAGGGTAAAAATTAAGAGGGAGGCCTTAATCTGATTCCCTAAGTCCCCCCACTATTCATCAGTGATTGAGGAGTCCAATGTGTTGATTAAATAATGTTCATATGCTTAATTATTACTTAATTAAATTAAAAGAGTAATTAAAGTTTAAATAATTAATTCCCCAATTAATCAACCAATAAATTCTAAGAAAAATAGTGAGGCATAGGTCATCCCCCTAAACATTTTCAAAAGTTTGAAATTGATTTGTTAATTAATTATGGAGTAATTAGGCTATATAAAATTTTAATTAAATCTTAATTAAGCTAAAATTAATGTTCAAATTTAATTAAGAATAATTTTAATGGATTTTGTTCTAAAAGTACCTTTAAAATGAGTCATTAGTTATATTTTTTGAATTTTTCTACAAATTTTTTTATGAATTATTGAAGTTTTGACTTTATAAACATATTAAATAACCTTAATTAAGCTTAATCCCACCGGTGCCATGTGGTGCGCTGACGCAACGTACTTTTCATGTGGCACTGTTGGATTGGCTATTTAAGTTGTCACATTTGCACACTGAGTCAACCAATGGAGGATGCAATTTTGATCACCACCGTCCGATTTAGGATCGGATGATGCAGATCAATCCCATGATGTAAAGGAAAAAAATAGATGGATCTAATGTGATTTGATCAGAGCCGTCCACTCCAATCACATGGAACGGATGCCCCATGATCCTCCTTCCCTGTGAGCGATGAACGATGAAGGCTGTCCATCATGGATAGCTTGATCCAAGCTCACCCGAGCTTAGATTTACTCCAAAATTAAGCCACACTTTAATGCGAGGGATCCACAAGGATCCAACAGCTAGGATGGGCTCACAACAAATTTCCTTCGAGAAGATCTAACCAAAATTTCCTATTTCTATGGTTTTGAGGAATTACCTCACCGGAGCTCAAGACCGGCAGTGGGATCGATGAAGGTAGCTTTGTCTAGTAGAGATGAAGCCCTGTTGAGAAGCAATCAAGCCAATTCCCCTTGGTTTGCTCGGTGGGTCAAGTTCCATCATTATGGAGCTTGGTGGTGATCGAAGTCCTTCTCCAGTGGCTTAGGAGCTTGGGAAATGACTTGGGTGGCTTTGATGACATGCGTGGAAGGTGTGTGTAAGAGTAATTCAGTTTTGGTTGAGGAACGAGCAAGCTTGGATCAAGATTAACCTCCTTATTTTGGTTTTGAACAGGGATGAGAAATGCCAAGATAGGAAGCTAGATCGCTCTGGGGATTGTAAGGAGGCTCAAAATCATGCTAGGAAGCTCTCATGATTTGAAGTGATCCATTTTCTGTGCGAAATGAGGGGGGTATACCCCTCAATTTGCTGAGGTGGATGGATGGGATGGCTTCCCATTTTTTGTCCTGCCAACTATCGTTAGAATGCCAGAGTGGTCACTCAAGTCCACATGGCTCGTATCGATTGGGAGAGGCCATGGAGGCTCCAAGCTGGATATGGGCTAATCTTCTTTCCTTGATCCCTTGGGTGCTCAGTTGCTTGGGAGGTGAGTTAACTCACCTCCCTTTGGTCCATGGTAAGTCCTATCCCTTTGTAAAGTGGGCTAGGATGGCTTAGGGATCCCTCATTTGGGTGAGTGAGGGCTACAAAGGTGAAATGAGGGTGGACTTTGCCATCTTTAGCAAAATCCCACATGGGGGAGAGAATCCACGGAGGATTTGCAATGATCTTAGCTCCAAATGGGTTTGGGCTGATTTTAGGTTGACCTAAGATGGGTGTGGGTGGAGGGTTTGGTCAGCCTCTAATAAGTCATGCGTTAGTTTCATGGGTTTTGGCTTCATTTGCTCAAATGGGTTCATATAGGGTCATGTTGGGTTAGGTTGACCAATTGGTCAAATTGGGTCAAACCAAGGCTTAGGTTAGGTTTAAATGATGATTTGAAGAGTTTTGGTTCAAGTGGTTTCAATCAATTTGGCTTATGTTTGATTTTAGCTCATTTGGATTCATATAGGTCAAATGGACTATATTGACCAATTTGACCAAATTGGGTTGGATTAGGCTTTGGTTCAAGTTCAATTGGTCAACTAAAAATGATTGTAGGAATTTGGTTTGAATCAATTTGGATTTAATTTAGATTTTGGCCAATTTAACCCTTTAGGTCAATTTGGGCTAGGTTGGGTCAAGTTGACCAATTGGTCAAATTGGGCTCAATTATGACTTTGGTCAAGTTCAATAATCAATTTGGAATGAACTTGACCTATTATTTGCAATCAATTTGGGTTAGGTTATGATTGACCTATTTTGGCCTTTAGGCCAATTTGAGTCAACTTGGGTCAAATGGTCAATTGGACTTGGTTTGGTTTGGTTTGGTTTTGGATTTGGTTTTGCCTATTTGGATTTATATTTCATTTATTTTTGGGAATATAAATGAAGATATAAATGATTCATGAGAAAATCACTTGAGTTTGGAGTGATTTGGAAGCAAATTTGACCAAGTTTAGAGATGTTAGTAAAAAGGACTAAGAAGGAAATAAATTTAGTTTGATTTATTTTTGGTCATTCGAAGGTGGGTTTCATTTGTATTTATGAATATAAATGAAGGAGTAATTTATTTTGGGTTGATTTGGGTTAAGATTGGATTAAGCTTAAGGAGGTAGGTCCATATGGCTTAAGAAGGGATTTTTTTGCTTGGTTTAATTTAGTTTAATTTGATCTTTTTCATTTGAGCATGGATTTCATTTATACTTATGGATATCAATGAAGTAATAATTGTTTATAAAAAAATCAACCAAGTTTGGGAAAACTTAAGTGGAGATTTGGCTAAGCTTATGAGAACATGTCATATGGCTTAGGAAGGAATTTTGGAACTTGGATTTAATTTTGGGATTGAATTATTTGAAGTTGGATTTGAATTGGAATTAGATAGTTTGATTGAAGGATTGAATTAATATTTGAGAAAAATCAAATGAATTGCAATTGATTTGAATTTGGTTAAGGCTAAGTCCATAAGATGCAATCAAAGGGCTTATAAAGGATCTTAAATTCAATCATAAGGTTCATGAAACATTTTGAGCTTGGATTTGATCATGGGATTGATTATGAGTCTTGTAAATTTGGTTTGGATCTGGTATGAATTTGAGGTTTGGTTTGAAAAGGAAAGCATGGATTAGGTTTAGGCTATGGTGAGTCTCCCTAAGCATTTTTATGGCCAACCATTCTAAGTCTCTCTAGACTTAGGTTAAGTGTTCATAATCACTAAGTATCTTAAGAAAGGGGCTCAGTTTCTATAGTCTTAGATTGATGAAGTTGAGAACTCACTAAAGTGAGGTCGATCATTATCTTCTCACTTTCATAAATTGTTATGCAACAAAGACTTGAGTTTCTTTTCTAATAGAAAAATTAGAAGTCTTTACTAGATTCAATAAATTTAAGATAATTATGAGAAAATAAATTGGCTACCCAAAAAAATCAATCCAATTTGATCGAGATAATGAGTTCACTTCAAAAGTTTTTAAAGAATATTAAGAAAAATTTGACTTTTGATATCACTTAACATAAATGTCTTCATCTAAAAAAAATGATATAGTAGAAAGAAACAATCACATTAATTTGAATATGGTGTGAAATATAATGAAAATAAGAATATGCCAAGATAATGACATGATGTTTATATTCTCAATCGATGCCTAACTTTAAGCTTAAAAACTATGATGCCTTACATGGATATGCTAAAAGTCAAATATCTCTCAGTTAAAGGTATTTGGAATATTGTATATGCACCTGTTCTTGAATAAAGATGGATTAGGTTAAATGATAGAAGATATAAGCTAATCTTTATTAGGTATAAATATAAAGCCTATAAATTATTTAATCTTAAAACTTCTAAAGTTGTTTTCTATAGATATGTAGAGTTACTTAAGAAAAAGCTTTGGATTAATAAAACAAGAATAAAGTTATTCAAAATAAAGAATAGTTGCCTATGAGCTACAATATCCTTCTTCACCTTCATCATTTTTCACCATCTCACATCATCTTTTAAAAATAATTAAAGACTAAAGAAGACAAGTAGCCTAAGTGATCTTTATAAACCATAAGCTTCCCTTTAACTATTAACTTAGAGAGAGAGAGAGAGAGAGAGTCAATAAAATTTGAAGGAGTCATATTTATGAAATGTGAAAAGGTGTATTGGATAAAGAAATCAAGTCTCTACTAAAGAATAACACATGTGACAAAAATTCATTAATATGCATAATAAAAGAATGCAAATGGAGAAGTGGAAAGGTATAAACTATGATTGGTATCAAAAATGGTAAAATCAACTAAGCATGTATTGACTATGATGATTTATTTACATATATTATTTGCATGAAAATTATTGATTTGATATCGCACTTTCTATACAATAGGGTTAGTTTATTTATCAAATGGATGTAAAATTTATCTTTTTAAGTAGATTTATTAAAAAAAAAAGTGTATGTTGAGCAACCTTTAGAATATATCAAAAAATCAATAGCTCATAAAAAAAATGAAGTTTTATACTGGCTAAAGAATCAAATCAAATGACTATATTCAATGCTTAAGCAAAAGTAGTGTAAATGCATAAAAATGGAGATATCTATGTAGACGATATTTAAATAATTGCATTGGAAAAGAATCTTGTGCATCATGACTATAACAACATATTAATGATCATTATCAAATACATATAACCAAGTCAAAAGATGAAAATTCAAATAGAGATTGTAATTAAAAAATAGAGATCAAGTTATATATATATATATATATATATCAAGTCATTTGTTCTGAATAAATTCATTAAATTGAAGATAGTGCCTAACATGATCAACAAAGTTTTTTTAATTAAGAAGATAAAATCAAAATTAATGAGTCAATAATATTATTTTAAAATTTTATATGAATTCTATTGTAGAAATAGCTAGGATAAGTTAGAAAGTGGCAAGTAGCTAGAAGATCGAGAATTAATCCTCCATGAGCTAGAAAATTCTATATGATTAATGCTATAAAATTATCTGAAATAAATTATATAATAAAAAGTAGATAGAAGTTAAATCTATGGTTCTTTATGTAATTATAGAAATTGATCTTATGTATTGTTATTATATAAAATCTAATTTTAAGAGTAGGTAACCAAATGCAAAGTTTGAGTATGATTTCACCTCTATCATCCACACAAAAAACATTTAGGTTTGTCTTTAGCTTACATAACATAGAACCTTTTTGTCTTTAATTTCATAGCTCACGCTTTCTAGATCATGATATGGCTTTGACCTACACATATACATACCCTTTAATATATATGTGGAAAAACTTCACCTTATCATGTGCAATTGTGGCCTGACTTTATAATTAGAGGCTTATTCCAACTCATGTTTCTTCAATCATAACTTTTATTTTTAAGTGACAAAATTAATTATTAAAAGATAATTAAAATTTAAAAGTAGAGAACTATTCTTTAATATGAAAATAATAGTTAAATGGTCTAGGTAATTTGTACATTAAAGCTTGCTTTCATTAACACAAATCAAACCCAAATGCATTTATTGTATACTTTTCTTTGATTATTGTGTAAAATATGTCATTAGTGACCTCAACATGGTGTCATAGTTGGCTTAATACCTCTAATGAAGAAAGAGAAAGAACCATGTCAACTATTTAGAAATCTAAGTTCTTCAATAGTAATAAGAAGGCTCTATCTCTACTTGAAACCCCCACCCAATCCTCTCCATTTGTTAAGCCTTCATCCTTAATAGTATTATAATGAAGTCACCCTAATTCTTTCAGTAGTCAAGCAAGTTCGTTTAAACATTAAAACTAACAAAAATCAACTTAGTGTTAAAGCAATAGAGTATATAATTGAATAATAAAACTCACAAATTACTAAGAGCTAAGAGAGAGAAAAAAAACAAATCAAAGCAGTCAAAGAAAAATAATAACTATATGATATGAATATATAAATACATACACGAACACACACCAAGTTTAACTAAAATATTTACAAAGCATCAACAGAATCATAATTTATTAACCCCTTGCATGAAATTATACATAATTTAGTAATAAAAAGTTCAGAAAATATTTCTGTAATATTTAAATAAAGCCAATCCGAAAATCGACCCATGAACTTACGTAAAGAAGCTGGTCGAATAATTATTTAAAATTGTATTTAAAACAACTTGATTGAAAGGAAATAAATAACGCTCAAGAACAGCGGTTCTCTATCCTCCTTAGACGGGTGGAGTGACAGGAGTCGGCCTTCCGATACTCAGCCATTAAGGCAGTCCTCGCAGAGAGAAGCCCGTCGGGCACCATCGACCGGTCGAAAGCCGAACAGTCGCTCCATTCCTTAAGCAAAGCTTCCTGCCCCCATATCTCAGGTATCCAAACCTTTCCGGCCATCTCAGACCGGAGGCGGTTTAGCCTCCGGACCCGTTTCTTCTCGGTTCTCCTGAGGTTGAATCTCCTTTTGATTGTTTGTAGAGTTTACGCAGCTCTGGTTATCGAACATGGTGACTTGTATCGGAGTGAGAGAAGAAGCGGATGGTTTGTTAAGAGGAAGGAGAGGGGAAGGAATGGGTGGGGGAAGGGAGTACACGTCGGAGGTGGAGGGCTTATATGGTGAGAGGCGATGGTACGTGGCAAGACTGGTTGGGGTGTGGCTGGAGATTGAAGAAGGTGGTGAATTGGAATTTTATTGGATATTTTTTTCGGTGGGGGAAGCTCAGCCTCAGACTTCTAAAAAAAAAAAGAAAATGGTGTTCATTGATTCTGCGCTATAATTCAAATAATTTTTTCTCGTTTTCCTTAGAAAGTATTGTGGTTTAGGCAAATGTAGTTCAAGCTTGATCTAGTCTAGAAGAAATGTGTTTACACGCATTTTTTTAGTCAATTTTTTGTTTAAAAGGTTTACATATGTACCACATAACACATATCTAACAACTAAAATTGAATATATATATATATATATATATATATATATATATATATATATATATATATATATATATATATATATATATATATATATATATATCATAAATGGCATAACCCAAGTTATTAATTTATGATAATTTTAAAATATTGTAATACTAACTACTTGTTCATGAAAATAACAAATACTGGTAAAAAATTACACTGAAACAATATTGTATATTATACTGACATCATTTATTAAATTAATTTACATGAACATAAATCAGGACAATTCTCATTAAACATGAAAAAATATATATAATTTCTCCTCAAATGATATAAAATCATTTAGTAGACTCCGTTCATACATCCATTTTATAGGTTTGCAGAAGAATAAGCAAATAATACAGAAACTGCTACATCTACTGAAAATCTTGGTCACGTGTTAGGTTAATCACGTAGGCATTGTTACTGAGTTTCTCCTTCATATAAAATGGATCATCTTCCTACCCTACAACTTGCCATATGTGCTCGCAATGTATCTATGCTTGTTGTGAAGAATCATAATGAGGTGTCGCCTACTTCAAACAACTTTCTATGGAAATGATGATCTGCATGCATTTTGTATTTTTTTTAGGGGAAATTTTTAAAATAGGCACATTCTTAATCTTAATTAGTAAATTCAAAATTTTTTTTTTATGAAAATATTTTCGTCATGACAAATGGACATTGTGGCAATTTTATTTTTTTTTGTTTTTTTTGCTTCGGTGGGGGAGAGAGAAAGAGAGAGAGAGAGAGAGCAGATTTTTTTTCTTTCAGTAGGGGTTTTATTAATTTTTTAATTAATTAATTTTTTAAAATATTTAAAATATATAATTTAAAATATTTTTTATAAAATATTTAATAACTAAATATTTATATATTTAGTTATTAATTAATTAATTATATATATATATATAATTAAATATATAATTTAAAAATATTTTTAATTATATATATAAATTTAGAAATTTTTTTTAATAATTTTTATTAATTAATATAATTATTTAAAATATATAATTTTATTAATTTTTGTTAATATATAATTTAAAATATTTAAAATATATAAATAAATAATTTTTAATAAATAAATAAAGAAAGAAATAAATTATATAAATATTTTATAAATTATATAAATAAAGTAATTATATATAAAATATTTAGTTATTTATATAATTATTTATATAATTTATCGACTTTATATAATAAATAAATAAATAACTAAATATTTTATAAATATATAAATAAATATTTATATAATTTAAAATTATTTATTTATTTACTAATTATATATTTTAAATAAATAAATATTTTAAATATATATATATATATATATATATATATATATATATATATATATTAATTATATATTTATATATTTTAAATATGTTTAAATTATTTATATAACTTAGAAATATTTATATAATTTAAATATATAAATAACTAAATAAATTTATAAATATATATATAGTTTAGGGTAGACAAGAGAAATGGGTGGCATCATAGTACATGTATTAACCATATTCTTGAAGGCAAATTTGGCTTGAGATAATACTTTATCACACATTTTTGGTTTATGTAATGCAAAGAATCATTGAGCCTAATGTCTGGCTCACATCTTTGGCTTGTTTGATCCATCTGTTTGAGGGTGGTAGATACCCACACCTCACCTATCAAGGCTGGAGCGAGTTCACAGAAATTTCATAGGAAGGTATGAGCTGAAATTTAAGAAAAGATTTCAATAAATATAAACGTGATTTCAATAACATTTATCCATCAATAAGGACATCAGAGCATCTAAATTCCATACATTTGCTAATATACACTAAAATATAATTGAATGACAACAACACAATAGGGTTAATTAAATAATTCTAACTTAAACTTGTTGATGATATACGCGAAAAATGAGCCTAAAAGGTACTCCACTAGATGATGCACAACTAGTAACCTGAAATCTTAAAATAAGATATGTGGGTTTATAAGAAACAAACCCAATTGGTGAACCCTACTGAGTAAAATATGAATGACAAGACATAGAGCATAAATATAAGCGAAAAAATTATCATGATTATGAATCAGTATTATATAGTAACAATATTAGATAGTATACAGTAGATTTCATGAAATTCATTTAATAGTGCTTCTTATGCAATCTAATTCATAAAAAAAAATTTATAAATTGGTGAGCATTGCACTCAAATGTTAAAGCATTCACTTGCATGCATATCTCATTTATGTTTCATAAAGGACTCCTCAGTCATATAACCTTTTTTTTTTTTCTATCTGTTTAGGGGGATGTCCCCTACCTCCTTTATTTTTTTGGGATTTTATTGATTGCTTAATTAGGAAAATCATTTTGAGTAAGCCCTAATCACTCTCTTAATCTAATTAATTGTAATTAAGGAATGAACATTAACATGATTAATCATTTGAACATAATTATCTCTATTAAATAGTAAGATCACTTAGGGAATGTGATTGGGG
Organism: Cymbidium sinense; assembly: GCA_021442155.1. Taxonomy (NCBI): domain Eukaryota; kingdom Viridiplantae; phylum Streptophyta; class Magnoliopsida; order Asparagales; family Orchidaceae; genus Cymbidium; species Cymbidium sinense. The sequence goes on along the minus strand of CM038221.1, from coordinate 143,158,414 downwards.
ATATTTTTCCTAATTCATTCCCTAAGTCTTCTTTATCTTTGAAAAATCAAATTAATTAATGGGTTAATGGAATGATTAATTGATTAATTAAGTGATTAAATCTTCAAAATAGGGAAATAAAACCTAATTAAATGTTTAAATGATTTAGGGATTTAGATTGAGGCCTTGCCCTTGATCCTTTCCCTTAAGTTAATTTCATCATTCAAATTAAAACATATCCAAAAACATTTAATAAATTCATTAAAAGCTTAATGAAATTAAAATAAAAAATCGATTCATCATCACTTAAGCAACCTTTTATTAATCTTGGGTAGCTCCTTGAGTGTTCAATAACCCAATGTGAGAGGTAATGAAATTATGATTAGCTCACATGTGTGAGAAAATCATAAGAGTAATTAAGAGAGATCTCATAAGCTTAATTAACTATTAATCATAAGCCAATTACATTAGGCCACTTTCATTTCTTAGGAGCATTCCAAATTTACTTTTCATATGGTTGCATATCACATTGGCTTATTATTAATTAGTTAATTAACTTAAGGTGATATAGGTAAGGGATAATTAATTCATTTAATTCATACATTAACCTAAGCAAGATATAAAATCAACTTAAATATTCTTCATTAAACCAAACTAATTCACACATGGGGAAATGAGTTAGGATTAGCAAACCTCTCTCATATTTCCTAAATCAAATCAAATTCAAAGATAAAAATATCCTTAAAGAATTTTGATTTATTTTAAATAACCTTATTTAATATGATTGTCCTTAGAATTAATTGGAGTGAATGAAATCATGTGTTTGATATTACTTTATTTATTTTCAATCATGCTAAATATTGTTTAGCCATATGAAATCATGCATCCATTTTTTTAAAGTAATAAAATAAAATATTTTTTTTGTCAAATTGCATGTGTTTGCTAAAATTAAGAATATGAGTGGCTATTATCACTATTAAATAAAAAAACTATTTTTAAAACCTATAAATCAATTTTTATGAATGAAGTAATGCTAATTACAAATACTTATAAGCTTACAAGAGATGATAGTATAAGATGTGTACTATGAAGTTCTCTTTCTTTCTCTTAAAATGGATTCACATAGGATTTACAAGTGTATTGTTCATTTGAAAAGAATACAACACTTGCCTAAATCTATTCCTATGCATCTCTATGTTAAGACTTATGAAGGGTTTTCATATTACACATGTAAATCATACAACCAAGTCAAATATAATTTCATGCATGATTCCTTATCCATTTGGTTCTTTTTGTACATTCATATGTATTTGAGAAAAGTGGTATATTAGCCTGGACATCCCACGGTTGTGAGGCTTTAAGTAGCCCTAAGAAGGTCCTGTACCTTACGCCCATGGTGTAGAAAATAATGGCGTCGTACTCACTTAAAACTCTTATACATATGCATGTGTGTTATGATGAAAAAATTTCTATAAGGGAATCGCCTTTCAAATCTGTGAGAGAAAAGAAAGAGGAGCCCTTACAAAAATTCATCTCTTTAGGATGCCACGCAGGTCTGTAGATATATTTATTCAGGTGATCGAGTACGTCATCAAGAAAATAGTGTACTATCTCAAAAGATAGAAGTCACTACCCTTTAATGGACTTAATCACCTCAATAAGGACTCCTAAGGATGATGAGTCTGCATATGTACCAGAATTCTTCCCTTACTTTACATGGTAAAGTAAAGTAGGATTTATTTTAAACTGGGTTCGTTAAGTTCCCTACAGAGGCAAGTCCCTATAGTTAATTGCATCCTAATGGACGGGATCCCTTGGGAAAACTCTCGATTAAGGTAAATGATCATTGTCTCTAAGATTTTAATAGGAAGGATTATCAATCGATTGATTTTAATAGAAGGAATCCTAATTCATTTCAAATTTCATTTTTTTTTATTTTTTTGACAAATATTTTGACTCAGGCTAATAGGATTCATATGACTAATGCATGAAATGGGTTGTATCGTTGAGATGGGAGGAGGTGAATTTCCACGACTCTCAAAGGTCAAGCGAGTTCTCGGCAAGGTGGAAGTCCTCAATCAAGTGAAATAAGATGCATTTGAGCATGATATTATAAAGAAATGCTCATCTAGCTAAGGGGTTGCTAATTCTTTTATCTTGATTTTAAACCTAAGATTTAGGTGAGGTATGAGTTGTTTAGTTTTTATTTGAGTTGTTAAGTTGGGTAAGAGATTTATTTTTCCCTAAAGAGCCTAATCCACATCCAGGCCATACATAAAATAAGGAAGAAACTAGGAAAAGCATGTCACTTAATGTAAAAGCTAAATAAATCATCAATCAATTTATGAAGCTAATCACAAAAAGAATAAATGGCCGTTATGGTTGGGCACCACCACACAAACCCAAAAATATCAATTGTGGGTAGCTGAGCTCTACCCTTATACAACCCAAATTACAAATGAATTAAATTATAATTATGCAAGGAATTCATTGTTATAGGGTTCTTCAAGCTTTATTCTTCTTTCTTCTTTTCTTCTTTTCTTCTTTTCTTCTTTTAGTTCCTTCTTTTGGATGGTTGGAAGGTGGATGCTCCAAGGCTTCACATGGTGCATAAGATAGGATCTTATGACCAATGTTCATCCTAATCCCCATAACAATCATTCTAAAATCCTACTTATACAAATTTTTACATGAAAAAGAAAAGTGGAAATCTAACTAACACCTGTAAAATAAAGGTTAGCTAAACCACACCACACAAATCCCAAGCATGTATATTGGACTTATCACCCCCACACATGGGTGACTAAGTCCGTCTAGCCTATGGATTATGCTTAGGGGTATAAAAGCACAGTAAAAGCATTTATATTTTTTATTTATGATAGCTATAAGCACAATCCCAAAAAAATAATAGTTATACTAAAAATGTCCTACCATTCATTCTATGAGCATACACCCTAACATCCAGTCTTAAACATATATCACAAAATAAAATATAACAACAAACCATGCACTAACCTAAGGCTACAAGTGGTGACTTAGGCTAATGTGTGTTCATTTTCTTTTATGCAATTTATGTATGCAAGTATAGGTAACCTTTCTTAGGTGATAGCATTGAGATGAATAGGGTATAGAATTAAGTAAGTGTTTGGATTTTTTCAAATGAACCCTACATCTTACGAACTCCTTTTCAAAACTGTCTAACATAAGAAAGAAAGGAAACCTATGCAAAAGCATACCTTTATAATCTATCACATGCAAGCTTATAATTAAAGTATAAGTAGCATATTTTTAGATTTGGTATTTGATTTATATGTTTTGAAAATAATTTAGATTTAATAGTGATAATAGCCACTCATATTTCTACTTTAGCCAACACATACAAATTTAACATAAAGTAAATAATTTCATTTTTAATTTTGAAGAAATGAAATTATGAATGCATGAAATCACATGGCATACAACTTAACATGTTGGGGAAAGATTAAAAGTAATGAAATCATGTAAACAAACTCACTTCACTTAAATCTTAAAGACATTCTTATAGAATAAGAAAATTTAGAATAAATCAAAGTGAATTAAAAGAGATTTTTGTTTAGTTTAAAGTTTGATTTAATTTTGAAAAGGGGAGATGAGTTTGTTGTTTCTAACCCATTCCCACATGTGTTTGATATATATATATATATATATATATATATATATATATATATATATATATATATATATAGAAATTTAAATCCATTTTTATGCATTGATTAGGTTAAGGTATGAATTAAGTTACTTAATTAACCCTTACCTACACCACCTTTGAAGAATTAACTAAATAATTATGAGCCAATGAGATGACATAAAACTCACAAGAAATTTAAATTTGTAATGCACCTAATAATGAAAAGACCTAATGTAATTTGGCTCATTATTAAAAGTTAATTAAACCAAGGGGTTTAGCTTAAGTAATTTCAAAACACCCCTTCACACATGTGAATTTGGTTTTGATTTTCTTAATTAAACTTAGGTTATTAAACACCTAAGCATCTGCCCAAAGTAGATTAATTAAGTTCTAAAACTTTTTAGAATTTTTGGAAATTGATTAAGGGGATAATTAATGAATTAACCCTTAATTTAGGGGATTAAGGAGAGAAGAGCGGGTTTAAGGAATAGCTTAGGGGAAATGTCACAAAAATATTCCATAAACCTCCTACTTACTAGATCTAACCTTATTCAACCCTAATCATAGGTTAAAATCATTAATCATACCCTAATTATGCTTAATTACATAAGGAGGGTAATTAAGGAAACCATATGCAATTACTCTAATCAAACCTTCAACGGCGGTACCCGACCACACCGGCCTTTCATTCTTTTACGGTAGCTTTATAAAATTGTTTGATATTTTGTTTAGCTTGTGCGATAGAAATAGCATGCCTTTTTATAATTTCTTTATGATTGGTGATTGTTGTGTGGCCTGGATATGATTAGGCTAATAAGATAAAGTAAATTTTCTATCCCATTAATAACTCATAATTAAAATTTTAAAATAATTCATAACCTCACATAAAAGCCTAGGAATTAAATCAAGATAATAAAATTTTTAGCAACCCCTTAGTTGGATGATTGTATGTATAATATCATGCATGCCATATTCTTCCACTCTTGCTAAGAGAGGGCTTCCACCTATGCCAGAGAATAAAGGCTTAAACTGTAAGAGCTTTTCATGGAAACACACCTCTTTCTCTTCTGATTTAGCCCATAATCAATTTCTCATGCATTTAGGCATACAAAACTCTATAGCATGTGCCAAAATAAAAAATTCAAAAAATCAAATAAAACTTGACAAAATTTGCATTAGATTTAAGTCATTGCTCATGCCCTTCATGATGTAGTCTCTTAGGGAGTGAGTTTAAGGACTTAATTTATTTTCTAAGTAAATAATAGCTAACCATCTTGCAAAGTATATGACTTTCCTGCATAGATTTAAAGCGTAGGAGGAGTTAACTGGCTGTCACACTATGCGGTAATAAGCCAACAGTCGGGTGGTTTATTATCTCTTGTGGAGATAAACCATATACTCATTTTTACCTTAGGTTTAAGACATGCTTTGGCCCTTGCCAAAGCTCCCTAGATTTAGGATTTGAGGTTATTGTTTCCCTTTGTGGGCTACAAGCATAAATCCTCACCTCTTAGGCATTTCCACAATCTCGTGTTGTGAAATTATAAGTCCTAGATTTCTAATAAAAATTTAACTCAAATAAATATTTTTTTCCCAAATTCAAATATATATAGCTCAACCATAGGATAGATTGGAGTGCTCACTAGGCTTATTAGTATCATGAGCACTCCCTACTCATCTCCCTTGGTTTTGATAAGAACTCTTCTCTTTTGATCTCTCCCACTTGATTTTAAAAAATACCACTAATCCTTTGATAGTCATATCTTGAAATTCTTTGGAGATAACAATCACCTACTTTAATTGAGAGTATTCTTAAGGATTCACTTTCCTTAAGGTGTAATTAACTATGGAGGCTTGCCTCCCTTGGAAACTTAATGAACTGATTTAAATAAACCCTACTTTACATTTCCATGTAAAGTAGGGGAAAAATTTATTGTATATTCGAAGACCCATCATGCCTTAGGAGTCCTTATTAGGTGATTAGGTCCATTATAAGGTAGTGACATCTATCTATCGAGATAGTACATTATTCTTAATGTCATACCTGATCGCCCTAATGAGTACATATGCGGATCTATGTGGTGTCCCCTCACATAAACATTCATAACACCAAAAATAAATACTATAGATTTTTCTGGTGACTCCACTAGGGAGGGTTCCTCTTTCCATCTCTAGTAGATGATTGTTGTATCCAAGCATCGATAGTGGACTTGTAATTCATATGAGTTTGAGATTATCTTTCATTTCGTTGGCACTTAGCTTATTTCATTCTTAAGCAATTTTAGCCAACATCCTTTAGGTCTTAGGACCTCACACTGCGTATAGGTCTTGAAACCCCTGTTGGGTTCCCCAATAGGTGAAAACATAACTTATCAATGAAAGGGGAGATAATAATGGTGAGGTGTTAATCATAAAATTTAAAGAAAATAATTCCTTTCACAAAAAATGACACTTTCCAAAAGCACCTTTCAAGAAGCTCACAAAATCATAAAATCAAAACCCCACCATGATTGCTATATAGAGGTTCTTTTGAAAAGCAAATCATGTCATTCCCACTTAACATATCCAAATTTTTTAAGTGAGAATCCCTGTTTGAATCAAACATCAATTTGACTTTCACTTAATAATTTCAATTTATTTAGTAAGGATCCTATTTGAATAAAACATAAAATTTGACTTTCACTTAACAATTTCAATTTCTTAAGTGGGGGTCTCATTTTCAAAACATAAAATTTGACTTTCACTTAACAATTTCAATTTGTTAAGTGGGGGTCTCATTTTCAAAACATGAAATTTGACTTTCACTTAACAATTTTAATTTGTTAAGTGGGGGTCTCATCTTTCAAAACATAAAATTTGATCTTCACTTAACAATTTCAATTTGTTAAGTGAGGGTCTCATTCTCAAACATGAATTTGATCTTCACTTAACAATTCCAACTTGTTGAGTGAGGGTCTCATTTTCAAAAGATAAAATTTGGCTTTCACTTAACAAATTCAATTTGTTATGTGTGTGTGTGTGTGTGGGGTCTTATTTTCAAAAGAGTTGATCACTTAACATATTCAATTTGTTAAGTGAGGTTCTCATTTAAAAATTAAATTAAATTTGACTTTCACTTAATAATTTTAATTTGTTAAGTGGGGGTCTCATTTCCAGAACATAAAATTTGACTTTCACTTAACAATTCCAATTTGTTAAGAGAGGGACTCATTTTCAAAGAAAAATATTTTTAGGCTTTCACTTAGCATATCCAATATTGCTAAGCAAGAGTCTCATTTTCAAAGCATATGTTTGGTTCTATCTAACACATCAAAATTGTTAAGTAAGAACCACATAACCATGCCATATTGGATTCTCACTTAACATACCAAATTTGTTAAGTAAGAATCACATTCTCAACACATATCATACTTTGATTTTTACTTAACACACCAAATTGGTAAGTGGGAATCCCACTTTCAAAAACATATCAAACACATTTAGTCTTTCATTTAACATACCAAATTTATTAAGTGAGGGTCTCTTTTCAACACAAATTTAATCCCTATTTTAACATACCAAATTTTTTAAATAAGGATCCAATATTTCATATCAACCACACTTGAGCTTTCACTTAACATACCAAATTTGTTAAGTGAGAGTCTCATTTTCAAAGGAAAACAAACATATCTCAAACACATTTGGGGCTTTCACTTAACATACCAAATTTGTTAAGTGGTACTCCCATCTTCAAAGAAAGGAAAACAAATCTATCTCACAAATCAAACACATGTGGCCTCTACTTAACATACCAAATTTGTTAAGTAGGAAGCCACATTTTCAAATCAAAATATCACACAATAAAATCTTCACAAGCAAAAATATTCCAAACACATAATCACAACCTCTTCTTAGTATACCTAAATTTTCTAAGTAGATGTTCTTTCAAACTATCCATATTTTCAAACAAGAAACATAAGACACAAATAATCTCCAAAAAGAAAGAAATCTCTCCCCAAATTTTTTAATCCCACCCAACCTACCTAAATTGGTTGAGTATGGGTTCTAAAATCCAAAAAATCAAATGGCAAAAGACTCTTTCGCCAAAACATCTAAATCTCTCCAATGAACCCCACTTATCATATTTGAATTTTTGAGTGTGGGTTCAAAACACCAAACTTCTATTACTTGCATGGAACAAATATCAAGGCAGGAGTCTAATACAAATTATGTTTCAACAAATGTAGACATATAGCCCAGAGCAATCAGTGCAGTCTTTGCAGTCTTCACACATGGCCTCTCAGAAGTTTGTGTTCACTTTTTCATTCAGGATGGATTTAGCCCTGGATCAAGTTAGCCACCCTCAGACTGACTCCACCCATCTAGTGTTTTTTTGGCCACTGATTTGAGGGAGCCTACATCACCTGTGAGGGGGTGACCCTCCTTGTAGCGGGATGAGGTGGGCTGGGTCATTTGCATTGACCTGCCTTCTAACATGGAGTATCCTTCCCTTAAGAGGAAGGCAGTTGAGGTTCTTCCAATCAATGCAATTATTACTCAGTCAGTTGTTCCCCCTACTACTCTGGTGCATGCTAGCACCTCATCGTTGGTCCCCTCTAAGGGGAAGGCTATCCTGGCTTCGGAGATAGCCTCCCCTATCTTCGATGTAGGATCTTGTTCTCACACCGCCTTTCACTATACAGTGACATAACAGTAACAGGAGCCTCAAGATCAAGTGGCACCATGAGTGTGTCGCCTAGGAAATGGATGCCACATCTCACATTGTAGAGGAGGGTTCTCCTCATGAGGCTTCCCCATTACTGACTAGTAACCAATTCACCCCCTCTCAACATCAGACAAATAGGAGGTTTATCAAAGGATAGTTGTATTGCCTCCACCTCCTACATACCACGAGGTTTTGACTAGGGATAGGAGGAAGTCCTATGTGGGTCTACGGCAAGTAGGCAGGGTACACGGACGTTCAGAGATGGGTACGTTATTTTACTTGAGGTTGATCATCATCCCTAGGAGTGTTACCAGACACATTTGCAATGATAGAGCATCAAAGGCCCAGGTACCAGCTCATTAGAGTAGGGAGCGACGAAGGTTTGCTAGACAGTCGACGGCCTCTACTCTAGTTGATTTCCCCAATCATCGGGCCACTAGGGCCGATAGAACTGAGAGCATAGTGCTGACAAGTACTACTAGTCATAGGGGGAAAGCCTTGATGAGGTAGAGTGTTGTCTCCACACGATCCACTCCTCATTCACCATCACCGGTTAGTCCCACCATCCAGTTCCTAGGCATAGAAGGCGATATCAGGAGAAGAAAAACTCATTGGTGATCTAGCTACGACCACAGGATCCTACTTCATCTACTCCATCGACTAAGGTGAGGACAAGTTCACCTACTCGACCTCCTACTTCAGTCTTGGTGAAGAAGGAGTGGCGACCTTATAGCATTGTGGTCGCACCACCACCACCACCACCAATAGAGCTAGTGACAGCAACAGTTGTAGAAGGGGAAGGGGACAGTTTTGCAGTCCCCATGGCAATGGATCTCCTTAGGGACACTACTCTACCCATGAGCAGTCATGAGCATATTTCTTCCAGTAGTCATGACCCTCCTAGAGCTAACACTCTAGTGACAGGTAGTGTTAGGTGCATCTTTGTCGTGAACCACCCTCTGGTCGGCCTCGTATTTGTCGGATGATTAGATTGTTCCCTAGATGAGATCCTAACACAGTACTTTATAAAGAAGAGGGTGCTTCTAGGGAGTGACTGATCAGATTGTGAGGAGGAAAAGGTCAACTTTAATCCAAATGAGGATGATCTCCTTGAGGATTCAACCAAAGTTCACATGGTTGGTACTAGGAGTTCCCTTTTGAGGGATCAACACAATCAAAAAGGTATTATAGTTGAAGAAGATGATGTCGCCCATTCAACTCAGCACCTCCTTCACCAGCTTAGGCAGAGGGATGATCATATTGATAAAATGGGGAAGAAGATCGAAGAGTTGATGGCAGTGGTGTCAACATTGTAGAATTCACTCGATTCCCGCCTTCTCCAGTAGATAGTAGAGTGCACACTTTATATCATCCTAAATGCATTCTTGCAAAGGGAGATAGTGGTATCCTTAATAGGAAGGTGGTGGATAGCACCTCCATGCATGAAAAAGACTTCAAATATATGGTGCAACAACAGATGAGGGATGCATTGGCGCAAGCCCGAGGTGGATCATCTATTCCAAAGGGTAGACCCTACCCGAAGGAATTTGATGGTGTTCAATACCGTAAGGGCTTTGTGTCTCCATCCTTCAAAATTTTTTATGGTAGTGGGAACCCCGGGCAGCACATAGCATATTTCAGAGCTAGATGTTGCAATTGTGATGGCCGTGATGCACACTTATATCACCTATTCGTCAGTAGCTTGAAAGGCATCATATTTGATTGGTATGCTGAACTATCCAATGATTCAATAAAGACATTTACTGAGTTGGAGCAGCTCTTTATTAAGAGATTTACTGGAGCTCAACAAAGGGTAACTGTGGGTGATCTCGTTGTTGCTCAACAACACTCCGGTGAGTCCCTTGTTGATTACATTCTTAGATGACACAATTTAAGTATGAAATGCAAACCACAACTATCTGAACAACTTACCATTGAAATTCTACTCAAGAATATTCATGGTCCGGTCGACTTCATGATTAAAGGGTTCACTATTAAGACATTTGAGAAATTAATCAACAAGGCGACTAGTCTAAGGAGAGGCCAAACAATTACCTTTCCAAGATCAGTCAGCCAAGCCCAGACCATAGAAGTCATTTGAGAAAAAGTCAGGGGCAATAGTAGTTGATAAGGGGAAGCAGCCAGCCAGGGTTCAGTTAGATAGACCTCAAGCTCAACACCCTATTCTATCACCTTCTTTACCACCACCTCGGCCATCATATTAGCCACCTTAGTTGCCACGGCCGCCTCAGCGTGCTCATAGTATGCCGTCCACGCGACAGCTATTCTTATATCCACCAGGGTAACTAACTTAACTACTATTGTCGACAAAATGAATAAACATTATTCATTTAAAAGGGAGGTAGTCATAAAGATCTTTAAGAACCTCTTAAAGAAGCCTGATTTTCAATTACTAGAGCCTAGGAGGCTGGAGGATGTGGGCAAGAGTCATGATTCAAACTTTTACCCCTACGCATCTTGGTCATGTCTTGGAAGATTACCTCAGGGCGGCAGCATAGCTACAAGTCGGGTGCCATAATCATCCCTAAGGAATACCTATTAGAACAACCCTCTAATTCTATTAGGATAATCCTTGGGGATACATGTGATCTTCTTAAGATAGAGGAAGGTTGGGATATCTCCCTATCCCGAACCTCCAAGAAGATAATTTCTAAAATCTAAAAGTTACCCTTGCAGGTGTCTGAGGCAGCTCAAATCTCCAACTCCAAGAAAGGTTTGAAAGTTTCTAAGGACAACTTGAGGGAGGTAGAAGCCCAACAGCAGCAGCGATAACTTCCACTTGCTCAGGATAGCACAATAGCACAACCACCAATCGAGTCTAGCACTCCTTTCATAATTGCAGCCATAGTTCTATTGGCTAGTTTTTCTTCTAGCAGTCATACGTATCAGTCAAGGGGGTGCAAATCCCTCACTTTGGTCACTTTATTTAATTTTTATTTTGTACCTTCATCCAAATCTAAGAAATTAATGAAGAAGAAGACTGATTCTACTTATATTCTCTCTACTTTGATGATCTTGATGATTTCATTCCTATAGAAAGCTTTCCAAGTACTAATAATCATAACAACTTCGATCCACTCCTTTTTTGATTTTGAAATGAATTGCCCATTTTTAAATCACCCAGGTTCACCCATTGAGATAGACTTGGAGTCATCTGACTCTGATGATCCTATAGAAGAAGCTGTAGGTGAACCTGATGAGCAGGTAAAACTTTTCACTAAACCATCTCATGAAGTCACTAAAGTCAACTTTCATAGTGGCAAAGTTTTACCTCCTAGGGTAGCATCGTAGGATAAGGGTAAACAAGTCATTGGTTCTTGCAGTCAAGAAGCTCCTCAATAAGATGCTCCACCTATGGATATGCTTATGGAGGACCAACCCAAAGTTGACTACAATGTCCTTGCTCACCTGAGAAAGTTGCCAGCTAAACTAAGCATATATGATGCCCTTGTCTTATCCAAAGATATGAGGGAGTCATTGATCAAAGCCCTTCTCGATCCAAAAATATGCTTAGCTCAACTGATCGTTATTGGAGAGGAGGCATGTTTTTCAAGAGAAGCCCGGGGAGTTACATTCACCGATGAAGACCTTCTTTTGGGGACAATGGAGCACAACTGTCCCCTCTACATCACAATGGACATGGGCAGATTCAGGCTCTCCAGGGTGTTAGTTGATCAAGATGCATCAGTGAATATTATGAGTCTAAAAACCCTTTCCAACTTGAGGATTGACATCTCTGAACTCTGAGGAGATCGAATGATGTTGAGAGGATTCAACGAATAAGGGGAGAGGGCTTTAGGGTCCATAGTGTTACCACTAGAAATAGATGACTGGAAGACATAAGCTAAGTTCTACATAATCAATTCAGATATATCTTTCACTACTTTGCTTGGTAGACCTTGGATACATGCAAACAACATGGTTCCATCCTCTTTGCATCAGTGCATCAAATTCAGAAGAGGTGGAATCAAGTATTGTGTCAAAGGAGACTTAAAGCCATTCTTAATTAGAGAGGTCGATATTTATGAAGATGCAGCCTACTATCTTCCTACAAATTGAAAAGTATATTCTTGTGAACGTGGTAAAAGTTTAAAATCAAAAGAAAAAAAAGAAACAATAGAAAAAGAAAAATAAATTGAAAAAGAAAAAGAAAAAAAGGAAAATAAAAGAAAGAACAAGTGAGGGAGAATCAGACACCGAGGAAGAGGTAGAGCCAGATGTTAGATTCTGCCTACAGTTTGTTCCTCCATATGAACACTTGGGTAGGATGACTCCACCTCCACCAGGTAGAGGAAGAGGCAAATTTAGAGGCAGTTACAGAGGTGGAAGACCTTCTTGCTGGTGTCCAGCCAGTAAGAGCTATATTTGAGCTCATAAGAGTACCCCCGCTATCCACATAGACTTAGAGTCTAGCTCGGAGGATGAGTCTCATGTGATTAGCATGCTGACCAACCCCTCTCAGTGGGTCCCTTTAGAGGTGATGTTCGAGCTAGATAGTTATGAAGAACAGGCCTCCAAGCAAAGAATGAATGTATATAAATCATTATGTAGAACAGTTAGGCTACAGTTGGGAACTTTAGCTCTAACCTCACTTTTCCCCAAAAGGTTGAAGGTTTGGTAGTTAAGAAGGCCCCCAAGTCATCCACAGATGTCAAGCTGAAGAGGTTTTTGTTGGGAGCATCCTCGTCAAATCAAGAAGCTGATATAGAACTTGAGGATGATTCATATAAAGATTTAATACAACTACCTTTTGATTGATATTTGCCTTGTGTTATTAACTTAGCAAAGAAGGGAATAATCTCACATACTTTATATAAACAGTCAAACTACTTTGAAAAATTATGTGACAACTAAAGCAGACACTCTTAATCAAGATCATGACTAGGATTGACTGGGTCTAGTGATGATGGCATTTCTAGTCATCACCACTCATTTGGGGTATAATAAATTCTTCTCAAATCATGCTAACTCTTATGAGAGTGCATGTTTAGAAACTTTAGATGACCCAAATGAGCCTAAAGTTAAAGATGCACCAACAAAGTTTAAAGAAAAAAAATCAAATCAACCATTGACGAACTCAAGAAATCAGCAGGAACAAGAAGATCCACCTTCAGTTCCTTATGTTGAATGAAGAAAGAAACCAATACTTAGTTAGGCTATTAGTCGAAGTTTAAGGACTACTTTGCATGGAGTTATAAAGAAATGCCCGGTTTATCTAATGTAGTCCATAACCAGCAATAGAATCTATTAACCCTATCAAGCAAGCTCCTAGATGCATGCGATTAGACATTGAACAACAAGTCACTTCTAAAATCAAGAAATTGATCGATGATGGCTTTATCAATGAAGAAAAATACACTACCTGGTTAGCCAGTGTCATCCTAGTTAAGAAAACAAATGGCCAAATTTGCATATGCATCGATTTTAAGGATCGAATGTCTAAAGGATGAATTTACCTTCCTATAAAAATTAAAGGTGGACATTGCCTCATCTCATCAGTATTCTCCTTTATAGATGGGTCATCTTCAACCAAATCAAGATCAGGATGGAAAGAAAAACTACTTTTCTTGATCATAATTTATTGTTATAAGATCATGCATTTTGGCCTTAAAATGTGGTGCTACATACCAATAGGCCATGACTCGGATCTTCAATGAGCTCATTCATCATCAAGTTGAATGATATGTTGATGATCTAGTAGTCAAAAGCAAAGAAAAAGAAGACCACCTCTTCTACTTGAGAATAGTTTTGAATGGTTAAGATAATTTAACCTCAAAATGAATCCCACAGTGTGCATTGAGTAGCAGGAAAATTTCTTGGGTTTGTTGTCCGACACAAGGAATAGAGATTATCCTAGAGAAGATCAATGCTATCTTAGAAATTCCACCCCCTAAAAGTATAACTCAACATAGATTATTTCAAGGGCAATTGGTGTATCTAAGATGCTTCATATTCAACTTATCAAGAAGATACCAGCCATTCTCAGCACTTATCAAAAAGGACTCCAAGTTCAAGTGGGATGACAAGTACCAGCATACATTTGAAGACATCAACAGTGACATTCCCTTCTAGCATTTAAGCCATTGATCCTCTACACCATAATATTAGATGACTCCCTCAATGCTTTGTTAGCCTAAGCCAACAACGAGGGGAAAGAAAATGCTCTCTACTACTTCAGTCATCATCTAATTCCTGTTGAGGCAAACTACCCACCTATTGAGAAGCATTGCCTAGCTTTATCTTTGCATCCCAAAAGCTGAGGCATTACATGCTTTCTCACAAGGTAAATCTGATCTCTAGAATTAATTCCTATATACCGGCCAACATTATCGGACAATTGGCGATGGTCCATGATTTTATCGGTTTGACATCACATTGTTGCCTCCATCAGTGAAAGGACGCTAGCATATTTCTTAGCACCACACCCACTTCCTGCTGATTCTCCACTTAGTGATGACCTCCCCGATGAACAAATCATGAACTTAGGAACGCTAGTATTTTCCATTGGGAAATGTATTTTGATGGTGTGGATTCCTCTCAAAAAGGAGAAAAACCATAATCTACTCTTTCAGGGAAGGCAGGGGTAGGGATAGTTCTCCAACTCTGGACCATGATGTGATGAGATTCTCATATCATCTATCCATGCACCAACAATGAAGTTGAATATGAGGTACTGATTACCAGTCTAGAGTTAGTCATTACATTATGCCTCCAGATCATCAACATCTTCAGGGATTTTTAACTCATCATTAACCAAATTGTTGGGTCCTATAAAGTTCTAAAGCCTAAGCTCCATCATTACCACAAGTACACCATAGAGTTATTGGCTCAGATCCTAGAGGTCACTATTTACAAGATTCCTCGAGGAGATAATGTTGTGGCAGATGCATTAGACAAACTTGCCAAGGAGTTGGCATTCCCAGAAGATGAGTCCATCTCAATACGGGTTCAAAATAGACAAGTCTTATCCCTTATTGATGATGAACTCATCGAGAGACTCTCTCTTGAAAGGGAGGTTACCATTGCCAAAGAGGATGACGAGTCAGATTGGAGGCAGCCATTCATGGATTACCTAAACATAGGCAAACTACCTCAAGAGAAGTCATTAGCTCATCAGGTGAAACAGAGAGCTCTCTCATATGCTCTCATGGGCAGCAATTTATATCGGCGATCTTTCGATCATATGTGATTATGTTGTTTAGCCAAACATGGAGCCCGTAAGATTGTGACCGAAGTACATTCAAGCTTATGCGGAGCTCACTAGTCCTGTCCAAAGTTGAAAGCCAAGATCAAAAGACAAGGATACTATGGCCTTCGATGATTACAGACTGCATGGATGTAGCTAGGAGATGCCACCAATGTCAAGTGCATGGTGTGGTCCTGCATCAGTCATCTAACATTCTACATCCTACTTTGGCCCCATGGCCATTTGAGTGTTGGGGCACTGACATAGTGGTTCTGATCGATCCTCCTTCTTCCAAGGGTCATCGATTCATTCTAGTTGTCACTGACTATTTTTTCAAGTGGGTAAATAATACCACTTAGAGAGGTCATAGCTCAGCATGTGCTCCAGTTTTTCAAGAACTATATCATATATAAGTTCAGAGTGCCTCGATGAATCATATCTGATAATGATATTGCATTCAAAAGCATCAAATTCAATAGCTTTGTCCGGAGACACAGCATAGATAGGAGATATTCCATCATCTACTACCTAAGGGAAAATAGTATAGCATAAGCATTCAATAAAACTCTCATCCAAATATTAAAGAAGACACTCGATGATAATAAGCAACAGTGGCATGAGCACTTAGTTGGAGCCTTGTTGGCCTACCACACCACATATAGAACTCTAACTCAATCTACCCCATTCTCCTTAGTGTATGGGTCCGAAGTTATTCTACCATTAGAATTCTAACTCCCATCACCAAGGATAGTTGTAAGATTACTTAGAGCAGAATGCTAAGTTGCTATTGGAAGAGCTCAAAGGTTTGGAGGAGAGACGCCTCAGGGCATGCCAACACCTTGAGCTGTACAAAGCCAAAATGATTCAAGCTCACAACAAGTTGGTTCGTCCTAGAGCTTTTTAAGTAGGAGATCTTATTTTAGTTCTAAGGAGATTAATTATTGCCAATCAAAAGATAGGAGGCAAGTTTAAACCCACTTGGGAAGGCCATTTCGCCATAGAAAAGGCCTACCAAGGAGGATCTTATCAACTTATAAATTATAAGGGACAGCATCCTATGCTTCCAATCAACGGGCTCTACCTAAAGAAATATTATCCATAAATATTGTTTAAAAATAATCATCAATAAAACTTCTTTTCATATCAAAAATCCATCTCTTATGTGTTAGAAACATCTTTTGCTTGTGAATCTGCCACAATGTGTTTGGGGAAGGTGTAAGAGAACCCAAGCGACATCTCATCCCTTCACAACACAAACACAAACCACGTTCAATCCTCCAGTGCTACTAGGATAGGTGTAAGAGAACCCAAGAGGCATCCTATTTTGACTAGTACAACTAAGTTAGGTGTAAGGGAACCCAAGCGACATCCTTCCTTACTGGAGTCACATTCTTATGTGCTTAGAATAGTTGTAAGAGTACCCAAGCGACATATTATCTCTTCACAACATAAAACATCATCCTCTGCTCTTATAGGTATAAGAGAACTCAAGAGGCATCCTATTTTGATAAGTACAACTAAGTTAGGTGTAAGAGAATCCAAGTGGCATCCTTCCTTAGTGGAGTCACATTCTTATTTGCTTAGGATAGGTGTAAGAGAACCCAAGCGAAATCATATTCCTTCTTACACAACACAAACAAACACATATCTCTTATCTCGAGCTACTTTGATGAGCCTTCCTTATCTTCCCGCTCTTGACTCAAACTCTAAACCAACCAAGCATCTTGTTGGTTTGGTAGGTCTTACTATGCAATCAATAAGCTACCCCATGTTGACTTCATTTAAGAGGATAGAAGCCTATATGCTTTCTTCTTGAACAAGCCATCATGCACTTACTAGGTCGAGTATATTTGAGGTTTAGGGTAAGTCCCCCAGAGGCTCTTTTTCTGTTGACTACTTTAAGCTTGGGTCTTACATCCACTTTGTAGTAAGCCCTAGGTCGATAGCCCACCGAGGCGAATACTATCTCGGCGATCAGTTTTGCTTTGAAGAGATGTAAGTCTACACGCCTTCTTTCTAGATTGATTGTCACAAACTGATGGGCACCTTAGGTTGGTTGGTTATCTCCACACTGACGATGACACACCTGATGGATACACCACTCTTGGCAGATGTGAGACCCCGCGCATTCTCCTTGAGTTGGCCACCAAATACCTATAGGCTTTCTTTTTTACAGGTTTTGGATGCGCCCCCCTGGCACCTCCCTATGGGCACTCTATTTGGATCACATCCTTAGCGACCCCATTTAGACTACCCGGTTTCTCTTAGATTATACAATCCTCTTTTCCAGTAGCCCATGGTTGGAGAATTTGTTGTGAATGGCGATTCTCCCTTGGTCCAGTAAGTCTAGGATAGGACTAGCCTGATATGAGCTCCTTCCCAGTGTGGTCCCTCACAAACCAATAAGGTCTACACAAACATAAAATAAACAAAATATATTTTTGCTTATGGATTAGGAATCTAAGCCCCTAATGCCCCTTTCTTAAGCAAGCATCCTATTTTTAGGGAAGTGTCAACAAAACTCCTATAGGAATTGCCTGACTACTTTGAGTTGAGATAAGTCCCCGGGTCGGCACTCTCTCAGTAGTCACCCTTAGGTCGGGTTCAACTTGTTGTGCCATCGACAAGTTACTCCGACGGTCATCTTTGCTTTGAATGATATAAGTCTATTATGCTTTCTTTAAAGACCATTACAACGGCAGGACCTTGATCGAGTGGTAGCAACCTCACCCTAGTGGTTCCTTGTTTAGGAGGAAGTGAGTCCCCACGCTTTCTTCCTAACTTGATCATTGCAAATCGAAAGACACCCCTTTGCTTGGTTAGTTCTACCCCACGGTTGATAGACTATTACTTTAGATTGATAAATCTAAGACAGGTCTAAGCTTATATTAGCCCCTTCTTAGTGAATCCATCACAAATCAAGGGTATCCATCAAAAGTAAAATAAAATAAATTAAAATAAATGTAATTCAATCAAATGACATTATCTTGACTACTTCTGAGTTGATGCAAGTCCCCCAGAGGCATTCATTTAGTAGTCGCCCTAGGTTGGGTCATTTTTTTATGACCAGATCACCAGTTGTCCCTTATTTTGGAGATGTAAGTATACTCTTTCTCCCCATCAATGGTTTTGGTTAAATAGTTCTATGTGGTATTTTCTTTGGAATAGTAAATCTAAGATAGGTCTAGACTGACATAGTCCCATCTCAGTTCGATCCATCATAAAATGATATGGTCCATATTAAAATCCAAAACTTAAGTAAATGATCAATCAATTTTTCCCCAGTGAGACATCAATCATCTTGACTTTGGTGATCAATCAAATTGATTCCCTATGAGTGCACGCTCAAAAGAAATCCAAACCTTCCTTATCCCTAGTGGATAACTTGAACTTGCTTCCTTAGTGGAAGGTTCATGCATCTATCCCTGGTGGGTTATACACCACAATCCCCAGTGGATATTCTACCCAAATCATACCTTGTATCTAAATCCAAACTTCTTATCCCTAGTGGATAACTTGAACCTGCTTCCCTAGTGGAAGGTTCATATGTTTGATCCCTTGGTAGATCGCTTCTTCCTCCCTTATGCCCTTGGCATGAGTGGAGTTGCATTGCACTAAGATCATGATTCCTTCTACACCTTGGGTTTATGAGTAGATCATTTCTATTAGTGCTTGTGATCCTTTGGATGTTGTTGATCATCTCGATCAACACCAATACGTGCGGTGTGCCTTGCCAGTCACATCACACCTATTGAGCGCACTTTGTTGACCTCACTTATGGAGTGATCTCTCAACTTCCTCACCATAGATCTAGGACTCTTATATACATTAATAGTTTCTTAGTCTTAAGACACTTCTAGTGATTAGGTGAACACTTAACCTGACCTTAGACACTTGAAAGAGTTAGCCATAGGAATAGGTTGTGCCTTAGAAAGTTAGGAGAGACTTGCCTACCCTATAACTCAAACCCAGTCCTTGCTTCCTTCTTTCAAACCAAACCTTAAATTCAATCTCAAATCAAAACCCAAGATCATAAATCTAATTCCAAATCAAATGATTGAAACCCATAGCCAAATTCAAATCCCAAATCCCTTCATAGGCCCTTTGATTTTATCTTATGGACTCATCCTTAACCAAATCCAAATCAAATTCAATTCAATTGATTTTTTTTTAATTATCAAATTTAATCTCAAATCAAATCTTAACCCAAATTTCAAATCAAATCCCAAATCAAATAATTGAAACCCGTGATTAAATTCAAATTCCAAATCCCTTCTTAAGCCATATGGACCAACCTCCATAAACCTAACCAAAACTCCTTCAAACCAACTCAAACTTGGTTGTTTTTTTTATAAATCAATCATTCTTTCATTTATGTTCACAAACATAAATGAAATCCAAATACAAACCTTTCAAATCAAATCAAACCAAATTAAAATCCAAGTTAGCCCTTTCAACCTACATCCCAAAGTTTAATCAAATTTGCTTCCAAATCACTCCAAACTCAAGTGATTTTCTCATGACCCATTTATATCTTCATTTATATTCACAAATATAAATAAAATATAAATTCAAATGACCAAAACTAAACTCAAATCAAATCAAATTCCTAATTTTATCCCTTTTTGCCAAACTTTTGAACTTGTCTAAATGAAACCTAAATTAACTCAAATTTCATGGATTTCTTTATGATTCAATCATTCCTTCAATCATGGATCCAAATATAAACATTAACCACCATTATCAAACTAAAACCATGCCAACCCAAATCAAGCCCAAGTTAACCCTTATGATTTGAAATTGTCATATAAACCAAAAGACATCTAGCTCAAAATTAATTACAATTGGATTTATATTTCAATCTTAAGCTTATATGTGAGTTCAACCAAGCTTGAATCAAGCATTGATCAAGCCAATTGACCCATTTAGGCTCACTTGACCCAAAGTGACCTAAAAAATCTTTTTGAGCCAAGTTCTAATCCAACCCAAATTAGATTGAACAAAGCCCATCTAAACCTCAATCATGATCAATAATCATCATGGGGTGATTGTGGTGACAAATATTCCTGCCTTCATCCATCCCACTTTTTGAAAAGAGGATAAATAAAAATAGAAATATAAATAACGCCAGGTCAGGACAGCATGCAGATCTGCAGATATTCTTATTAGGGTGATCGGGTATGACATTGAGGAGAGGTGTACTATCTTGAAAGACAGGATTCACCACCATACAATGGACCTAATCACCTCAATAAGGACTCCTAAGGACTATGGGTCTTTGGAATGTACCAGAGATTCTTCCCCTACTTTACATAAAAAATTAAAGCAGGATTTATTTTAAATTGGGTTCTTTAAGTTCCCTACAGGGACAAGCCCTCATAGTTAATTACATCCTAAGGAACAAGATTTCTTAGGATTACTCTCTATTAAGGTAAATGATCATTGTTTTAAGGATTTTGAAAGGTAGGACTATCAATCGATGGGTTTATTTTTAGAAAATCAGGTGGGATCGATCAAGAGGAGGGAGTTCTTATCAAAGCCAAATGAAGATAAGTAGAGGATGCTTAGGATACTAAGAAGCCTAGTAAGCACCCCAAACTATCCTATGGTTGGTCTTAATATTTTTGAAATTAAATTGCTTTATTTGAGTTGAATTTTTATTAGAACTCTAAGGCTTACAATTCCATGATACAAGGTCATGGAAATGCCTAAGAGGTGAGGATTTATGCTTGTAGCCCGCAAAGGGGAGAAGCAACCTTAAAACCTAAATCTAGGGAGCTTTGGCGAGGGCCAAAAGCATGATCTAAATCTAAAGCAAAATGGGTATTTAGTTTACCTCCATAAGAGAGGATAAACCACCCGATTGTTGGACTTAAAATTTAGGGGTTGCCGCCAACTAACTCCTCCTATGATTTTAAATATATGTAGGTAAGTCATATGCTTTTGCAAGATAGCTAGCCTGTTGTTTATTTAGAAAGAGAATAAGTCCTTAAACACACTCCCTAAGAGGCTAAATCATGTAGGGCATGATTTAATGACTTAAATCTAATAAAATTTTATTACATTTTTATTTTCATTTTGGACAATCGATTTGACATGGGCTTTAAGATTCATATGCTTAATGCATGAGAAATTAGATTATGGGCCAAAATTAACAAGATAAGGAGGTGTGTTTCCACCATGGCTCTCAAAGGTCAAGCCAAGTTCTCTAGCAAAGGTGAAAGCCCTCCAAGTCAAGAGTGAAATAATATGCTTTTTTATGCATGATGTGAGAAAAGTAATACAACATCCAGCTAAGGGGTTGCTAATTCTTTTATCTTGATTTATAACCTAGGCTTTAGATGAGGTTATGAGTTATTTAAATTTTAGATTGAATTGATTAGTTTGGATGAAAATTTATTTTTTTAAGAGCCTAATCGTCATCCAGGCCATATATTAAAGCAAGGAATAAACTAGAAAAGATGCCATCTTAATGCACATGTTAAACAAACATCAATCAATTTATAAAGCTGGCATAAAAGAATAAGAGGTCATTTGTGGTTGGGCTCCACCGCACAAACCCAAAAACAAATTGGGTAGCCGAGCTCTACCCTTATACAACCCGGAAACATATGAATAAATTACAATAAAAAAGGAATTCATTGTTAAGGGGGGTCTTCATTCTTCATTTCTTCTTTCTTCTTTATTCTTTTGGTTGGTTGGAATGTGGTTGCTCCAAAGGCTTCACATGGTACATAAGACATAATCTTATAACCAATGTTCATCCTAATCCCCCATAACAATCATTCCAAAATTCTAATTGCAAAATTACATGAAAATGAGAAAAGAAAATCTAACTAAAACTACAAATAGATTAGTCAAATAAATATACAATCCCAAGCATGTATATATAAATTAGACTTTAGCACACATGGGTAACTAAGTCACACCTATTTTGGATTATGCTTAGGGGTATAAGCATCTCCAAAAAAAATAGTTATATTTTTTATTACATTAAGCACAATCCCCAGAAGATAATAGTTACTAGATCAACCATTGTCCATACATCCTAACATCAGACTAAAATAAAATATCACAAAATAAAAGTAAACATCAAACCATACCTTTGCTCTAACATGCTAGAAATGGTTACCTAATGTGTGTGTTATTTAAGGTTGTGTGGTATGCTTAGCTAGGATTTAAGGTTGAAGTTTTCTAAGTATGAAAATGTCCAAAATATAGGGTTTGTTTCATGTAAGTGATTTAGTTTCTTTGGTTGATTTTATTTTGTATTTTGATTTGGTTTAAATGAACCTACAATTAATTACTAAATATTATAAAAGAGGAAAAGAAGAGAACTTCTCTTTCCTCCTTAAGTAATTTCTAAGGTAGATTCATATTTGATTTTATTTAGTGAATATTTTATTATGTTTTTAATTAATCCTAAGTTTATATTTTTTTCCTAAACAAACTTATTCAAAAAGAAATCCATTTTAAGATTAAGTAAAGTGAAATACTATCACAAAACACACAACACTTCATTTCTTTCTCAACATGTGTAGCATGCATATGGATGAATCTTAAGCATATCTATACATGTAAATGGAAATATTTAGCACACATTAATGATGAACACTAAAGGATGTTACTTAAGGAAATTTGGATATTTCATGATGCATGATTTGGTTAAATAGAAAAAGAGTGATTCTTTTGTCCATTTTTCATATGCACATTTATAAATATAAAAGACATAAGAGAGTACGATGCTATTATTAGCACCAGGGGTGTAAGGTACACGACCTACTTAGGGCTACTTAAAGCCTCGCAATCCTGGGGTTATCCAGACTAATATACCACTTTTCTTAAATACATATGCATGTATAAAAAGAAATGCATAAAAAGAGAATCATGCAAAAAGTTTTTGTTTGTTTTTTTTATTTGTTTATGCAATTTACATATGCAAGTATAAATATCCTTCTTAAGTGATAACATAGGAATGGATTTAAACAAGTGTTGTGTTCTTTTCAAATGAACTGTACACTTTGAAAAATCCTATTCGAAATTATGCTAATAGACAAGAGAAGGAAAGTCACACAATGCATACCTTATATTATATTCATATGCAAACATATAAATAAATATATGTATCATACTTATCAATTGTGATGTTTGATTTATAAGTTTTAAAAATAATTTTTTGGATTTAATAGTGATAATAGCCATTCATATTTTTACTTTAGCCAAAACATGCAATTTGACATAAAGGAAACATTTCATTTTTAATTTGATTTTCAAAAGGCATGAATTCATGATTTTCATATGACATTATCATATTAGGAAAGAAATAAAGTGATGAAAGCATGTAAATTCATTCACCCTAATTAATTCCTAAAGACAATCTTATGAGATAGGATTATTTAAAGTGAATCAAATTTGTTTTAAGAAAATTTTATTTTTATTTTGAGTTTGATTTGAATTTAGGGAATGTGAAAGAGTTTGCTAGTCCTAACTCATTTCCCCCATGTGTGAGTTTATTTAGTTTATTTTTAGAACCATTAGATGATTTTTTTAATTTAGTTAAGGTGTGAATTAAGCATTAATACTTTCTACACCACTTTAGCATATTTAATCAAATAATTATGAGCCAATGTATGACATAAAATCACACAAAATTTAAATCAGCAATGCCTAGGAAAGAAACCTAATTAATTGGCTTATAATTAATGATTAATTAAGCTAAAGGTCTAATTTAAGTACTTTCATAACCCTTCATATGTGGGTTGATTTTATTTTCTTAAGTTAGTTATTAAACACTAGCACTACCCAAGATGAATTGATTAAGTTTTGGAATGTTTTAATTTTGAAAAGTTTTGTTAATTAAGTCATTTAATTAAATAATTAAATTATTTAATTAATTTTTCACTTCTATTAGATTTTTATCCAAATGAAATAAACTTAGGGGAAACAATTTGGGAAAGAATTCCTAATCTAATTCCCTAAGTCCATTCATTATTCTAGGTAATTAGCAAACTTAATTAATTAATTTATCACTATTTAAGATGTTAATTACTTATTTAATTGATTAAGAGGGTATTAGGAACAAGCTTTCCCAATTAAATAATTTTAAATTCTAAGAAAAAAATTAGAGGCAAAAGTCATCCCACCAAATGTGCATGAAGTTTGGAATTCTGGATATTAGAGTAATTAACTAATCACATTCCCATAAAACTAAATTAAAAATATCACTATTTAAAATCAATTGAAATTAATTTTAGATTATTTCTCTTTGAATTATCTTCACAATGCTTTTTATTTTGTATTTTTTTTTATTTTTCTACATTTAGTCATAAATATTTGAAGATTCAATGATTAACAATTAAAACTCTAAATATTATTAATCTCTATGCCCTAATCTACGCAAACTTTCATAATGCGTGACAAGATTGGTTATTTAAGTTGTCACATTCAAAGTCACGCTGGCACGCTTTTCTCTAATCATCAATCAAAGATCGATTGAGATCAAGCCCACTTTAAAAGAGATTAATGATCTACGTGAGTTTATCGTAAAATGTGTAGATGGATGGTCCATGATCCGTCCGATAAACATGGAAGGACATCCACTCTTTACAGATTGAGCTTTAAGCAATTAAACTCAAACACCATCATCACATATGGGGAAGACAATTTTACTTAGATGAAAATTCTCTTCACAAAGGACCATACACTTATTTTAGGCTCGATTTGAAGGCATGCTTGATATCCATGCTCCAATCCATGTAGCTTCATCAAATAATAATTTGAAGATTTGAGGCTTTGGTATTGGGTAGATCCTTCTAACCAAGGTGTTCCTCTTAAGCTTATGGCCTTGGTCTCACCATTCTTGCCTTGAGAACTTGGGTGAAGCTTTGAATAAGTTGATTGGGTTCCCATGCTTGAGGAGAATGAGTAATTTGAGTATTGGATGAGTTTCAAATCTTACTACAATCTTAAAGAGAATAGGAAATTCTTAGCTTAGACTTGCAATTGCTTCCTCTTCCTTTCACTCATAAATCTAAGAGAATGCAATTAGTAAATAAAATATCTCCCTTAGGTGGATCGGATGGCCGAGCATGGAGATGCCATTTTTGATCAATTGGCCAGATTGGATGAGTTTAATAGGTTGTTTTGGCTTGCACATGGTTTATTTTAGAAAAGTGGTATTTCCATGTCGATTTTGAGGGATCCCATGTGCTTAAAATGAGGAGTGGTTGTTTGGCCATTGGGTTTTTACCCAAACCATTTCATGCTCCTAATCATTTGTCCACTAAGAGAGTGTCAAGTGGCCATGAAGATGATTTGACCAAATTCCAAGTGAAATTGGCCAAAAGTTACCCTTTAACCTACGGATAAAAGGGTCTTTTGGCTTGGATTTTAGTTTGAATATGTTTGGTATGATTGGAAAATGGGTTGGGCCAAGTTTTAATGAATTTGGAATTGATTTCATATGATTTAGCTCATGTTGACCCATTTAGGTCAAAATGGGTCAACTTGGGTCAAGTTGACCAATTGGTCAAACTAGGTCAAACCAAGGGTCAAGTTCATATGACCAATTGAAATGTGTTGGAATCATTGGTTTCATTCAATTTGATTTATATTTGGATTTGGTTCATTTAATTTCATTTAGGACTAATGGGTCAAGTTGACCAATTTGACCCATTTGACCTATTTGGATTAGGTCATAGGTTGGTTTAGGTTTCATTGGTCATCTGAAATGTATTGGTATCTTTATTTTTAAACAATTTTAGTTTAATTTTATTTTGGCTCAATTTGACCTTTCAGGCCAAGTTGAGTTCAAGGACATTTGGACTAGGTTGGGTCTAGTTGGCCAATTGAGATTTTAGTCAAGTTCAACAAGTGATTTGGCATGAACTTGACCCGTTGGTTTTCATCAATTTGGCTTAGATCAAGTTTGAACTTGTCAACTTTCAAAGTAAAAAGACTCAAATGTTTAATCAAGTTCAAACATTGATCATGAATGATTATATCAAAATCATTATGCTATGTTTAATTTATGTTTTGTGATGGTGCAATTTTGAGTAGGATTAGAATTTGCATAAGAATCTTTAGGTCACTTTGGGTCAAGTGAGCCTAAGTGGGTCAATTGACTTGATCAAAGCTTGAATCAAGTTTGGTTCACATATGGACTTATGATTGAAATATAAATTCATTTGCAAGTGATTTGTTGTCAAATGAGTTTTGATTCATTTGACAATTTCAAGTTCAAAGGGGTGAACATGAGTTTGATTTGGGTTTGATTTTTTGAATTTAGTTTTGGTTTGATGATTGAAGTTTGTGTTTATATTTAAATTCATGATTGAAGTATTGATTAAATCATGAAGAAAAATCAAGGGTTTGGCTTAACTTGAATTTGATTTGGCTAAGTTCAAGAATTTGACTTGAAAGGCTTAGGTTGAATTTTGGTTGAATTTGGATTTGATTTTTGAATTTAGGTATGGTTTGATGATTGAAGTTTATGTTTATATTTGGATTCATGATTAAAGTATTGATTGAATCATGAAGAAAAATCAAGAGTTTGGTTTGATTTGAGTTTGATTTGGCTAAGTTCAAGAATTTGACTTGAAAGGCTTAGGTTAAATTTTGATTGAATTTGAAGTTGATTTTTGAATTTATTTTTAGATATTTAAATTTATATTTCATTTATATTTGTTAATATAAATGAGAATCTAAATGGTTTATGAGAAAATTTCTTGAATTTTAGTTGATTTATATTTGATTTGAGCTAAGTCCATAAGATGGAATCAAAGGGACTTAGGAAATATGTTGGGTTTGATCATGGAATTCAATCATGGGTTTCAATCATTTGGAATTGATTCATAATTTGAGAAAATCAATTGGAATTGATTTGAGATTTGTTTTGGAGTTGAAGTTGATTTGAGCTTGGAGTTTGACTTGAAAGAAGGAAGTGAGGATTTGGTTCAAGCCATAGGATAGGAAAATTTTCCTAACACCCCTAAGGCATGACATTATTCTCTTAAGTCTGTTGGGTTGAGTTTTCACATAATCACTAGAAGTGTCTTAAGACTAAGGAGAATCTTAGTGTTTAAGAGAAGTCTCATGCCTAAGATGGAGGGGTTGAGAGTTCATCCTAAAAATGAGGTCAACAGTGATCAACCACCTTGAATTAGGTCAAACCAAGTCAAAGCTAGCCTTTGACCAAGTCAACACTTAGAAATGAGAAACTAGACAAAATCATATATGATTGATTGAAACCATTGATTTGACCCAATCAATAATGAAACATGACCAAGTCATCAATTGAGCCAACCAGCCTAATTGGTCACTTGACCAAGTTGATTAAATTTAAAAGCCAAAACAGTCAAATCATGATTTAATCCAAAATGATTAATGGCTCAATTTTATTCCAAATCACTTGTTGAACTTTATAGCCATGATTGAGCCCAAGTTGACCGGTTGGTCAACTTGATTTAACCAAATTGACCTAAAAGGTCAAATTAAAATTAATATTAATTTCAAATTAAATCAAACTAAAATTCTACAATAATTTTTTAACCATTTGAGATCAACAACTCAATAATTTGGTCAAATTGGCCAACTTGACCAATTTGGCTATTGAATAAATGAGTCAAATTCAAACCCAATTAAAACCAATATTGCCAAAACATCCCAAATCATCATATGAACTAACACAAGTCTTGGTTTTATTTGACCAATTGGTCAGCAATAACATAAAAATGATATTTTGACCAAATGAGCCAAATCCTTTAAACCAACTTGGGACCCTGAATACCAACCTAAGCATGAATTCAATCCCAAAAAAAGAGTGGAACACCAGAGAATTAGCCATCAAACCATAGGATTGAAAACCCAATGGATCAAAGCTAAGTCAACTTGTTCATCCCATGGCTTACTCAAAGAACCTTCCCATGACTCACTAGTGCACTAACCCACTCTAGGTTGGCTAAGAACCTTTGGGAGGTGAGTTGACTCACCTCAAGCCAAGCAATGGGCGAAGGAAGAAAAAGCTTTTACACACTAGCTTGAGGCTCATCCCATGACTCCCTTCATCTGAGCACCGATGGAGACAACTGATGGCGAAGGTGGCAAGCCAATGCAAAATGTGTGCACACTCATGTCTATCAATGATGGCAAATTGAGGGGTATACCTCCTCAATCCGAACACAATTTCACACAAAATCAACTCATGTGAGTCCATAAGCACATTTTGAACTCCCTTAGAGTAATTCCAAGGATCCCTAATCCCTCTCCATTTGGCCATTGCCATTCCCATGTGCAAGCTGAAACAGAACCCTTCCCTCAAGTAATACTCCATCTCCAACCAAATCAAATTTTTGTCATCCCATAAGCCAACCAAACCATTTCCTTCCAAAGAACTAGAGTGTGTTGATCAAAACATGTGTTTGATTCAAGCACCTGATTGAGCAGGACTTCTTCAAAGGTCTGTCAACTTGGCTACCTGGTGTTGCTAATTGTGAGGTAATTCCAGTTTTGACTCTATGTTGGTCTTTTGTGAAAGGAATCTCCATGTCAAGGGATTTTAACCATTGGATGTGAGTGTGTGCTCCTTTAGATTGTTGTGGTGAAATGTTATATTCTCTTCTTCATCTTATCCTTTTTAAAAAGATAGATGAAAACAAAAATATATGCCTTTGTTGGGACATTATGTAGATCCGCAGATGTTCTTATTATGGTGATCAGGTATGATATTGAGTAAAGGTGTACTATCTCTAAAGATAGAAGACAGCACCCTACAATGGACCTAATCACCTAAATAAAGACTCCTAAGGCTATGGGTCTTCATATGTACCATAGATTCTTCCCCTACTTTACATGGAAAAAGTAAAGCAGGGTTTATTTTAAACCAGTTCGTTAAGTTCCCTATGGAGGCAAGCCCCTATAGTTAATTACATCCTAAGGAATGATATTCCTTAGGAATACTCTCGATTAAGGTAAATGATCGTTGTCTCCAAAGATTTCAAAGATAGGACTATCAATCAATTGGTTTATTTTTGAAAGATCAAGTGGTATTGATCAAGAGGAATGAGTTATTATCAAAACTAAAGGAAAATAAGTAGGGGATGCTTAGGATACTAGGAAGCCTAGTAAGTATCCCAAACTATCCTATAGTTGGGATTTATATTTTTGAAATTGAAGTGATTTATTTATTTGAGTTGAATTTTTATTAGAAATCTAAGACTTACAAATTCCATGACACAAGGTCATGAAAATGCCTAAGAGGTGATGATTTATGCTTATAGCCTGCAAAAAAAAGTAGTAACCTCTGAACCTAAATCTAGTGAGCTTTGGTGAGGGCCAGAGCACGGCCAAAATCTAAGACTAAAATGAGTATATGGTTTACCTCCACAAAAGAGAATAATTCACCCGACTATTTGGACTTACAACCATCTAGGGGTGGTCGCCAACTAACTCCTCCTATGATTTTAAATAAATGTAGGCTAGTCATATGCTTTTGTAAGATAACTACGCTGTTATTTATTTAGGAAGAGACTAAGTCCTTAAACACACTCCTTAAGAGACTAGATCATGTAGGGCATGATTTAATAACTTAAATCTAATGCAAATTTTAATATATTTTATTTTAATTTTTGGATAATTCATTTGACATAGGCTTATATGATTCATATGCCTAATGCATGAGAAATTGGATTGTGGGCCAAAAATCAGCAAGAAAGGAGGTGTGTTCCCAACATGGCTCTCAAAGGTCAAGACAAGTTCCATGGAAAAGGTGGAAGCCCTCCATAACAAGAATGAAATAATATGCTTTTTTATGCATGATGTGAAAATATACAACATCCAACTAAGGGGTTGCTAAATCTTTTATCTTGATTTTATAACCTAGGTTTTAAGTGAGATTATGAGTTATTAATTTTGAGTTTTGAGTTGATTAATTGGATAGAAAATTTATTTTTCCCTAAGAGCCTAATCATATCTAGGCTATTCATCAAAGCAAGAAAGAAACTAGGAAAGCATGTCATCTGAATGCACAAGCTAAACAAACATCAATCAATTTATAAAGCTAGCATAAAAGAATAAGTGGCCTTTTGTGGTCAAGCTCCACTGCACAAACCCGAAAAAAAAATTGGGTAGCTGAGCTCTACCCTTATACAACCCAGATTATAAATGAATTAATTACAATCAAGAAGGAATTCATGTTATGGGAGTCTTCATTCTTCAATCTTCTTTCTTCTTCTTCTTCTTCTTCTTTTGGTTGGTTAGAAGGTGGTTGCTCCAAAGGCTTCATATGGTATATAAGGCATAATCTTATGAACAATGTTCATCCTAATCCCCCATAATATTCATTCCAAATCTTAATTGTAAAATTACATGAAAATGGGAAAAGTAAATCTACCTAAAACCTGCAAAATAGAGATTAGCTAAACAAACCACACAATCCCAAGCATGTATATAAATAATTGGACTTTGCATCCCACACATGAGTAACCAAGTCCACCTGGCTTACTTTGGATTATACTTAGGGGTATAATCAAAGTACACTGCAAAAGCATTTATATTTTTATTACATCTCCCCTTAAGCACAATCTCATATAGAAGATAATGATTAATCCATCCTATCATTGTCTATTCTCCTAACATCGGACTAAATATCACATCACAAAATAAAAGCAAACATCAAGCCATGCACCACCCTAACATAGGACTAGAGATGGTGGCTTAGCCTAATGTGTGTGTCATTTACGGCTTGTGTGGTATGTCTTAGCTAGGCTTTAAGGTTAGATTTTTCTAAGTATGAAGACTTCAACTTAAAGGGTATTTTATTTAAGTAATTTAGATGGTTTGGTTGATTTTATTTGATATTTTGATTTAGTTTAAATGAACCTATACTTAATTACTAAGTGTTGTAAAGAGAGGGAAAGAGAAGAGGACTTCTCTTTCCTCCCTACCTTAAGTAATTTCTAAGGTAGATTCATTAATGACTTTTTTATTTAGTGAATGCTTTATTATGTGTTTTAATTATTCCTAAGTTTAGATTTTTTTTCTAAACAAATCTATTCAAAGAGAAAAGCATTTTAAGATTAAGTAAAGTGAATTACTATCACAAAACACACAATACTTTATTCTTTCCAACATATGTAACATGCATATGGATGGACCCTAAGCATATATATACATGCAAATAGAAATAGTAGCACACCTTAATGATGGATTCCAAGAGATGTTGCTTAAGGAAATTTGGATATTTTTATGATGCATGATTTTGTTAAGTATAAAAGAGGTGGATTCTTTTATCCATTAATCAAATGCACATTTACATGTATGAAAGACATAAGTGAGTATGACACTATTATTTTCTACACCAGGGGTGTAAGGTACAAGGCCCACTTAGAGCTACTTAAATTCTCGCAACCCCGGTGTCCAGACTAATATACCACTTTTCTTAAATATATGTGCATGTACAAAAAGAAATGAATGGAAAGAGAATCATGCAAAAGGTTGATGTTTGTTTGTTTGATTTTGGTTATTTAATTTATAGGAGCAAATGTGAAGGTCCCTCTTAAATAATAACATAGGAATGAATAGGAATGGATTTAAGCAAGGGTTGTGTTCTTTTCAAATGAACTATATACTTTGCAAATCCTATTCAAGATTATGTGAAAAGAGAAGGAAAACTCACATAATGCACATCTTATATTATACTCCCATGCAAACTCTTAAGTAATTATAAGTAGCATACCTTCCATTTTGCAATGTTTAATTTATAAGTTTTGAAATTAATTTTGGATTTAATAGTGATAATAGCCATTCATATTCTTACTCTAGCCAAAACATGCAATTTGACATAAAGGAAATATTTTATTTTTAATTTAT
Organism: Cymbidium sinense; assembly: GCA_021442155.1. Lineage (NCBI taxonomy): Eukaryota > Viridiplantae > Streptophyta > Magnoliopsida > Asparagales > Orchidaceae > Cymbidium > Cymbidium sinense. Next base: position 143,125,990 of record CM038221.1, on the reverse strand, counting down.
TTTTCAAGAGACATGAATGCATGATTTCATATGGCATACACATTTAGCATGCTAGGAAAGAAATAAAGTGATGTAAGCATGTAACTTCACTCACCCTAATTAATTTCTAAAGACAATCCTATGGAATAAGATCATTTGAAGTGATCAAATTGTTTAAAGAAATTTTTAGTTTTGTTTTGAGTTTGATTTAAATTTAGGAAATGTGAGAGGTTTGTTGGTTCTAACCCATTTCTCACATGTGTGTGTTGTTATAGTTTAATTTTTAGAACCATTAGATTGATTTTATATTTTATTTAGGTTAAGGTGTACATTAAGTCCATTATCCTTTACCTACACCACTTAAATATATTTAACCATATAATTATGAGCCAATGTATGACATAAAATCACAAGGAATTTAAATCACCAATGCACCTAAGAAAGAAAGAGGTCTAATGCATTTGGCTCACAATTAATGATTAATTAAGCTAAAGGATTTAATTTAAGTACATTCATAACTCTTCCCACACATATGGGATAGATATGATTTCCTTAAGCTACTTAGGTTATTGAACACCTAAGCATCTACCCAAGAAGGAAATGATTAAATGATTAAGTTTATGGATTAATTTTTTATTTTTTGTTTGGTTAATTAAACTATTTAATGAAATGATTAAATCATTAATCAGTTTATAAATTAATCAAGTTTTCATTCAATTAATATAGACTTAGGGGAAAAGATTAAGAAAAGGTATCCTAATCTCATTCCCTAAGTTTATCCACTATTCCAAGGTGGTTAACTAATTTAATTAATAAATTTATCATCATTTAATAGGTTAATTAACCATTTAATTAATTAAGAGAGTGATTAGGAGTGAATCAAGTAGTTTCCCTAATTAAACCATTAATAAATTTCAAAAAAATTAGAATAGGCAGAAGTCATCTCATTAAGCATTGTTGAGAAGTTTAAAATTATTTAATGGAATAATTAGGAGTAATTAACATAATGACATTACCAATAAAACCCAAATTGCATGAAATTTACTGTTCAAAATCCATTAAACTTAAATTATATTATTCGCCTTTGAAATATCTTCAAAATGCATTTGAGTTTGTATTTTTCTGATTTTTTTTATTTAGTTATGTACTTTTGAAGTTTATGTGATTAGAGAGTAATTAAATAGCCTAATTATATAACTAATCCCGTCGGTGCCACGTGGATCGTTGATGCGACACGTGCTTTCCATGTGGTGTGATGGGATTGATTATTTAAGTTGTCACATCGGCTACACAGTCAGCTGGTGGCATATGCGCTTTCTCTTGGACCAGTCGATCAAAGATCGGATGGTCAAGATCAAGCCTGCTGTATTAAAGGGATTAAACAGTGGATCTCATGTGTTTTAATCAGGACCATCAATCCAAAACTCATGGGATGGACGGTCCATGATTCATCCCTGCCCTTACCTGCGGGAGACGGTGACCGTCCGTCCCTTAGGGCTTGATCCGAGCTCACTTGAGCTTGGTTTGAGTGGGGATTGATCACACACCATCAAGAAGCAATAAGGAAAAGATCCAACTATCAATTTGCAATGAGATGATACTTCTCTTCACAAAGGACCAAAGAAAATCTAACCTAAGCTCGGTTTTGATCCATACCTTGGAGGCTATCACCGGCACTCCCAACCATCGAGGTAGCTTCATCTAGTGGAGACAAAGCCCTGTTGAAGGTTTGAAGGATTGAGGTTGAGTAGATCCTCCAATTGGCCAAACTCCTCCTCCTATGCTTGTGGCTTTGGTCTAGCTCCCCCTTCCCGTGCCTTGGAAGCTTGGAAGAAGCTTTGGATGAACTCGATTGAGTCCTTTGAGGGTGCTTGTAAGAGGAATTTAGATTTTGTTGTGAATTAGCTAAGTTGGAATTCCTTCTTACCTCCTCTGTTTTCGGCTTGAAGAAACCAAGAATGGAGAATGGAAAATGCTTGAGGAAGCTTGGAGGAACTTGGAGAAGCTTGCTCTGAGTTCCCTAAGCTCAATTGAGTGTGAATGATGTTGGTTGAAGTGGAATAAGGGGGAGTATATCTCCCTCCACAAGGATCGGACGGCCGAGAGGTGTTTTTACATTTTGATCAAATTGATCCTATAGAGTGAGTTGGTTAGGCCATTTTCAGCTTCACATGATTTGGATTTGGTAGAGGAGTGGAGTGGTGAAGCTTTTATGTGCTTGAAATGAGAGTGGGAGTGATTCCATGTGAAGAATTTCCCATTGGGTGGTCTGTTTTAGCCTTGGGTTGAGTTTGGCTGACCCAAACCCATTGGGTCATGTGCACCACACTCATTAGTCTCCACTTGGTTCACTAAGAGAGTGCCAAGTGGCCATGAAAAGGATATGACCAAATTTTAAGTGGAATTGGCCATGGGTTACCACTTGACCTAAGACTAAAATGGTCATTTGACTTTGATTTCACTTTGGATATATTTAGAATAGTTTGAAACTGGGTTGGTCCTAATTTTAAAGAATTTGGAGTTGATTTGATATCATTTGGCTCATGTTGACCCATTTAGGTCAAAATGGTTTAACTTGGGTCATGTTGACCAAGTAGTCAAATTGGGTCAAACTAAGGGTTGGGTCAAGTTCATATGACCATTTAAAATGTGTTGGCATCATTGGTTTGGTGCAATTTAGTTTATATTTGATTTTGGTTCATTTGATTTCATTTAGGTCAAATGGGTCAAGTTGACCAATTTAACCCATTTGACCCAATTGAGTTAGGTCATAGGTTGGTTTAGGTTTGGTTGGCCATTTGAAATGTGTTGTAAGCTTTGGTTTCAATCAATTTTGGTTTGATTTGATTTTGGCTCAATTTGACCTTTTAGGTCAAGTTGGGTTCATGGTCAATTGGGCTAGGTTGGGGCAATTAAGGCTTTGGTCAAGTTCAATAAGTGGCTTAGAATGAGTTTGACCCATTGGTTGCAATCAATTTGGCTTAAATCAATATTTGACATATTTTGACTTTTTAGGTCAAGTTGGGTCAACTTGGGTCAAGTGGCCAATTGGGCTAGGTTAGGCTCAAATGATGACTTGGTCAAGTTCAAGCATTGATCATGAATTGATTTTGATCAATGGTTTCAATCAACTTGGCCTATGGTGGATTTTAGCTAGTTTAGGTTTCATTTTGGCTAAGTGTTGACTTGGTCAACTCTTAGGTTTGACTTAGTTTGACCAATTTAAGTGATTGATCATCTCAGATGATTGTTGATCACAATGTGAGGTTTAGGTGGGCTTAGTTTAATTCGATTTGGGTAGGATTAGAATTTGGCTCAAAAGACATACTTTAGGTCACTTTCGGTCAAGTGAGCCTAAGTGGGTCAATTGGCTTGATCAAGGCTTAATTCAAGTTTGTTTGAACTCACATATGGACTTATGATTGAAATATAAATCCATTTGAAGTGATTTGGAGTCAAATGGTTTCAATTCATTTGACAATTTTAAGTTCAAAGGGTGAACATAAGTTTGACTTAGGTTTAAGTTTTGAATTTAGTTTTGGTTTGATGATTGAAGTTCATGTTTATATTTGGATTCATGATTGAAGGATTGATTGAATCATGAAGAAAATTCAAAGGTTTGAATTGATTTGAAGTTAATTTGGCTAAGTTCAAGAATTTGACTTGAAGAAGCATAAGTTGGATTTAAGTTAGATTTGGGTTTGAGCTTTGAACTTGGTTTTGGTTATTTGAATTTATATTTCATTTATATTTGTGAATATAAATGAGAATATAAATTGATTATGAGAAAATCTTTTGAATTTGAATTGATTTGAATTTGATTTGAACTAAGTCCATAAGATGGAATCAAAGGGACCTAGGAAAGATTTTTGAACTTGGAATTGAGTTTTGGATTTAGTTTTTGTTATTTGAATTTATATTTCATTTATATTTATGAACATAAACAAGAATATAAATGGGTTATGAGAAAATATTTTGAATTTGAATTGATTTTGATTTTATTTGAGCTAAGTCCATAAGATGGAATCAAAGGGACCTAGGAAAGATTTTTGAACTTAGAATTGGATCATGGGTTTCAATCATTTGGAATTGATTCATGATTTGAGAAAATTCATTGGAATTGATTTAAGGTTTGTTTTGGAATTGAAGTTGATTTGAATTTGGAGTTTGACTTGAAAGAAGGAAGTGAGGATTTAGTTCAAGCTATAGGGTAGGCAAATTTTCCTAACACCTCTAAGGCATAACCTATCCCTATGGCTAACTCTTTTAAGTCTCTAGGGTTAGGTTAAGTGTTCACCTAATCACTAGAAGTGTCTTAAGGCTAAGAAACTTTTAGTGTCTAAGATGAGTCCTATGTCTGAGATGGAGGGATTGAGAGCCCATCCTAAAAATGAGGTCAACAATGGTGTAGGATCCATTTGATCCCAATCTGAGCTCGAGTGAGCTCGGATTGAATGGAGAAAGACAGACACCGCTCATCTTTCCCCACTCGTAGATGGGATAAATCATGAGCCATCCATCTCATGTGATCGAGATGAATGGCTCTAATCAAATCCCATAGTAGATCCTTTGATATCTCCCTTAATCCACAGATTAAATCATGGTCATCCAATCTTAGATTGCATGGCCCTGAAAGCGTCACCACCACTTGGTGTCTTTGATGTTAAATAGTCAATCCCATCGTGCCACATGGAAAGCACGCCGCGTTAGCAGCCATGTGGCCCAACAGGATTAAGGGCTTAATTAGTGTTAATTAATTGGTTATTAATTCTAAAACTTCCTAAAATCATAACTAATTATAGAAAAATCTAAAAGATACAAACTTGGACTCATTTTGAAGATATTTTAGAGGAGAATCTAGAAAAATTATAATTAACTGATTTTGAATAGTGACTTTGGCTTAATTAAAATTTTATCAAAAATCTAATTAGCTTAATTACACCTTAATTAAGCACTCAATTAATCTCAAATTTTTTGTGGATGTTTAGGGAGATGACCCCTGCATCCTTTATTTTTCTAGGATTGTATTGATTGCTTAAATAGGAAAATCATTTGAGTAAGCCCTAATCACTCTCTTAATTCAATTAATTGTAATTAAGGAATGAGTAGTAACTTGATTAATCATTTGAACATAATTATCCCTATTAAATAGTAAGATCACTTAGGGAATGTGGGTGAGGATATTTTCTTAATTCATTCCCTAAGTCTTCTTTGTCTTTAAAAAATCAAATTAATTAATGGGTTAATGGAATGATTAATTGATTAATTAAGTGATTAAATCTTCAAAATAAGGAAATCAAAACTTAATTGAAAGTTTAAATGATTTAAGGATTTGATTGAGGCCTTGCCTTTGATCCTTTCCCCTGAGTTAATTTCATAGTTCAAATTAAAACATAACTAAAATATTTAATCAATTCATTAAAAGCTTAATGAAATTAAAATTAAAAAAAATTGATTCATCCTCACCTAAACAACCTTTAATTGATCTTGTGTAGCTCTTGGGTGTTCAATAACCCAAGGTGAGAGATAATAAAATTATGATTAGCTCACATGTGTGAGAAAATCATAAGAATAATTAAGAGAGATCCCTTAAGCTTAATTAACTATTAATCATAGCAATTGCATTAGGCCTATTTCATTTCTTAGGAGCATTATAAATTTACTTTTCATATGGTTGCATATCATATTGGCTTATTATAATTAGTTAATTAACTTAAGGTGATATAAGGAAGGGATAATTCAAAGATAAAATGGGGAAATGGGTTAGGATTAGCAAACCTCTCTCATATTTCCTAAATAAAATCAAATTCAAAGATAAAAATGTCCTTAAAGAATTTTGATTTCTTTTAAATAATCTTATTTAATATGATTGTCCTTAGAAATTAATTGGGGTGAATAAAATCATGTGTTTATATTTCTTTATTTCTTTCCAATCATGTTAAATATTGTTTGCCATATAAAATCATGCATTCATTTCTTTTGAAAAGTAATTAAATAAAATATTTTCTTTTATGTCAAATTACATGTGTTGGCTAAAAATAAGAATATGAGTGGCTATTATCGCTATTAAACCAAAAAAAACTATTTTTAAAACCTATAAATCAATTTTCACAAATGAAGTAATGCTAATTACAAATACTTATAAGCTTACATGTGATGATAGTATAAGATGTGTACTATGAAGTTCTCTTTCTTTCTCTTAACATGGATTCACATAGGGTTTGTAAGTGTATAGTTCATTTGAAAAGAACACAACACTTGCCTAAATCTATTCCTATGCATCTTTATGTTAAGACTTAGGAAGGGTTTTCATATTACACAAGTAAATCATACAACCGAGTCAAACATAATTTCTTGCATTTTACTTATCCATTTGGTTCTTTTTGTACATTCATATGTATTTGAGAAAAGTGGTATATTAGTCTGAACATCCAGAGGCTGCGAGACTTTAAGTAGCTCTAAGTAGGTCTTATACCTTATGCCCCTAGTGTAGAAAATAATGGCATCATACTCATTTAAAACTCTTATACATAGGCCAATGAATAAAGAATCAAAAATCAAATAAATAAAATATAACTTTTGCATAGATTTTCCTATCCTTATAATTATTCATACATTTACATGTATCTAATAAAAGTGGTACATTAGTCTGGACATCCCGGGGCTGTGAGGCTTTAAGTAGCCCTAAGTAGGTCTTGTACTTTACGCCCCTGGTGTAGAAAATAATGGTGTCGTACTCATTTATAACTTTTATACATGTGAATGTGTATTTAGCTAATGGATGAAAAATCTCTTTTTTCTACATAACAAAGACATGCATTCATAATTCAATTAACGAATGAAATATTTAAATTTCAAAATATATTTCTTTGCATTCATCATCAAAGTATGCTAAGATTTATATTGCATATATATATATATGTTAAGATTATTCATATGCATGATATACATGATGGAAAGAAATGGATGAGTGTGTGTTATGTGATAGTAATCTATCATAATTAATCCTAAGATGTCTTTCTTATTAAATAGGGCTATTTAGAATGAAGCTAAACTTATGGTTAATTAAAACACATAATAAATCATTCACTAAAGAAAATTTATTAATCAACTTACCTTAGAAATTACTTAAGATAGGGATAAAGGAGAGACTCTCCTTCTCTTTCTTCTCTTTATAAGACTTAGTTGCTAAGTGTATGCTATATGAAACAAAAGAAAAATACAAAGTAAAAATCCCTAAATCAACTAAACCACTTAAAGAGAAATCAACCTTTTATAAATTAAATCCCTCACACTTAGCAAATTATAACTCTAATGCCTAGTTAGGACATACCACACAAATCCTAACACATGCACATTAGGCTAAGTCACCATTTCTAGCTTTATGGTAAGGAGATGCATGGTTTGATGAATGTTTAGTTTTGTAATGTATTGTTTTAGACCAGATGCTAGGGTGTATGTGCATAGCCTGAATGTTAGACATATATTAGCCTAATCATGTTTTATGTAGGGGCTGTGCTTAAGGGTCCGTTGTAATAAAAATATAAAAATACTTTTTACTGTGTAGGTTGCTTAGCCCCTAAGCATAGCCCAAGTTAGGACAAGTGGACCTGATTACCTATGTGTGTGGTGCTAAGTCCAAATTATTTCTCTAACTGTCTGGGTTGTATGGTGTATTTAGCTAACATTTATTTTGCAGGTGTAGCTAGATTTACTTTCTTTCATTTTAATGTAATTTTTGCATTAAGAGTTGGATAAGTGTTATGGGGGATAAAGGAAGAGCATTGGTTATAAGAACATGTCTTATATTCCATATGATGCCTTTGGAGCAAGTCATATCCCAATCAAACTAAAAGAAAGAAAGAAATGAACCAAACAAAAAAAAATGAAAGATGAAAATGAAGACCCCATAACACTTATCATTCTATAATTGTAATTATTCTTTCATTGTACCAATATATATATGTATAAGTCCACTCATATTTCTTTTAGGTTATCTGACGGTAGACCTCTCGCCTTTTATTCTTTTGTGATAACTTTATAAAATTATTTGATATTTTGTTTAGCTTGTGCATTAGAAATAACATATACTTTTATAATTTCTTTATGATTGGTGATTGATGTGTGGCATGGATGCGATTAGGCTCCTAGGATAAAAATAAATTTATTATCCCATTAACAACTCATAATTAAAATTTTAAAATAATTCATAGCATCACATAAAAGCCTATGAATTAAATCAAGATAATAAAATTTTTAGCAATCCCTTAGCTGGATGATTGAATGTACAATATTATGCATGTCATATTCTTTCGCTCTTATTAAGAGAGGGCTTCCATCTGTGCTAGAGAATAAAAGCTTAACTTGTAAGAGCCGTTGATGGAAATACAACTATTTCTCTTATGATTTAGCCAAATTTTCATGCATTTAGGCATATAAAATCTTATAGCTTGTGTCAAAATAAAAATTTCAAAAAATTGTATAAAATTTGACAAAATTTGCATTAGATTTAAGTCATTGCTCATGCCCTTCATGATCTAGTCTCTTAGGGAGTGAGTTTAAGGACTTAGTTTTTTTTTCTAAGTAAATAACAGCTTAACCATCTTGCAAAGCATATGACTTGTCTACATGGATTTAAAGCATATGAGGAGTTAGCTGGCTACCCCTCCATGCGATAATAAGCCCAGAAATAGGGCGGTTTATTCTCTCTTGTGGAGATAAACCATATACCCATTTTTGCCTTAGATTTAAGACGTGTTTTGTCCCTTGTCAAAGCTCCTTAGATTTAGGATCTAAGGTTATTTTTCCCTTTGCGAGCTATAAGCATAAATTCTTACCTCTTAGGCATTCCATAATCTCGTGTTGTAGAATTATAAGTCCTAGATTTCTAATAAAAATTCAACTTAAATAAATAAATCTTCTCAAATTCAAATATATAAAGCCCAATCATATGATAAATTGGAGCGCTCACTAGGCTTCCTAGTATCATGAGCACTCCCTACTCATCTCCCTTGGTTTTGATAAAAACTCTTCTCTTTTGATCTCTCCCACTTAATTTTCAAAAATTCCACTAATCCTTTGATAGTCCTATCTTTGAATTCTTTGGAGACAAAATCGCCTACTTTAATTGAGAGTATTCTTAAGGATTCACTTTCCTTAATATGTAATTAACTATGGAAGCTTACCTCCATAGGGAACTTAACGAACCCGATTTAAATAAATATTGTTTTACTTTTCCATATAAAGTAGAGAAAAATCTCTGGTATATTTGAAGACCAATCATGCCTTAAAAGTTCTTATTAAGTGATTAGGTCTATTATATGATAATGACTTTTATCTCTCGAGATAGTACATTGTTCCTTAATGTTGTACCCGATCACCCTAATGTGTACATCTAAGGATCTGCGTGATGTCCCCTCACATGAACACACACAACACCAAAAATAAACACCACAATGAAAATCTATGATCAACGAATTTTGTAGCCAGTTCTACAATGTTGAGCGCATTTCTTCTTCCTAGAGCTTTGAGATGAAGACAGCTCATTAGCACTGGCGCCGCTAGTGTAGTTTCTTTTAGCGTCAACCGAAGCCATCACACAAAAAGATGTTGTAGGAGGGAGGACATGGCTTAGTGACGGAAGATAAAGCTTGAGCTTTGATTGTAGTTCAAACGGATGAAACGGAAGAGATTGCAGAGAAGATCATCTGTGCACGAGAGAGGGGAGTCGCGAAAAGGAGGCTTGTTGTGCGATCCTTGGAACAGACAAGAGAGCGGAGGGTTCACTCCATTTTTTTTCTTCATTTTTTTTGTGTGTGACAACAACGATGGGATAAGGTGTAAGGGGGGTATGGGAAAGATGATGTGACATCCAATTATTGGTCAAATAGGAAGTGGAGGCATGGGAGTGGCGGCTGCAAGTTCCGAAGCGCTTATTGGATGTAATTAAGAGATAATTAAGTAGATTTATCTCAAAATGCATGCTAATTTGATAAAAATTTAAGCGCAATAACTTTAGTCAAATTGGATATCTATTCTAGATAATTTTGATGTTATAGATGCAACATCACAGTCCATTTCTCGAGAGAGGCGTTTGGTTCAGTCGTCAATTTCAACTCGATTTGCGCATTGTTGCCCGCGATATTCACTATTCGAATTGACCGCAAATAGTCTCATTTAATAGATTTTGATGTTTCAACACTAACGATGCAATAAATTTTATGAACGGAGTTCGCTTTAGGTTTCAGCCTCGATTCGATATGCGTGGCGTGTTGGCGACTCTCCTCTTGATTGGTCGTCGGTTTGCGATATGTATTAATTTCGGCGTTACGACGCGTTGGCGAAAGTCCGTTTTCGTCGTGATCATGTCAAGTAATTTTGGCGATGTTTGATGTATTTTGAGCTTCGATTTGCATAATACGTCATTCATAATTCATCAAATTCTCCAAGTTTGCTCGACCTGATTTATGGGAGATATATGGAAGTCAACATTTTCGTTATCAGATAAACAAGGACTATGTGTAAAGATATAGATTTAGATTAGATTTTATCCTAATGAATAAGGAAGGAGGAGACAACTCATGTAAAGCCGAACCCCCAACTAATGTACCTACTCAACAGTCGTCATCAAACTTAGAAGCTCGCCTTGAGTGTTCGACGGTTGCATCTCACCTCTATGAAATCTCAATTAATAATGCCACCTCTCATGTCCTTCATGCCCTAAGTGCCTCAATGGATGCTCAAGTGCTTGATGATCACAGGAAATCTACTTTCTTGTAGATCATCCACCAAGTTGATAAAATCAATTTTCTTCTTATATAACTCCTTCAAAAGGCCAAACCTACTCATTCTTATCTCCTTATTGTTTGGATGTAAAGGTGAACTCTTATAAAAAGAAGATATTTTTTGAGTCATGGTTATTTAATTATCAACTACAATTTTTAAGGTTTACTTGCCTGAATATTGGTGCAATCCATTTCTTTGCTATATCTCAATTCTCATTTTATAAACTTTGTGCTAATAAAATTTTCATTCAAGATATATTTACACTAAATTTCTTATATAAGAAATCTTAAATATTTTTTACTTGAACCATTTTTTAATATGATGCCTTGATAAAATATATTTTTTATATTAGTGTATTTTTCATGTATGCAATTGCCGATGAGCTCAACAATTTCACAGCGATAGCATGTTGAAGCAATAAATACAAAATTGATTTTAAAATAGTCATGTTTTATAATTGATTAATTATTTTGATAACATGTTATCACACAATATATAGAAATAAAATAATATTATTATTTTCATTTGAAAACATTTAAAAATGCTATTTTCTAGAAAATAACATTTTGATAAAAACTTGAATGAAGCTATTAAAAAAAAAATCTAAAGCTAAAATTGATATCTAATAAGTTTCCTTGAAAAAATTATTATTTTTGTATGCCCGCTCAAATGTAAATTAAATCTTCCATGATCAGAACTTATTCTTCAAATCTAATCCAACTTTGAAAGACTAGGATTGGGAAAATAAAAATAGTTTTACTTTCAAGCACTCAATTCTGATGATTAAAATTATATTAAATGATCAAAATGGATGGAGTGACCCACTTACCCACGCAGTTCGACACGTTTCTTATCAGTTTCCAAACGGATGACACGATAATGGAATCCACCACCGCACCCAGTCCATCTCCGACTATAATTGGACAACCCAAAAATACTTTGCAGGTGTTTCTGTTGTTCTTATCTCTCCGCCTCTCTCAGCTAATCCTCCGATCGTTCAGGTACATGTGAGCTTTCAAGATCCTGCATACTAATTTGTATTTCCTCTAATGATTTATTCCTGTCCAATGTGCTGCTCTAAATCTCTTCGTTTTTGGACCGTTAATAGATTTGTTTATTTGGTTTCTGCTCTCTCTCTCTCTCTCTCTCTCTCTTGTTTAGAGAATCGGTTAATGGTTTGATTCTTCCTGTTTCTTGTCTAAAGTTGAATGGTGAACTTTGTCATGCATTCCTGTCATACAACTGCTTTAAATGTGTGTTTTTTTTATATTTATTACTGGAACTTTATAGCAGTTTGTGGAAGTAATGCAGCTAGGGTTTTTTTTCTTTGGGGTTGCAGGGTTGGGGGGATATTGAGTGCTTCCTAGTGCGACTGATTTTATTTGAGCTGTTTTTTTAGCGTTGTGTATATTATTTAAACTTAGGCCTATTGCAGTTAAATTGGTGTCAAACTTGCAAATTGATTAGAGCAATATTAAGGGATGCCTTTCTGGTGATGGTAATTGGCAACAACTATGTTGTAGTTATTTGTTTTCTTAATGTTCTTACGTTCTTGCAAATATTGAAAATTTGCTTTATATGTTTTGGGTAATTTAAAAGTTTAAAAAGCTTTGTGCTTGGTTATGTGTAGGATTAGATTAATTTAGGTGATTTTAATGATTAAAATTGTTTGGTTGTTGATATGTTTAGTCTTTGAAAGTTGTTTGGCTAGTAATCAAGGGGTTAGAAAATTAGATCAGTTGGGAATTGATTTAATGATTAGTTAGAAGAACTAATTGTTAATTAATCATTAATGGATTTCTTTGGGATTTCTCTATAATCGTCTTAGTTGGTTTGGTCACATAAAACATCGATCATATTTGACCTATGTTAAGAAATATTATATACTTAAGAAGACTTGGTTAGGTACTGTAGGGGCGAAACCAACCTTAGTTCTCAGGAGAGGTAAATTTATATGTTAGGTCAAAAGTAAAGGGCAAAAATAATTTTTAGGGGGGTGAGAGACAAATGATTAATTTGATACCTCGTATAAGAGCAATTATAAAGTTCAGGAGGGGCAATTATTAATTAATCATTAATGGATTTCTTTGGGATTTCTCTATAATCGTCTTAGTTGGTTTGGTCACATAAAACATCAATCATATTTGACCTATGTTAAGAAATGTTGTATACTTAAGAAGACTTGGTTTGGGCGAAACTAACCTTAGTTCTCGGAGAGGTAAATTTATGTAAGGTCAAAAGTAAAGGGCAAAAAATAATTTTAGAGCGTGGACAAATGACTAATTTGATACTTATAAGAGTAATTATAAAGTTAGAGGGGCAATTGTTCAAGTGCTTGAGTGTTATTAGTAGTATTAAAAATGATCTTATTTTATTAGAATTAAATTAGAATTTGACACTTAATATGACACAATGGAGAAGAAGGATTCATGTAGCCGACCCCACGCAGTTGAACAAAGATTTGTTGTTATTGTATATTTTATTGAACAATTTATACTAATTAGTAAGTAATTGGATTTATTAAAATTTACTTAGAGATCAATAACAATTAGATGGGAGTGATTAGTTAGACATCAATTGTGTTTTATCTAATTTATGCTATATGTTTAATTGGAGATTGGTTTTATTTGTTTTTATTTGCACTTAAAGGGATAATTATTTTGTCATTATATTTATATGGGATTAATCAAGTTTGAATACAAATAATAACTCTAGTATATATATCATTATAACAATAACAAGCCTTTTTTTTTCTAGAATTCTCTAAAACACTTCTCGTAGAACTTTATCATATGATTTCTCTAAATCAATAAAATAATCAATTTATTTAATTTCATCAAATGAAAATTTTTGCGTCATACATGTGCTTTGATTCTCTATAATTTTTCCTTAAACTTAAACTTAAAATTTCATCCAACTTTACTTTGATCAGCATAAGAAGAAAAGAAGGAATTTGTTGTTCTAGAAATTTGTCTTTTGTGTAACTTGTCTCATAAATTTATTATTTATCTTGAATTTTGATTTTTCATTCCGTGAAATCAATTTGTTGATTCATCGTCTTTCCCAAAATTCTCAATCCAATCTATCCTGTTCTTTCTTCTCATTCTTTTTTTCTCTCTCCCTCACTCTCTGTGTTCTCCTATTTTTTTCTGGCTAGCTCATCTCCCTTTCATTCTTATTTTTCCTCAGGGGCTGTTTGGGATTACTTTTATTTTTTATTCTTTATTTTATTTTGTTTATATCTTGTTTCAAAATATATTTGATGATAATTATTATTTTTAAAAACACTCGAAATATCATAAAATTATTTTCAATATTTTTAAAAGCAATATTATTTGTTTATGAAATCAAAAATAAAAACGAAAAACACAATAAAACTGACCCCAAACACCCCCTTACTGTTTGCGTCCTCCCGCCAGAGCCACCCCCCCTTGTTTCGGCTATTACCGTTAGAGTGAACTTTTTTAGAAACTCCTCCTACTGTATTAATCGATTGTTTTGGATTTGATGGACAAATCCAACATTAATGAAGCTGACTGAGAATAGGGCTATGTAAGAATAAATAATGGTTTAGGTTCAATCCATGAATTATAGTTGAATGTTGTTATTGTTTGCCATGTTAACCAGACATGGACAGGAAGTAACGTCACCAGCTCAGAACTTGACGGAAAATAACAGCACTTTGTTATAACATAGTTTGGCAGCTTTTATCTTATTTGTTAACAAAGCTATTGGCTTCTTACTTTCTACTTTGAGGTTCAAAATAGGTCACACCGCTTTGGTCGTATGATGCTTTTTTTAATCAAGCCTGTGGAATTTAAACTGAATTTCTTAACCATGAAATCATGTTATATTTGCTAGATAGTTTAAGGCAATGTCTACCCTTGCGCTCCCACCCTCCTGCACCTTTAAAGCAATCCCTTCACGCCATGGTTCATTGAAGAGCATCTCTAAGGCATTTGGCTTGAAGCCGTCGAGCTGCTTTCGCACAACTGCAATGGCTATCTACAAGGTCAAGCTCATCACTCCAGAGGGCGAGGAGGCAGAGTTTGAAGCTCCAGATGATGCCTACATCCTTGACTCGGCGGAGAAAAGCACCAACATGGAGCTTCCGTATTCGTGCCGAGCCGGCGCCTGCTCCTCCTGTGCAGGCTTGATTGTTTCAGGGACTGTCGATCAATCGGATGGATCCTTCCTCGATGATTCACAGATGGAGAAAGGATATGTCCTGACCTGCATTGCTTACCTCACCTCTAACTGCGTCATCCAAACCCACAAGGAGTCAGACCTTTATTAGCTTCAGTACAGAGTGTGATCCATTCGTGCAATGTTAAATTGCTATTCGGCCTTTATTTTGAATGCCCATGGATCCATATGAAACAACTTTGATGTTGATTTCTCCTATTTCTTACCTGAGACTGTCTGCTTGTGAAACACTGATAATATGTAGAATAATATGACATTATGAATGGCTCATTGAGGATACAGTATGATAGATCTCATCCTCAAAGTAGAAATGAAGATGATTTGATTTGGCTCAGCAATCATGGAGTGATTTATGCAAGATATCTGGATCAGATTGGCAGAATCACCTCACCACCACTACAAAGAGTTGCAGGCTTAAGAATTGGTCCCAGAAGCCACTTTTGGAGCCTTTAACCAGGTAGTAGCAGTTCCTCCTGGTCTGGGCTGAGTTACTGGTTTGGACCGGCTTGATTCAGCTTGAAATGGCTGGTGCATGCCTGGTTTTCAGCTTTGTTCAGTCCCCAAAAGGATAGTGTTCTTTGACTAAGCTTGTTCTTTTATTGAACAAAATTTTAAATTAAGTATGATTTAATTAATAATTAACGGATTAAGCATCGGTAAAAAAAATTTAACTTTAGTGCGATAAGTGACTTGACTCATCCGAGGTGGCGTGGCATCGCTACTTATCGGCGGCAAAACCTTCTCGATTAGTTAACGGTTTCTAAGCCTCATTAACGAGGCGGCAGCTTTAGTCTGGTCCGATAAGTTAGCGACTTGCCTGCTGTAAATTTTTTTTTAAAAAAGAAGTTATAATTTTACAAGAGTGAATCAACACCAAATGTACATCCAAGTAAATATTGCATTCTAAACAAATACACAACTAAGTGTTGAAATAAATAATCATTCACAATGAAATAGAGAAGAATCATATGCTCTGCAGAAAAAGTGAAATAAATAGCTGTAAAAATTTTACTATAACTCAATAGCTACAAAACAATTGTTCCTCCTATATAATTTTCACTCATCAAAAATATTTAGATGCATGAGCAATTTGTCGGTGAGGTTATATCGGACGGCGTATATCTATCGCGACTCACGGAGTATAGTGCCGGTAAGACGATGATCGATGGGAGACATCATATGTCCCGAAATCGCTCGCATCATCGACCCAATGTCCGTCGAGTCTCATAGAGATACCAATCCACGAGGCGTGCTCTCGGAAAAGATGATAGTCTCGGCGTAGGTGGATGGCGCTTGCATTTGCGTGCGGTAGGTGCAAAATCATGTGTCATATCGTGACACTTTCTGGCTGCGGCGCACGGAATTATATGTATGCGAAGCTCGATCCGCATCATACTCATACTTTTGTGATGGTTAGCGATAATCCACGTCTCGAGCGTCCGAAAGGCAAAAAAGATCCTCCGTCGCCAAAATATGCTCCCCCTACAGTAAACCAGTTTAAAATGTTACTACGTAAATATGTGTAAATAATAACTAAGAAAATATGCAAATTATAGAGTTATCTTAACATATGCTTTCATTTCGGCTGCTTTCAGTAGTGCGTGCGTCATTGGGTCTACGCCCAATGATGCACGACCTAAACCGTATCTCTGCGAGGGGACTGTGGTCAGTATCGTCCACAGCGTGATCTCGTGGGCCTCCCGAGTGATGCTCGATGATGCGCCCTCTGTATCACTTTCTCGCCCTCGACTCTAATGGCGGTTATGAGGACGCGGTCTTGGGCAAGTGAGTGACGAAGGACTCTGTAGAAGGTGCCACTCCACCCTCTTCCAACTAATTAGTAGAACCGGTCTTCTAGATGTCCTCGCCGGCAGTAAATATTCGGTCAGCGACCTGTCAATGTCGATGGCTTAAGTCACATGTATGTGTCTGCATGTTAGACAATGGTTTGACAGCATTTGTTGAGAATGATGTATAACAATTAAAAGAAGTACCTAGCTCAGTAGAAGCTCATCTAACTTATCCCTAAAAAATCGATATTATCTGGCATCGGCATATCTCGTTCCACGATTAAAAAAATATCATATATAAATTGGATTAGTTGCATGTCATTATGTTAAAGCAAGCTATAAAGATATTAATTTCCTTACCTGAAATCGATGCTGAGCCCATCGAGATCTCTAGGGTAGGGGACATGTAGCGTCGACTACCAACATGTCGCTCCCAAGAGGATCTATATCAAGACACAGACCATGTTGGCCCTCCACCGCCTAGACTCATGCAACTCCATGTATAAGGGGGCGCTTGCCAACAGATAGAGTGTTGAATGTGTCAAGATCCTAGCAATGGGAGATCGCAAATGCACCTCCGACCACGGCTATGGTAGTAAAAACTCTCAAGAAGGAACAAAACATAGGCTCACATGTCGATGAAGTCCAACTCGGGGAGTGTAGGGGAAAAATGTCCAACGTAACCAGTGGCATTACTCAATATGGGGAGGCAAGCCACGAAACTATGGAAGCCTTACCCTTGGAGGGCAGATGGTAGGTGTTAGCATGCAAGGGGCAACATGTGCAACTCTAGGATGAACGCCCTGGGCTGGAATTCGATCGAAACCAAAGTCTATGGTACACAACTTTCCTCTTCAGTGAGAAGATATTTGAATCAGAGGGTAAGTCTACCCACGATGGCCGACCCGCCACCCACCTTCTTCTGGATTTGTGAGGGGAATGCCCTCACAAGTGATCTTGGCCCCCTCAAATGCTCTGCCAAAATGGATCAAATGGGTATGGTCCAAATGAGGGAAGTCAGCCTGATCTAAGGCTAGATCCATGTTGTGAGGGAAAGTAAAGACAAATTTCTAGGAACCTGCCATTGCACTGATTGAAACTGAAACTGAATTGTACTTGCATTGAAAATAATTTGTAATGAGAAACATACTTGCATCAATTTTCTATCTCCATAGATTTTAAAATTTGAAAATTTGAACCCACATCCAACAACTTGGAAGTGTTAAGTAAGGTTCAAATGAATTTGGAAAGATTGATTGAAGGAGGAATTTGAATATGAATCCAAACTTCAACAAATTTAGGTATGTTGAAATATGGATTCAAAATTTTGATAGGATGCTTCCATAGGTTCATTGTTTTGAGTTTTAATTTTTAATTTGGAGGACCCTTTCCTTTAACAAATTTAGGTATGTTAATGTAAGGGTCAAATTAGTTCTGTTTTGTTTGAATGTTTTGGAATTTTATTTTACTTAGCAAATTTAGGTATGCTAAGTGAGGTAAAAGTGATTGTTTCTTTTAAAATTTTTTTTTTATTTTGATTTTGAAATTTTTTGAATTCTTACTTAGCAAATTTAGGTATGCTAAGTAAGGAATCCAAGTGTATCTTGTTTGATTTTGAAAAATAGGATTCTTAGCAAATTTAGGCATACTAAGAAAATCCTAAGTGTTTCATTTGTTTGGAAAATTTTGATTTTTGAAAAGGGTAGGATCCTTAGCAAATTTGGTATGCTAAGGGGATCTTATGGTGCTTCATTTTGTTTTTGATGTGATTGAAAGTGGAGATTCAACTTTAGCAAATTTGGTATGCTAAAGATGAAGTCCCACTTGGTTTTATGAAATGGAAATTTCACTTAGAAAATTTGAGCATGCTAAATGAAATTCCAAATGGTGTGTTTGAAATTTTGATTTCATTTTTGGTTTTGAAAAATGAAAACTTCTCCTTAGCAAATTTGGTATGCTAAGGGAAGAAGTTCCAAAGGTGTTTGAATATTTTTGTTTTTATTTTGGAAACTTTACTTAGCAAATTTGAGTATGCTAGGTGAAGTTCCAAAATATGTTTTGAAAAGTTTTAAATTTTGGATTTGGAAACTTTACTTAACAAATTTGTGTATGTTAAGTGAAGTTCCAAATATTGATTGAAAATTTTTAAATTTTTGGATTTGGAGACTTCATTTAACAAATTTGGGTATGTTAAATGATGTTCCAAAATGTGTTTAGAAAAATTTTGAATTATGATTGTTGATTTGATTTTGGATTTTGAAACTTTACTTAGCAAATTTGTATATGTTAAATGAAATTCAAAAATGTGTTTAGAAAATTTTAGATTTGGAGACTTCACTTAACAAATTTGGGTATGTTAAGTAAAGTTTCAAAATATATTTTGAAAATTTTTTGAATTTTGGATTTGGAAACTTTACTTAACAAATTTGGGTATGTTAAGTGAGGTACCAAATGTGTTTTAAAATTATTTGAATTTTGGATTTGGAAACTTTACTTAACAAATTTGGGTATGTAAAGTGAGGTTCCAAATGTGTTTTGAAAATTTTTGAATTTTGGATTTGGAAACTTTACTTAACAAATTTGAGTATGTTAAGTGAGGTTCCAAATGTGTTTTGAAAATTTTGAATTTTGGATTTGGAAACTTTACTTAACAAATTTGGGTATGTTAAGTGAGGTTCCAAATGTGTTTAGAAAATTTTGAAATGTGATTGTTGATTTTGAATTTTTGAAGTTTTGAATTTGGAAACTTCACTTAGCAAATTCGAGTATGCTAAGTGAGGTTCCAAATGTATGTTTTGAAAATTCATTGGATTTTAAATTTGGACACTTTACTTAACAAATTTGGGTATGTTAAATGAAGTTTCAAATGTGTTTAGAAAATTTTGGATTTTGAATTTGGAGACTTCACTTAACAAATTTGGGTATGTTAAGTGAGGTTCTAGATGTGTTTTGAAATATGATTGTTGATTTTGATTTTGGATTTGAAAACTTCACTTAACAAATTTGAGTATGTTAAATGAGATTCCAAATATGTTTTGAAATTTTTTTTGAAATAAGATTGTTGGTTTTAATGTTTTGAAAAGTTTACCTCCATTCAACAAATTTAAGTGTGTAGAATAGGGATCAATTTTTTTTTTTATTATTATTGAAGAATGAAATTTTTGTGTGTGATTGTTGCTTTCTGAAATAGAGGAATTCTAACTTAAAATATATGTGGGATATGATTAAGTGGGATTTCTTAAATGATATTTTATTTTTAGTTGGTGATGAAATCTTTATTTAATAAACCTAGGTATATTAAATGAAGATGTTCACATGTGCTTTTTGAAAATTTTAATTTTTTTTAGAAATGAACTTTCCATTCAATAAGTGTGAGTATATTGAAATAGAAAGATTCATGTATGCTTTTGAAAAGTTTAATTTTTGTTTACAAATGAACTTTCTATTCAATAAGTATGAATATATTGAAATAGAAAGATTCATGTGTGCTTTTTGAAAAGTTTTATGATTGTGATAGTGATTTTGGAAAAAATGATTGTTCATTGAAAATGACATCTTCATCAAAGTGAATTTGAAAGAAGATGTACATTCATGCTTTTAAAAAGAATGTTATTAGTTTTGTTTTTGAAAACCCCTACATGTAATAATTATGTGAATTGTGAAATGAGGGTGAAGAAATTTTGTGAAAAATATTTTATTAAGTTCATTTTTGAAAAAGGTGCTTTTGAAAAAGCAAAGTTTTTTATGGAAGATTCATTATTTTTAGGATGAACCTTTCCTTATCATGAAAATGATAAGGAGGAAGTCTTTGAAAGATGTTTCTTTTTATTTTAGATCTTTTCATTTTACCCATTGGAGGAAACCAATGGGGGTTTTAAGACCAACAAAGAATGCGGTCCTAAAACCTAAAGATTTTGGCTAACTTAACTCATGAATGAAATGAGCTAAGTGTCAACAGAAAGAAGGATAGTATTGGATTCATACCAAAATAAAAACCCACTATCGATACTCAAAGACAACGATCATTTACCAAAGATGGAGAGAGGAACCATCCCCGGCGGAGTCGCCAAAAAAATTAGTGGTGAAAAATTCCTATAAGGGAGTCGCCTTTCAAATCTGTGGGGGGAAAATAAGGAGGAACCATTACAAAAATTTGTCTTGGTTAAGACGCCATGCATCCATAAATGTGCTTATTAGGTGGGATGTCATCAACGTATAGTATCTATCTCAAAGACAGTCACTACCCTTTAATGGAACCAATCACCTCAATAAGGACTCTTAAAGATGATGGGTTTGCATATGTACCAGAGATTCTTCACCTACTTTACATGAAAAAGTAAAGGAGGGTTTATTTTTTAACTGAATTCATTAAGTTCCCTACAGGGGCAAGCCCCCATAATTAATTACATCTTAAGGGGTGGGATCTCTTAGGAAAACTCTCGATTAAGGTAAATGATCATTATCTCTCAAGATTTTAATAGGGAAGGATTATCAATCGATTGGTGTATATTTTGAAGATCAAATGGGATTGATCAGAAGAAGGAGTTATTATCAAAGCTAAAATGAAAATAAGTAGGAGATGCTCACGATGCTAGGAAACCTAGCAAGCATCTCAAACTATCCTAAAATTGGGCTTTATATTTTGAAAATTGATTTAGTTTGTTCGAGTCACATTTTCATTAGAATTTTTGGGACTTAAGATTCCTTAACACAATTAAGAAATGCTTAAGAGGTGAGAAATTATGTTTATGGCACAAAGGAGAAAATAATCTCGAACCTAAATCTAAGAGGTGAAAGCCTGACTTAAATCTAAGGTGAAAAATGGGTAATTGGTTTACCTCACAAAGAGGACAAATCACTCATAGCTTGGACTTGTAACCAGGGGTGGTAACTCTTCCTGATTTTAAATACATGTAAAGTCTTTATGCTTATGCAAGATAGCTAGTGATATTATTTAGAAAGAGGTAAGTTTTTAAACTCGGTCTAAAAGAGATCATGTAAAGGGTCATGCTTCAAATGGCCAAAATCTATTCAATTGATTTTATTTTATTTTATTTTGGATAATCATTTTGACTCAGCTAATAAGATTTTATGACTAATGCATGAGTCAGTTGGCCAAAATCAGAAGGTGGAGGTAAGTTTCCACCACATCAAAAGTTAAGTGGGTTCTCGGCAAGGGAAGCCTCCAATCAGTGAAATAAGATGCATTTTTTGCATGATTTTATAAAGAAATGCTCATCTAGCTAAGGGGTTTCTAATTCTTTTATCTTGATTTTAATCCTAAGCTTTAGGTGAGGTTGTGAGTTGTTTAATTATATTATGAGTTGTTAAGTTGGGTAAAAGATTTATTTTTTTTCCTAAAGAGCCTAATCCACATTCAGCCATACATAAAGGAAGAAACTAGAAAATTATGCCTTAATGCTAAACAAATCATCAATCAATTTATAAAGCTAATCACAAAAAGAATAAATGGTCGTTTGTGATCAGTCACCACCGCACAAATCCAAAAATATCAAGTGTGGGTAGACGAGCTCTACCCTTATACAACCCGGATTACAAATGAATTGAATTACAATTTAAGCAAAGTAATTTATTATTATGGGGGTCCTAAAGCTTTATTCTTTTTTTTTTTTTTTTTCTTTCTTCTTTTCTTCTTTGGTTCCTCCTTTAGATGGGTGGATGGTAGATGATCCATGGCTTCACATGGTGCATAAGATGGGATCTTATGTTGATCTAATCCCATAACAAATCATTCAAAATCCTACTTATACAAATTTTTTTACATGAAAAGGAAAAGTAATCTAACTAACACACAAAAACAAAGGTTAGTTAAATCACACCACATGAATCCAAGCATGTATATTGGACTTATCATCTCACATGGGTGACTAAGTCCACGACCTATAGATTATGCTTAGGGGTATAAAGCACCAAGCGAAAACATTTATATTTTTATTTATGATAGCCCTTAAGCATAATCCCTACAGAAAAGAATAGTTAGACTAAGCATCTATCATTCATTCATGGTACACAACATCATCTAAATATATATTACAAAATAAAACATAACATCAAAACTTCCTAAAAAGAAGTGGTGACTTAGGCTAATGTGTGCTTTGAAAGTTTGTGTGGTATGCTTAACTTAGGACTTTAGATTCAAGTTTTAGTGTGAAGACATGTTCAACTTAGAGGAGGGTTTCATTTAAGTTATTTAAGTATTTTGGGTTATTTTATTTCATGTTTTAATTTGGTTTAAGTGAAACTACAATTAATTACTAAGTTATGAGAGAGGGAAGAGAACTTCTCTTTCCTTCCTAATCCTTAAGTAATTTCTAAAGTAAGTTCACATTTTAATTTCATTTAGGTGAATGTTTTGATTACATCTTTTAATCAATCCTAAGTTTAGATAAACTCTAAATAAACCTATTAAAAAGAAAGGCATTTTAAGATTAAATAAAATGAATCAAAATTCACATAACACATTACTTCATTCTTTCCCAACATATATAACATGCATATGGATGGAACCCTAAGCATATCTATACATGCAAATGAGAGTAGTTAACACACTTTATGATGCATGCTAAATAATCCATCTAAAAAAATTTAGAAATTAAATATGCATGACTTTTCTTAAGTAGAAAAGGTTTTCCTTATCCAAAAATTCATATACATACAAGAAAGTAAGAAAGGAATAAGTGAATCGCCATCATTGTTAACCGAGGTGTAAGTACAAGACCTACTTAGGCTACTTAAAGCCTCACAACCTCGGGGTTGTCTAATATACCACTTTCTTAAGTACAAACATGTATATAAAAGAAATAAAATGGGGAAGGAATATGCAAAAGTTATTTAATGGATTCATTTTTGTTTATGCAATTTATTCATGCAAGTATAGGAAATCCTTCTTAGGTGAGAACATAGGAATGAATAGGATATGAGATTAAGTAAGTGTTTGGTTCTTTTCAAATGAACCCTACATCTTTCCATCTCCTATTCAAAACTATGCTAACATAAGAAAGGAAGGAAAGGCTACACTAAACATTACTTTATAATCCATGACAAGCTTATAATTAAAGTATAAGAATATCACACTTTCAGATTTGATGTTTCATTTATAAGTTTTGAAAATATTTTGAATTTAGTTGTGATAATAGCCACTCATATTTTACTTTAGCCAATGCATGCACATTTGACATAAAGTAAATAATTTTTATTTTAAAATTTGAAACATGAAATTATGAATGCATGAATCACATGACATACAACTTAAAATGTTGGGAAAGATCTAAAGCAATGAAAGCATGAAAAAAAACTCACTTTACTTAAATCCTAAAGACATTCTTAAAGAATAAGAAAATTTAGAATAAATCAAAGTGAATTTCAAAATGATTCTTGTTTAGTTTGAAGTTTGGTTTAATTTTGAAAAGGTAAGATGGTTTTGCTATTCATAATCCATTTCCACATGTGTTTTATTTTTTGTTTAATTTTTAGACAATTAAATCCATTTTTAAGCATTGATCAGGTTAAGGTATGCATTAAGTGACTTAATTAACCTACCTACACTTAGAAAAATTAACTAAGTAATTATGAGCCAATGTTATGACATAAAACCCAGAATTTAAATTTGCAATGCACCTAATAATGAAAAGGCCTAATTTGGCTCACAATTAAAAGTTAATTAAGCTAAGGGGTTTAGCTTAAGTACTTTTAAAACACCCCTTCACACTTATGAAAGGGGTTTTAATTTCCTTAATTGAACTTAGGTTATTAAACACCTAAGCATCTACCCAAGGTAGATTAATTAAGTTTTGAAACTTTTTTTAGAATTTTTGAAAATTGTTTAAAGGGATAATTAATGAGTTAACCCTTAATTAAGAGGGGATTAAGGAGAGAAAAGGGGTTTTAGGGAATAGCTTAGGGGAAATGCCCCAAAATTATTCCATAAAATCCTACTCATTAGTTGACCTTTAATCAAACTTAATAATAGGGTAAATCTACTAATTATACCTTAATTATCCTTAATTACATGAAATGGGTAATTAGGGAATGAAATAGTAATGTCCTCAATTAAGCCATCAATAAATCTTAAAAAAATTAGGGGAGGTAGTGGTCATCCCCTAAAATGAACTCTAGAAATTTGAGATTAATTGATGATCTAATTAAAGAATAATTAGCTAATTAAGATTCCCAAAGAAACCTAAATTCAGAGAAAAGGGGGATTCAAAATCCATTGAAAACATTTTAAGAATATTCTAGATGAAATTATCTTTCCATAACATTTTTTTCTTTTATTTTTTGATTTTTCTATGAAGAGTTATGAATTTTAGATGATTTAGGGATTAATTAGGAATTAATTAGGTAAATAACTAATCTGTGATTAATCTCGGCTCACGGCGCGACGTGTGGCGGCGGCGGTCAGTGCACTTTACACGCATCATGCCATGAGCCACCCACTTAAACATCACATCGAGAAGGCAGCTGGCGGCGCACACGCTTATATCCTTGGCCGTCCGATCAAAGATCGGACAGTTAAGGATTCACCCACGGTTTAAAATAGATAAAGTATTTCTAAAATGGGTTAAATAATCTGATCCGTCTATCTAAAATGCATGGATGGATGGCTAAGATGAGCCAAGTTCTTCCCGAGGATTAATGGAGACCATCCATGATCCAAGGGGAGTCTAAGCCCGATCTAGCATGGAATCATACAAGACTCAACCCACACCATCTAGGCATCATTACCAACCCATCTAACGGTTGATTTCTCATGCAATGAAAATTCCTTTCACAAAGGACCAACACCTATCAAGCTAAGTGGCTGAAAAATTACATACCTCACTAGAGGTGATCACCGGTGCTCGAGCTCGATGAGGTAGCTTCGTCTAGTGGAGATGAAGCCCCGTTGAAAGTTTCAAGCCTTGGGGTTTTGTGGATCTTCCTATGGACCAACACCACTTGATCTCCCTTGTGACTTTGATCCAATTGAGGCTCTCCTTGCTGTAGGAACTCAAATGGATGCTTGGGGAAGTTCAAATTGGTCCTTAGAAGGAGTGTGTAGAAGGAATTTGGATGGGATCAAGTGTAGAAAAAGTTGGGTAATCACTCCACCTCCCCTCATTTTGCACAATGCAAAACCAGAAGGAAGAATTCTAAATCCCTCTCAAGACCCTGGGAAAGCTCTCTGATGATTGCTAAAGGTTCTTAGGCCTCAATCAAGTGTGAGTGAAGTGAATTTTCATTGAATTAAGGGGGCATATATCTCCCCCTATGGTAATCGGATGGCCGACCCATTAGTTGCCATTTTGATCCAATTGACCATATGGAGTGAGCTGTTTAGGCTATTAGATCATTGCACATGGTCGATTTGATCCCTTGAGTGGAATGCCAACCTCCCATGTGCATCAAATTGAGCTTAGGAGGGAGTTTGAAAATTGAATTTTAGGCTATATGGTCGGGTTTGGTCTATGGGCCAAATGGTCTGACCCAAACCCATTGGGTTGGGTGCACCACTCATCACTAAGTCCCCTTGAGCTTTTAGGAAAGCCTCAAGTGATTGTGAAGAGGGTATGACCAAAATACCCATGAGCTAGGCCAAAATTTGTTCTATAGACTAGGGGTAGAATGGTCATTTTTGCTATTTTTTTCACTTGGGTATGTTTGGTATGTTGAGAAAATAGGTTTGGCCAAGTTTCATTGGATTTGGAATCCATTTGATAGGTTTGGCTCATGTTGACCTATTTAGGTCAAAATGGGTCAACTTGGGTCAAGTTGACAAATTTGCCAAATTGGGTCAAACCAAGGGTAGGTTCAGGTTCATATGACCATTTGAAATGTTTTGGTGCCTTTTGTTTGGTTCAATTTGGCATAGATTTGGTTTTAGCTCATATGACCCATTTAGGTCAAATGGGTCAAGTTGACCTATTTGCCCCATTTGACCTATTTGAGGTAGGTCAAGGGTATGTTTAGGTTAGGTTTGTCATATGGAGTGTATTGGTATCTTTGTTTCCAATCAATTTGGGTTAGGTTCAATTTTGGCTCAATATGACCCCTTTAGGTCATGTTGGGTCTAAGGTCAATTGGGCTAGATTAGGTCTAGTTAGCCAATTGAGGCTTTGGTCAAGTTCCACAAGTGATTTGGAATGGACTTGACCCATTGGTTTCAATCAATTTGGCTTAGATCAAGTTTTGACACATTTTGGCCTTTTAGGTCAAAATGAGTCAACTTGGGTCAAATGGGCCAATTGGGCTGGGGCTCAAATGTTGGCTTGGTCAAGTTCAAACATAGGCCATGAGTGAACTTAGATCAATGGTTTCAATCAATTTGGCCTATGGTGGAATTTGGCTATGGGTTTCATTGTAGGTTAAGTGTTGATCAACCCTTAGGTTTGACTTGGTTTGACCCAATTTGATTGATTGATCATCCAATGATAGTTGTTGATCATGATGAGAGGGGTATATGAGTTTGGTTCAATCCAATCTGGTTAGGATCAAAAGTTGGCTCATAAGGGTACTTTAGGTCACTTTGGGTCAAGTGAGCCTAAATTGGCTTGGTCAAAGCTTGATTTGAAGTTGATTGATCTTGTATTGAACTTATGATTGAAATATAAATCCATTTACAAGTGGTTTAAATTCAAATGGATTTTGATCCATTTGAAAATTTCATATTCAAAGGAAAAATATGAAAGGGTCTTGGGTTTAAATTTTTTATTTGGGTTTTGATTGTTTGATTGGAGTTTGGATTTATATATGGACTCATGATTGTAAGTTTGATTGAACCATGAGAGAAAATCAAGGGTTTGGCTTGATTTGAAAGCGATTTAGCTAAGTTCAAGATTTTGGCTTGAAAGACTTAGATTTGATTTTGAGTGGATTTGAGTTTGATTTTTGGAGTTAGTTTTGATTATTTGAATATATATTTCATTTATATATGTGAATATATATCAGAATATAAATTGATCAAGAGAAAATTTCAAGAATTTGAAGGAGTTTAATCATGATTTGGGATAAATCCATTCAAGAATTTAAAGGATTTAAGAATTTTAATTTGAAATTTAATTTTTTGGAATTTGATTGATTTATATTTATATTTCATTTATATATGAGAATATAAATGAGAATATAAATTGATTTTGAGAAAATCCCATGAGTTTGAAATAGTTTGATCAAAGTTTAGGTTAAATCCATTAATAGAAAATTAAGGGATTTAAGGGAATTTCAAGCATTTTAAATTTGGAATTTAATTTTTTTCTTTGATTGGATTGATTTATATTTATATTTCATTTATAAAGAAGCATATAAATGAGGATATAAATAAGTTTTTGAGAAAATCCTAAGGATTTGAAGTGATTTGATCAAGGTTTAGAGTTGATTTTAGCTAAGTATTTTAATGGAAAATTAAAGGGACTTAAGAAACTTTTCATGAATTGATTTGGAATTTTGAATTTGATTTGATGGGTTTGAATTTATATTTCATTTATATATGAGAATATAAATGAGAATATAAATGGATTATGAGAAAATCTCAAAGGTTTGAATAGGTTTTGATCATGATTTGGGCTAAGTCCATAAGAAAGGGTTAAGGACTTAGGGAATATGAACTTAGGAATTTTTTGGTGGATTTTGATTTTGGGTTTCAATCATGGAATTGAGTCATGGAATTGAATTGAGTTTAGAGAAAATTAAATAGAATTGATTTGGAGTTTGATTTGAAAGAAGTAAAGCGAGGAATGGTTTAAGTTAAAGGGTAGGAGATTTTCTTAACACTCTTAAGGCATGACCTATTCCTATAGCTAACTCTTCTAAGTCTTCTAGGGCTAGGTTAGAGCATCCACCTAATCAGTAGATGTGCCTTAAGACTAAGGAACTCTTAAAGTCTAAGAATCCTATAATGGAGGTGTTGAGAGCTCATTCTAAAAAATGAGGTCAACAATGTCAACTATATGCTCCTTCTCAATATGATCCTCAAAACTAACAGGTCCACAATAAACAAACAAAATTTATTCTTGGATTAAGAGTTCAAGCCTCTCCCTTTTTCCCAAGCATCTTACCTTTGGTAGTGTTAGTAGAACTTTATAGGAATCGACTACACTGAGTTAAGATAAGTCCCTGCACTCTCTTAGTTGCCCTTAGGTTTCAATCTATTTTTCCAAGGTTACTCTAGGTCATTTTACTTGAAGATATAAGTCTACACGCATTCTTTCTAGCATGATAATGCAAATTGGCAAACCACTGGGTTGACATGTTACCATGTTAATGTGTCACCCTAGTGGACTTTTGTTCAAGAAAGATGTGAGTCCCCATGCTTTCTTCCCTGAACTGGTCACTACAAATCAAAAGGCACCCCTTTGGTTGGATAGTTTTCCCTTAGTCGAGAAGCTACTACCTTTGTTCGAATTTGAAGAAAGGTAAATAGCCTACTCTGTAGTCCATTGCAAACCAAGGAGATCCATCAAAAATAATTAAAAAATGAACTTAATTTTGACTACTTTTGAGCTGATTTAAGTTCCCCAATGGTATTCACTCAGTAGTCAGCCTAAGGTTGGGTTCAATCCATTGCCTCAGATCACTGACATCCCAACTTTGGGATGTAAGTTTACTACGCTTTCTTCTAATACTATTGTACATGAAAGATAACCCTTTTGGTTGGATAGTTCTCCCTTATGAGATGCTTCCTTTGGATCGATTCAAGTAGTCAGGATGATATGACCTCTACTTTCGGTCCCATATGGGATCCATCAAAATAATTTTAAAATGAAATTAATTTTGACTATTTTTGTGATTTAAGTCCCACAAGCATTCACTCTCTAAGGTTGTTCAATCTTGCCTCACCACGATCACCCTAGCAACGGATCCCTACTTTGGAGGATGTAAGTCTACTATATTTTCTTCCTAGTGCAACTACTGCACACCGAAAGGCAACCCCTTTGGTTGGATAGACCTACCATGTGGTTAGTGGACTACCCCTTTAGATTGGTAAATCTAAAGTAGGATACATGATCCATTGCAAACCCATCCATCTCAAAATCCAAAATTTAAAATCAAATAAAATCAATCTCCCTCTGGAGTCAAATCAAATCAAATCAATCACTTCTCCTGGTGATTCTTTCCAATCTCCTTAGTAGAGTTAATTCAATCCAACCCGAACTTACTCCCTTAGTGGAAGGTTCACATCTTTTATCCCCAATGGATTCCAAATTTTAATCCTTTGGATTTAACCTCATCCCTGGATGACTTGAGCCTTTTCCCTATGGAAAGCTCACATACTCAATCC
Organism: Cymbidium sinense; assembly: GCA_021442155.1. Classification (NCBI taxonomy): domain Eukaryota; kingdom Viridiplantae; phylum Streptophyta; class Magnoliopsida; order Asparagales; family Orchidaceae; genus Cymbidium; species Cymbidium sinense. The sequence continues at coordinate 143,095,957 of CM038221.1, read as the reverse complement.
TGTGATTCCTCCTCGCTCTTTATGTCTTTGACATAAGTGAAATTAAACTTTGCTAAGCTTTGATTCCTTCTACACCTGATTATGGATCATTTTCTAGTGCTTGTGATATTTCGTTGTTGGTCATCTCGACAACACCATATGCAGTATCTTGTGATCACACACCTTGTGACCTCACTTTTGGGTGAGCTTTCAACTTCTTCATCTTATGCATAGGACTCTCTAAACACTAAGAGTTCCTTGGTCTTAAGACATAGTGATTAGGTGAACACTTAACCTAACCCTAGAGACTTAGCCATAGAATGGTTATATGTAAGGAAACTTTCTACCCTATCTTGAACAAAACTTTTCTTCTTTCAAGTCGAACTTCAAATTCAAATCAATTCCAAATCAAATCTTAAATCAATATCAACTTAATTGATTCTCTCAAATCTAAAATCAAATCCAAAACCTTTTTAAGCCTTTTAATTTCATCTTATGGACTTAGCTCAATTCAAACCTCTCAAATCATAAATCAATTCCAAAATCCAAATCATAAAGCAATTCCAAATCAAATGATTGTGATCATTTCCAAATCCAAAATCTTTCCTAAGCCCTTTGATTTCATTTTATGGACTTAGCTCAAATCAAATTCAAATCACTCCAAATTCAAAAGATTTTCTCATAACTCATTTATATTCTCATTTATATTCACAAATATAAATGAAATATAAATGCAAATAACCAAAACTAAATTCAAAAATCAAGTCTAAATCCAACTTATATCCTTCAAGTCAAATTCTTGAACTTAGCTAAATCATTCTCAAATCAATCCAAACCTTTGGATTTTCTCCTCAAACAATCATTCCTTCAATCACATACCCAAATATAAACAAAAACTTCAATCATCAAGCCAAAATCAAACTAACCCAAGTCAAACCCATATTCACCCTTTTGACTTGAAATTGTCAAATGAATCAAAACCCATTTGACTCAAATCACTTCAATTGGTTATGTTTCAATCATAAGTCCCATGTGAGTTCAACCAAACTTGAATCAAAACTTGATCAGCCAATTGACCCATTTGCTCACTTGACCCAAAGTGACCTAAAGTATCTTTTGAGCCAAGTCTAATCCAACCCAAATTGGATTGAACTTCATCTAAGCCTCACATTGTGAGCAATAATCATCCTAGGATGATCAATCACTCAAATTAGGTCAAACCAAGTCAAACCTAACATTTGTCTACGTCAACACTTAGTTCAAATGAAACCCAAAGAGCCAAAATCCACCGTAAGGTAAATTGATTGAAACCATTGATTTAAACCAATATATAAGCAATGATTGAACTTGAGCAAGCCATCAATTGAACTAAACCAAGCCCAATTGGCCACTTGACCTAAGTTGACCCAAGTTGATCTAAAAAGTCAAAATGGGTCAAATCTTGATCTAAGTCAAATTGATTATAACCAATGGGTCAAATTCATTCTAAATCACTTGTTGAACTTGACCAAAGCTTTAATTGGCCAACTAGACCCAAATTGACCATGAAACTTGACCTGGTCAAATCACTTGAAATCAAAACCAAACCAAAATTGATTGAAATTAAAGTTTGCAATACATTTCAAGATCAACCAAGCCTAAACCAACCATGACCTAACAATTGGGTCAAATGGGTCAAATTTGACCCATTTGACCTAAATGAATCTAAATGAACCAAAACCAAATATAAACCAAATTGAACCAAACCAATGATACCCATAGGCTCCAAATGATAATTTGAACTTGACCTAACCCATGGTTTGACCCAATTTGATCAAATTGGTCAACCTAACTTAAATTAACCCAAAATGACCTAAATGGGTCAAATTGAACTAATTCAAACCAAATGAACTCCAAATCACTTGAAATTAAGCCAAACCCACTTTTGAATCATTTCAAATCTATCCAAATCAAAATTAAGGCCAAATGACCATTTCACCCTTAGGTCAAAGGGTATCCTATGGCCAAATTCACTTATAATTTGTCCAATTCTTTCTCATGGCCACTTGACATCTTCATAGTGGTCCACTTGGACACTAAGGAGGATGGTGAACATGACCCAATCACCTTGGGTCAGCCATGACCCAACCCAAGGCAAAATCGACCCCTCCAATGGGAATTGAACACTTAGATCACCTCATACACTCACCTAGCACATGGGCACTCCCTCTCCTTCCCTCCACTACCTAAAATGAATCGCATGGAGTGCCTAACAGCCTAAATAGAAGGATCAATCTAAGCAATTGAGCTAAAATGTCAAATCTAGTCTCGATCGTTCGATCCAAGGAGGGGAGATATACTCCCCCTCGTTCCAACTCAAATCACAGACACTAAATTCGATTGAGCCATAGGAATTGAGAGTAAGCTTTTTCAAGCCTTGGCAAGCATTCCCAAGCTCCCCCCTTTTTCTCCTCAGTTTTCTTCAAATAGGGAGGCTAAACCATCTCAATTCTCAATTAAATTAAATTGCAAGCACCATCAAGGGACCTTTGAACTCAACCAATGTGTTTCCCAAGTCTCCATGGGAAGCCTGATCAAGCGATCACCATTGAAGGGGAGCTTGGTCAGCAATTCACTTCAAATCAAAGCTCGATATCTTCAATAGGGCTTCGTCTCTACTAAACGAAGCTACCTCCTCCATTGGAAGCATCGGTGATAGCCTCCAGTGAGGTAATGCTCAACACTGATCCTAAGTTAAAAAAAATTATTGGTCCTTTGTGAAGGGAATTGTAATCCCATTAGATCTTACCGTTAGATCTCTTGCTTGTGTTGTGGGGTGAGTTTGAACTCCATCCGAGCTTGAGTGAGCTTAGATCGAGTAACAATCGATGGATGACATCCGTCTCTCACCACTCGGGAGGAAACAAATCACACACCATCCATTCCATGTAATTGGAACGGACGGTTGTGATTAGATCATGTGTTAGCCCTTCCTATTTATGCTTAAATGGTGGGATTAATCCTAGTCGTCCGATCTTAGATCGGACAACCCATGCAGAAAGTGCATCCACCGTCAGCTGATGTGGCAGCGGATGTGACAACTTAAATAATCTATCCCGTCACACCATATGTAAAGTGCACCGCGTCGGCCATGCATTGGCTGTGATAGGGGTTTAATTAGCTTATTAAATCTAATTTTAATCATGGAATGTCCAAAATTCATAATAAAGTGTAGAAAAATCTAAAAAAATTTGCAAACTCAAGTTCATTTTAAAGATAATTCAAAGGAGAATAATATAAATTTAAGTTTAATTGATTTTGAACAGTAACCTTCACTCAATTTGAGTTTTATTGAAAACCTAATTAGGCTAATTACTCCTTAATTACTTTAGCAATTAATTCCAAACTTCCTAAGATTTATTAGTGGGATGACCTCTGCCTCCCATGATTTTCTTGGAATTTATTGTTGGATTAATGAGGGAATTGTTTAGTTCATCCCTAATCACTTCTTTAATCAATTAAATGATTAATTAACCTATTAAATGGTGATAAATTAATTAATTAAACTTGTTAATCATCTTGAAATAGTGAATTGACTTAGGGAATGAGATTAAGATTTCTTTTCCAAATCTTTTCCCCTAAGTCTATTTCACTTGGATAAAACTTAATTAATTAAAAAATTAATTAATGACTTAATCACTTCATTAAATGGCTTAATTAACAAAACTCAAAACCAAATTATTCCAGAACTTAATCACTTAATTCCTGAGTAGATTCTTAGGTGTTCAATAACTTAAGAGACTTCAAAGGAAATTATAATCAAACTACATGTGTAGGATGATTATGAAAGTACTTAATTAAACCCTTTAGCTTAATTAATCAATAATTGTGAGCCAATTGCATTAAGCTCCTTCATTTCATAGGTGCATTGCTGATTTAAATTCTATGTGGTTACATATCATATGTTAGCTCATAATTACTTGTTTAGTTATGTTAAAGTGGTGTATGTAAGGGGTAATTAATGAATTTAATTCACACCTTAACCTAAACAAAATATAAAATTAATCTAATTGTTCTAAAATTAAACTAAACCACTTCACACATGGGGAATTAGGTTAGGACCAGCAAACTCTTTTCACATTTCCTAAGTCAAATCAAATTCAAAAAAAAAATCTCTTTAAAGAATTTTGATTCACTTTAAATGATCTTATTTCATAGGATTGTCTTTAGGAATTAACTAGGGTGAATGAAGTCATATGCTTACATTAATTTATTTCTTTCGAAGCATGCTAAATGTTATTTTCCATGTGAAATCATGCATTCATTTCTTTTGAAAAATCAATTAAATAAAATATTTCCTTTTATGTCAAATTGCATGGGTTGGAAAAATTTAAGAATATGAGTGGCTATTATTACTATTAAACCAAAATGTATTTTCAAAACCTATAAATCAAAGATTATAAATGAAGTGATGCTACTTATAAGTACTTATAAGCTTGCATGTGATTATAACATAAGATGTGTTTTATATGATTTTCTTCTCTTCTCTCTTAACATGGATTTGAATAGGATTGCAAAGTGTATAGTTCATTTGAAAAGAACATAACACTTGCTTAAATCAATTCCTCACTTCTATGTTATGACTTAAGAAGGATCTTCACATTTACATATGTAAATTACACAACCAAACCAAACATAATCTTCTGCATGATTCTTCATCTATTTGTTCCTTTTGTACATTTACATGTATTTAAGAAAAGTGGTATATTAGTTTGGATATCCCGGGATTGCGAGGCTTTAAGTAGCCCCAAGTAGGTCTTGTACCTTACACCCCTAGTATAGAAAATAGTGGTGTCATACTCACTTATGTCTTTTATACATGTGAATATACATTTTGTTAATGGATAAGAAATCCTCATTTTCTACATAATAAAAATATGCATTCATGGAATATCCAAATTTTCTTAAACAACATCTTTAAGCATTCATCATCAAGGTGTGCTAAAATTTGCATTGCATGTATAGGTATGCTTAGATTATTCATGCATGTATACATGTTGGGAAGAAATAAATGATTGCGTGTTATATGATAGTAATTCACCTTAATTAATCCTAAGATACCTTTCTTATTGAATATGGCTATTTAGAGTAAATCTAAACTTAGGGCTAATTAATACACAATAAAATATTCATTAAAAAAATCTTTAAAGAATCTACCTTAGAAATAACTTAAGGTAGGGATGAAAGAGAAGTTCTCTTCTCTTTTCTTCTCTTCACAACATTTAGTAATTAAGTGTAGGTTCATTCAAACCAAATCAAATCATAAACTAAAATTGATAAATCAACTAAATCATTTAAACTGAAACCACCCTCTAAATTCAACCTTTTTACACTTAGAAAATTCTAACCTTAAAGCTTAGCTAAGACATGCCACACAAGCCTTAAATGGCACAAAATTAGGTTTAGTCGCCATTTCTAGCTCTATGTTAGGGCGGTGCATGGTTTGATGTATGATTTTATTTTGTGATGTAATATTTTTAGATTGGATATTAGGGTGCATGTGCGTAGACTAGATGATAGGATGATCTTAGTCTAATTGTGTCTTTTGCAGGGGATTGTACTTAAGGGGTGCTGTAATAAAATATAAATACTTTTGTTGTGCAGGTTGCTTATACCCCTAAGCATGATCCAAACTAAGACAGGTGGTTACCCATGTGTGGGGTGCTAAGTCCAAATTATTCGTATAACTGCTTAGGTTGTGTGGTATATTTAACTAATCTCTATTTTATAGGTTTAGTTAGATTTATCGTTCCCATTTTAATATAAATTTTTTTTATAATTAAGATTTGGAATGAATGTTATGGGGGATTAGGATGAACATTAGTCATGTACCATGTGAAACCTTAGAGCAAACCACATCTCAAGTCAAATGAAGAAAGAAAGAAATGAAGAAATGAAGAATGAAAACCCTCATAATATGAATTCCTTTTTTTATTGTAATTATTCATTTGTAATCCAGGTTGTATAAGGGTAGAGCTTGGCTACCCATTTTCCTTTTCAGGTTTGCGGTGGAGATCGACCACAATGACCTCTTATTCTTTTACGCTAGCTTTATAAAATTGTTTGATGTTTGTTTAGCTTATGTTAGAAATGGCATGATTTTCCTAGTTTCTTAATTACTTGATGGTTGTTGAATGGCCTGGATGCGATTAGACTCTTAGAAAAATAAATTTTCTATCCAATTAATCAACTCAAAATTAATTTAAATAACTCATAACCTCACTTTAAAAGCCTAGGACATAAATTAAGATAATAAAAATTTAACAACCCCTTAACTGGATGTTGTATGTCTCACATCATGCATAAAATAGATTGCTTCACTTTTGCTAATAGAGGACTTCCACCTTTGCCCGAGAAAATGGCTTGACCTTTGAGAGCCATGGTGGAAACATGTCTCCTTTTTTCTGATTTTGGCCCATAATCAATCTTCACATGCATTAGGCATATGAAATCCCATAGCCTGTGTCAAATAAAAATGTAGAAAAATCAAAAATAAAACTTAACAAAATTTGTATTAGATTAAGTCATTATTTATGCCCTTCATGATCTAGTCTCTTAGGGAGTGTGTTTAAGAATTTAGTCTTATTTCTAAATAAACAACAACCTAGCTACCTTGTGAAGCATAAGACTTGTCGGCATGTATTTAAAATCGTAGGAGGAGATAGTTGGCGGCCACCCAGCGGTTGTAAGTCCATGGGTGGTTTATCCTCTCTTGTGGAGGTGAACCATACACCCATTTTTTGCCTTAGATTTAGGTAGTGCTTTGGCCCTCGCCAAAGCTCCCTATATTTAGGATCTGAGGTCATTATTTCTCTTTCATGGCATAAATCCCCACCTCTTAGGCATTTCCATGATCTTGTATTATGGAATTGTAAGCCCTAGATTTTTAATAAAAATTTAACTCAAACATATAATTATTCTCAAATTTCAAAAATATAAAGCCCAACCATTGGATAGTTTGGGATGCATACTATGTTTCCTAGTATCATAAGAATCTCCTACTCATCTCCCTTTGGTTTCAATAATAACTCCATCCTTTTGATCAATCCCATTTGATTTTCCAAAAATAACCAATTTGTTGATAATCCTATCTTTGAAATCTTTGGAGACAACGATCATTTACCTTAATCGAGAGTATTCTTAAGGAATCTCATTCCTTAAGATGATTATAAGCTTGCTTGATAGGAAACTTAACAAACCCGATTTACAATAAACCCTACTTTTCTTTTCCATATAAAGTAGGGAAAGATCTGTGGTACATTCGAAGACCCATTGTCCTTAAGCATCCTTATTAGGTGATTAGGTCAATTATAGGATGACGACTTCTATCTCTCGAGATCATACATCATTCCTCAATGTTACACCCGATCACCTTAATGAACATCACGTGAATCTCATTGGTGTCTCCAACAAACATAATTTTATTGTTCAAATTTCCAAAGTTTGAGAAATAAAACACCACAAATTTTTATAATGACTCCGCTGGGGATGGTTCCTCTCTCCATCTTTGGTAAATGATCATTGTCTCCAAGTATCGATAGTGGATTTGTATCTCATATGAGTCTGAGACTATCCTTCTTTTCTGTTGGCACTTAGTTTATTTCATTCTTAAGCTAAGATAGCCAACATCCTTTAGGTTTTAGGACCTCACTCCATGTAAGTCTTAAAACCCCTGTTGGGTCTCCCAATAGGTGAAAATAAAATTTAAACAAAAGAAATGACTAAAAATTTTGTTGAACTTCCCTTACCATTTCTATGGTAAGGTAAGGTTCATTCTACAAATAAGAAAAATAAATCCTTCATAAAATTTTCACTTTTCAAAAGCACTTTCCAAAAAGTTCAATACTTGACAAAAATTTTAATAACTCAACCTCATATAACAATCTTCATGATTGTTATATGTAGGATCATTTCAAAAATCAAAAATTAAAAATCATCTATTCAAAAAGCACTAATGAACATCCTCATTCAATATACTCAAATTTATTGAATGAAGATTTCATTTCCAAATAAAATAAAATAAAACTCATCTTTCAAAAAGCACATATGAACATCCTCATTAAATATACCCAAATTTATTGAATGAAGATTTCATTTCAAAACAAAATAAAAAATCATCTTTTCAAAAAGCACATACTTGAAAATGAATATCCTCATTCAATATACCCAAATTTATTGAATGAAGATTTCATTTCTAAATAAAAATAAAAATAAAAAAACATCTTTTAAAAAGCACATATGAACATCCTCATTCATTATACCCAAATTTATTAAATGAAGATTTCATTTCTAAACAAAATCAAAATCATCTTTCAAAAAGCACATATGAACATCCTCATTCAATATACCCAAATTTATTTAAAATAAGATTTCATTTCTAAACAAAATAAAAAATACCATCTATCAAAAAGCACATATGAATATCCTCATTCAATATACCCAAATTTATTTAATGAAAATTTTATTTTCAAATAAAATCAAAATCATCTTTCAAAAAACACAGTTGAAAAATGAACATCCTCTTTAAATATACCCAAATTTATTGAATGAAGATTTCATTTCAAAATAAAATCTTATCATAAAATTAAAATTCTATTTCAATATATCTTACATATGTTGAAGGTAGAGTTTCTCCCTTTTCAAAAATTTCAGATTTGAAAATAAACCTCTTCATTCAATATATCCAAGTGTATTGGATGAAGGTTTCATTTTCAAATAAAATCACTCCATTTGAAATTCCACTCAACACATTCCCCATGTGTTAAGTTGGAATTCCCTTCTTTTCAAAAAAGTAATAATCACACACAAAAATTTCATCTTTGAAAAATAAAACATGATTGACTCCATTTGACATACCCAAATTTGTCAAATGAGAGTTTCTTTTTTCAAAACACATTTGGATCTTTTATTTAGCATACCCAAATTTGCTAAGCAAAGATCCCTCTTTTCAAAATCAAAATATTAAAATCAAACACATTTGAACCTTATTTAGTATACATAAATTTGCTAAGTAAAGTTCTCATTTTCAAAAATCAAAACATCAAAACCAAAAACACATTTGGACTTTATTTAGCATACCCAAATTTGCTAAGTAAAGATCCTCTTTTCAAAATCCCAAAAATCAAACACATTTGGATTTTATTTAGCATACCAAAATTTGCTAAGTAAAGATCCTCTTTTCAAAATCACAAAAATCAAACACATTTGGATTCTTTATTTAGCATACCCAAAATTGCTAAGTAAAGATCTTCTTTTCAAGATCACAAAAATCAAACACATTTAGATTCTTTATTTAGCATACCCAAATTTTCTAAGTAAAGATCCTCTTTTCAAAATCACAAAATTAAACACATTTGGATTCTTTATTTAGCATACCCAAATTTGCTAAGTAAAGATCCTCTTTTCAAAATCACAAAAATCAAACACATTTGGATTCTTTATTTACAATACCCAAATTTGCTAAGTAAAGATAGATCCTCTTTTCAAAAATTACAAAAATCAAACACATTTGGATTATTTATTAGCATACCCAAATTTGCTAAGTAAAGATCATCCTTTCAAAATCACAAAAATCAAACACATTCAGATTGTTTACTTAGCATACCCAAATTTGCTAAGTAAAGGTTCCATTTTGAAAAATAAAAAATCAAACACATTTGGTCTTTATTTAGCATACCCAAATTTGCTAAGTAAAGACCTCATTCTCAAAAAATCAAAACAAGGAATCAAATATATTTGGACTTTATTTAACATACATAAATTTGCTAAGTAAAGATTCCATATCATAATTCACACATGATTCACATCATGGGCAAACAGCAAAAGAAGAAAAATATTTTTAAACAACTTATTTAGCATACCCAAATTTGCTAAATGAGTAATCCCAAGTAAAATCAATTGACCCTCTATTTAACATACTCAAATTTGTTAAATAAAGGGTCCCCAAACATAAAAATCAAATTCAAATATGAACCAATGGAAGCATAAAAAAATTCTTCAAAATACTTGAACCCATTTTCAACATACACAAATTTGTTGAAAATGGATTCTAAATTCAAAATCTCTTCTCCAACTCTAAATTCAAAATCTCTCTCCTGAATTCAAAGAGCCCCACTTAACATATTCAAATTGTTGAGTTTCTAAAGAAAATTAATACAGAAAATCTGATTTGAGTTTATTTTCAAAAATTATCGAATTTCAACTCAGTTTCAGTTAACTTTTTACTCAAGTTCAGTACAGTTCAAATGGATGCACGTAAGTATGTTTTCACTTTCCCCTTTAGGATGATTTGGCCTTGGATCGGGTTAGCCTCCCACAAATTGACTTTTCCCATCTGATACACTTTGGCCGAGGATTTGAGGGACCAGGATCACTTGTGAGGGGAAAACCCTCACCACCATCAGTAGGAATGTGGTGACCGGTAAGTCCATCCATGTTGAGATGCCTTCGATTTTGAGTTTCCACTAAAGAGGAAGGCGTGGAAGTTCCCAAGCATTGCTCAGTGCCCGACGCTCAGTTGTTCCTCACCGCCAAGACGGCAAGTACCCACTCACTTCCAAGGGGATGGATGCCTGCTTTGTGGATAGACCCCCATCTTTGAGATAGGTCTAGTCTGCATGCTCCTCCCAAGAACTCGCCACAATAGATGCCTCAAGATCAAGCAGCATCATGTGTGTATAGCCAAGGAGATGGAGACAACCTCTTAGGTTGCAGTAGAGGAGTCCCCCAGGATAGTTTCTCCTCTGATTACATAGAATAAGTTCCATCCTCTCTCTAGATCTAATGGGGAGGAAGAAGTTAAGAGGATCATAGTGTCACCTCCACCTGCAGTTCAGTATGAGGTACCTATTAGAGATAGGAGGAGGTCTATGTTGGCCTTAGAATAGTTCTGTGCCAAGTTGGCAGGGATTCTAGATGATCAGAGTCCAAAGCCCAATTTGATCTACGATAAGTCATTCCTCACAGCATAGGCAAGCATATCAATGAGAGGGAGGAGGCTCGTGTAAAGTGCATGTTACTAGAGAGAGGCGAAGGTAAACTGCATCAACCGCCTCCTCATGGATTTCCTGATCGGTGCTACCTCGGCCATAACAAGATTCTATTGACCGATACTACCTACCAATGGGAGGAGAGCTCCTACATAGAGAGACTTAGTGTTATCTCCATCACATCGCTCCACTACCATGTCTGTCATCGCCAGTGTAGGTCCCATCTGCCATAGTTCCATCTAAAGCCATGAAGGCAGCATCAGGGGAAAAGAAATCCCCATTGGTGATCCGGCTATGGCCAAGAGTCCCTTTTCATCTACACCACCGACTGAGGCGAGGCCGAGCTCTCCTGCTTGACCTCCTACTTCAGTTGTGGTGAAAAGGGAGTGGTAACCTCGTAGCATCATGCCATCATGACCACCACCTTAGCAGATCATGGATGTAGCAATAATAGAGGGAGAAGGAGACAGTTCAGTTGCCCCCATGGCGATTGATCCTCCCAGGAGTAGCATTCCACCCATGGCAGTTGATAGCCATGAGAATATATCCTCGAGCATAAGATCAAGATACATAGTGGGGAGGTCATATGTATCTTTGTTCATGAGCATGATCCCACCACAGGTCAGCCATGAGCATTTGTGTCTGCACAGTTGATTGCTCCTTAGATGAAATCGTAGCAAAGATCTCATTGAGAAGAAGGAGATCGTACGGTATGACCGGTCTGACCTAGAGGAAGAGAAGGTTAGCTTTGATACCAACAAAGATGATTTATTGGAAGATTCAGCAGAGGTGCATATGGTAGATACCAGAGGTTCCCTCCTTCAGGATCAACATGGTTTGTAAGGTGTTGCGGCTGAACAGGATGATATGGCCTATTCGACCCAACACCTCCTTCAACAACTTAAATAGAAGGATGAACAGATTGATAAGATGGGAAAGAGGCTTGATGATTTTCTAGTGGTAGTTTTGGCACTTTAGAGTCAAGCCCCAGTAGCACATCCTACTATTATGGAGACCTGTCAGCCTGAGTTACTGCGTGTCTTGGATCAACCTAAGAGTTTACCTAGAGTGAGAATAGCTTGTATAGGAAGGTAGTGGTACCTCCATACAAGAAAAATATATTAAACTCATGGTTGAACAATAGAGAGAAGCAGCACAAGCCCGAGGTGGTTCATCAGTTCCAAAGGTTAGACCCTACCCAGAGAAATTTGATGCTATCCAATATCCTAAAGGTTTTGTGCCTCCTTCTTTCAAGAGTTTTAATGGCAACGGGAACCCACGACAAAGATATGTTACACTTCCGGTAATGCTGGCAACGATGCACTTTTGTTTCATCTTTTTTCAATAGTTTAGCAAGCATAGCCTTTGATTGGTATGTTGAACTCTCCAACAGTTCAGTAAAATTTTTTGTTGAGTTGAGCAACTCTTTATTAAGAGGTTTGCTGGAGCTCAGTAAAGGATAACTGTGGGTGATCTCGTTATTGCATAACAACACCCCGATGAGTTCCTTGTTGCTTAAATTCTTAGATGGCACAATTTTAGTATGAAATGTGAATCACAGCTGTCTGAACAACATGCTAATGAAATTCTACTAAAGAATATTCATGGCCCGATCGCCTTCATGCTCAAAGGTTTTACCATCAAGACATTTGAGAAGCTAATCAATAATGCGGCTAGTCTACAAGAAGAGGCCAAACAATTGCCTTTTCAAGATCAGTCAACAAAGCCAATGTTGCAGAAAACCTATGAAAAGAAGCTAGGGGCAGTAGTAGCATTGGATAAGGGGAAGCAAACGACCAGAGATAAGTATGAGAGATCTCGTGTTCCACAGTTGTCACTTCCACCTCCTTTACCACCACCTAGGCATCTTATCGCCACAGCTGCCTCCTTGGCCTTCGCCGCCTCCCCCTTAGCCATATTCTTAGTAGCGGTACACATACCCGCCTCCAGGTAGCTATCATCCACCTACTTTTGGATAAACTAAACAAACATTATTCATTTAAGAGAGAGGTAGTCAGGAAAATCTTTAAGAACATCTTAAAGAAACTTGATTTTCAGCTACCCAAGCCTAGGAAGACGAAGGAAGTGGGCAGGAGCATTGATCATAACTTTTTCCCCTACCACCGCATGCTAGGCCATGTTTTGGAGGATTGCTTTACATTTAAGGACTGACTTGAGCATAACTACAAGTCAGGTGCCATAGTTATCCCAAAGGAATATCTAGTGGAACAACCATCCAGTTCTGTTAGGATAATCCTTGGAGATACATGTGATCCTCTCAAAATAAAAGAAGGTTGGGATATCTCTTTATCCCGAACCTCTAAGAAGATTGTTTCAAAAATCAAGAAATTTTCCTTACATGTGCTTGAGGCAGCTTGAACCTCCAACATCAAGGAAGGTTCACAAGTTACCAAAGAAAACTTGGGGAAAGTGGGAGCTCAGCAGCAGTAGTAGTAGCCCATACTAGCCCAGGATAGCCAAGTAGCACAACCACCTGTTGACCTCATTTTTAGAATGAGCTCTCAACCCCTCCATCTTAGGCATGAGACTTCTCTTAGACACTAAGAGTTTCCTTAGTCTTAAGACACTTCTAGTGATTAGGTGAACACTTAACCTAACCCTAGAGACTTAAAAGAGTTAGCCATAGGAATAGTTTATGCCTCAGGGGTGTTAGGAAAATTTGTCTATCCTATAGCTTGAACCAAATCCTCACTTCCTTCCTTCAAGTCAAATTTCAAAATTCAGATCAAACTCCAAATAAAATCAACTTCAAACTCAAATCAATTCCAACTTTATGGATTTTCTTAAATCATGAATCAACTCCAAATGTTTGAAACCCATGATTGAATTCCAAATTCCAAAAATCTTTCTTAAGTCACTTTGATTCTATCTTATGGACTTAGCCTAAATCAAATCCAAATCAATTCAAATTCAATAAATTTTCTCATAACCCATTTATATTCTCATTTATATTAATAAATATAAATGAAATATAAATTCAAATATCCAAAAAATCAATTCAAAAATTAAATCCAAATTTAACCAAAATTCAACCTAAGCCTTTCAAGTCAAATTCTTGAACTTAGAGAAATCAAATTCAAATCAAGCCAAACCCTTGATTTTTCTTCATGGTTCAATCAATCCTTCAATCATGAAACCAAATATAAACATAAGCTTTAATCATCAAACCAAAACTAAATTCAAAAATCAAATCCAAATTCAACCAAAATTCAACCTAAGCCTTTCAAGTCAAATTCTTGAACTTAGCCAAATCAAATTCAAATCAAACCAAACCCATGATTTTTTTTCTTCATGATTCAATCAAACCTTCAATCATGAAACCAAATATAAACACAAACTTCAATGATCAAACCAAAACTAAATTCAAAAACCAAACCCAAGTCAAACTCATGTTCATCCTTTGAACTTGAAATTGTCAAATGAATCAAACCCCATTTTCCTCCAAATCACTTGCAAATGGATTTATATTTCAGTCATAAGTCCATATGTGAGTTCAATGAAACTTGATTCAAGCCTTGATCAAGCCAATTAACCCACTTAGGCTCACTTGATCCAAAGTGAACTAAAGTACTTCGTATGAGCCAAATTCTAATCCTACCCAAATTGGATTGAACTAAGCCCACCTAAGCCTCACATTGTGAGCAACAATCATCATGAGATGATCAATCACTCAAATTGGGTCAAACCAAGTCAAACTTAAGGGTTGATAAAGTTAACATTTAGCAAAAATGAAACCTAAATTAGTCAAAATCCATCATAGGCCAAATTGATTGAAACCATTGATCAAAACTCATTCATGATCAATGTTTGAACTTGACCAAATCATCATTTGAGCCTAATCTAGCCCAATTGGCCACTTGACCCAAGTTGACCCAACTTGACCTAAAAAGTCAAAATGGGTCAAAACTTGATCTAAGACAAATTAATTGAAATCAATGGGTCAAGTTCATTCCAAATCACTTGTTGAACTTGACCAAAGCCTCAATTAGCCAACTAGACCCAACCTAGCTTAGTTAACATTGAACCCAACTTGACCTAAAAGTTCAAATTGAGCCAAAATCAAAGTAAACCAAAATTGATTGCAAACAAAGATACCAATACATTTCATATGACCAATGAAACCTAAACCAACCCACGACCTAACCCAAATAGGTCAAATGGGTCAAATTGGTCAACTTGACCCATTTGACCTAAATGAAATCAAATGAACCAAATCCAAATATAAATTAAATTGAACCAAACCAATGAAACCAAAACATTTCAAATGGTCACTATGAACTTGACCTAACCCTTGGTTTGAGCCAATTTGACTAATTGGTCAACTTGACCCAAGTTGACCCATTTTGACCTAAATGGGTCAACATGAGCCAAATCATATCAAATCAATTCTAAATTCATTGAAACTTGGTCCAACTCATTTTTCAATCATACCAAACATATTCAAACTAAAATTCAGGCCAAATGACCATTTTACCCCTAGATCAAAGGGTAATTCTTGGCCAAATTCACTTGAACTTTGGTCAAATCCTCTTCATGGCCACTTGACACCCTCTTAGTGGACCAAGTGGACACTAGTGAGCATGGTGCACATGACCCAATGGGTTTGGATCAGCCAAACCCAACCCAAACCCAAAACTCTACTCACTTGAAAATGAACACATGAGAATCATTCCTCGACCTTATTTTGCACACAACAACCTCTCCCCTACCTCCCTCTGGCCAAACTGAACCATGTGCAAGCTAAAATGACCTAACAAACCCATTGCATGTGATCAATTGATCCAAAATGGAAGGATAGCTTAATCCTGATCCACCTTGGGGAGATATCTCCCTAATTTCATTTCAATTCAACTCACTCACACTTGATTGAAGCTAAGGAAGCCAAAGAAAGCAATTACAAGCTCCTCCTAGCGCTACTTCCATTTCTCCATTTTTGATTTCCCTTAAACCAAAAATAGAGGAGCTCAAGGCAATATCCATCTCACTTAATACTCAAATAGGGCTTAATTCCCCTTTCAAGCACCTTGAGGGAACCTAGTCGAGCTCACTCAAACCTTCATCCAAGTTCTCAAGGCATGGGAAAGCGGAGTTTGATCAAGGCCACAAGCAATTGAAGCCCACCTTGGTCCATAGGAAGATTCACTTCATCCCAAGGCTTGAAACCTTCAATGGGCTTCATCTCCACTAGAAGAAGCTACCTCGATGGTTGGGAGCACCGGTGATAGCCTCTGGCAAGGTATGCCTTCAAACTGAGCCTAGAATAGTAAGTGTTTGGTATTTTGTGAAGAGAATTTTCACCCCATTGCAAATTGACCGTTGGATGTCTTGCCCCTTGCATGATGATGATGTGGGTTGAGTTTGAGCTCAATCGAGCTCTGATCTTGCCCTAAAGTGTGGACGGATGCCCTCTCCCATAAGTGAGCTCAGTGATGGATCATGGACCGTCCATCCGCACATTTTGGATGGATGAGCATGATCAAGTTTCGTAAAATCTATGGATGTATCCCTTAAGAACCGCAAGCTTAATCGACTATCAATCTTTGATGAACGACGGGGAAAGCATAACGCCGTCACGAATTGGATGTGACTACTTAAATAGCGAATCTTATCGTGCCACATGAAAAGTGCGCGATCGATCCATGGTCTGAGATTAACTATTTAATTAGGCTATTTAATTTGATTTTAATTATGAAATCTATAAATATTCATAACTAAATATAGAAAAATAAAAAAATACAAAATAAAATGCATTGTGAAGATAATTCAAAGGGAAATAATCTAAAATTAAGTTTGATAGATTTTGAACAATGAATTTTATGCAATTAGGGTTTTATTGGGAATGTAATTATATTAATTACTCCCTAATTATTTCACTGATTAATTTCAAACTTTATATGGTTGATTAATGGGATGACCTCTGCCTCCCATGATTTTCTTGGAATTTATTAATTTTTTAATTAGGGGAATTGATTGATTCACTCTTAATCACTCCCTTAATCAATTAAAGGATTAATTAACCTATTAAATAGTGATAAATTAATTAATTAAGTTTGCTAATTACCTTAGAATAGTGAATGGACTTAGGGAATGAGATTATGAGTCTTCTCCCAAATCTTTTCTCCTAAATTCATTTCATTTGAATAAAAATCTAATTAAGGTGCAAATTAATTAAATAGTTTAATTACTTAATTCAATGGCTTAATTAATCAAACTTTTCAAAATCAAAACATTCTAGAACTTAATCATTTCTCTCTTGGGTATATTCTTAGGTGTTCAATAATCTAAGTAGCTTAAGGAAATCATATCTAACTCATATGTCTGGGAAGGATTATGAAAGTACTTAAATTAAACCCTTTAGCTTAATTAATCACCTAAAATTAAAATAAAATAACATAAACATGTGAGAAATGGGTTAGGACCAGCAAACCTCTTAACATTTCTTAAATTCAAATCAAACTCAAACAAAACTAAAAATCTCTTTAAAATAAATTTGATTTACTTTAAATTATCCTATTTCATAAGATTGTCTTTAAGAACTAATTAGGGTGAATGAATTTATATACATTCATTACTTTATTTCTTTCCTAACATCCTAAATGTCTATGTCATATGAAAATCATGCATTCATGCCTTTTAAAAATCAAATTAAAAATGAAATGTTTCCTTTATGTCAAATTGCATATTTTGGCTAAAGTAATATTATGAATGGCTATTATCACTATTAAATCTAAAATTATTTTCAAAACTTATAAATTAAACATTATAACTGAAAGGTATGCTATTTACAATTGTTTATGAGCTTGCATATGAATAGTATAAAATGTGTTATGTGATTTTTCCCCTCTTTCTTAACATAAAATTATATAGGATTTGCAAAGTGTATAGTCCATTTGAAAAGGACATAACACTTGCTTAAATTCATTCCTATACACTCCTATGTCATGACTTAAGAAGGAATTCCACATCACACATATAAACCAAATAATCAAACCAAAAATCAAACAAACATAAACTTTTTGTATGATTCTCTTTCATTGCATTTCTTTTTGTACATGCACATGTATTTAAGAAAAGTGGTATATTAGTCTAGACAATGTTGGGGTTGCGAGACTTTAAGTAACGCCAAGTAGATCTTGTACCTTACACCCCTGGTGCTAACAATGACATTGTACCCACTTATGTCTTTTATACTTGTAGATGTGCATATGAAAAATGGATAAAAGAATCACTCTTTTTCTACTTAACAAAATCATGCATCATTATGCATCCAAATTTTCCTAAGTAATTTTCTTAGCATTCATCATTAAGGTGTGCTAAACACTTCCATTTGCATGTATAGATATTTTTAGGATTCATCCATATGCATGTTACACATGTTGGGAAAGAAATGAAGTGTTGTGTATTTTGTGATAGTATTTCACTTTACTTAATCTTAAAATGCCTTTCTTTTTGAATAGGTTTGTTTAGAAAAATCTAAACTTAGGATTAATCAAAATACATAATAAAATATTCACTAAACAAAAGTAAAATATGAATCTACCTTAAAAATTACTTAAGGTAGGGAGGAAAATCGAAGTTCTCTTCTCTTTTCCACTATTTACAACTTGGTAATTAATTGTATGATTCATTCAAACCAAATAAAAATACAAAATAAAATCAACCAAGGCAACTAAATCACTTAAATGAAACCACCCACTAAGTTGAACATCTTCAAAGTTAGAAAACTTCAACCTTAAAGCCTAGCTAAGCATACCACACAAACCTTAAATAGCACACACACAAAGTTAAGTCACCACTTTTAGTCCTATGTTAGGCAAGGTTTGATGTTTGCTTTATTTTGATATTTTGTTTTATTTTATGTTGGGGTGTATGTATGTGTAGACAGAATGGTAGATCTTAGTCTAATCTATCTTATGTGGGATTATGCTTAAGGGGCATTTTAATAAAAATATAACTACTTTTATTGTGCAGGTGCTTATACCCCTAAGCATAATCCAAAATAGGTCAGGTGGACTTAGTTACCCATGTGTATGATTTGTTTAGCTAATTTTTGTTTTACAGGTTTTAGTTAGATTCCTTTTCCTATTTTCATGTAATTATGCAATAAGGATTTAGAATGATTATTATGGGGGATTAGGATGAATATTGGTTATAAGACTATGTCTTATGTACCATGTGAAGCATTTGGAGCAACCACATTCCAACCAACCGAAAGAATAAAGAAGAAAGAAGAAATGAAGAATGAAGACCCCCCTAACAATGAATTCCTTCTTGGTTGTAATTTATTCATTTATAATCCAGGTTGTATAAGGGTAGAGCTCGGCTACCCAATTTTATTTTCGAGTTTGTGCGGTGGATCCCGATTACAAATGGCCTCTTATTCTTTTATGCTAGCTTTATAAATTGATTGATATTTATTTAGGTTGTGCATTAAGATGGAATCTTTTTCTAGTTTCTTCCTTTTGATGTATGGCTCATGATTAGGCTCTTAGAAATAAATTTTTTATCCAATAAAACAACTCAAAACTAAAAATCAAGATAAACCAAGAATTAGCATGAATTACTTTTCTCACATCATGCATAAAAAGTATATTATTTCACTCTTGGTTGGAGGGCTTCCACCTTTGCCAGAGAACTTAGCTTGACCTTTGAGAGATGGTGGAAATACACCTCCTTATCTTGCTAATTTTGGCCCATAATCTAACTTCTTATACATTAAGCTTATGAATCCCAAAGCTTGTGTCAAATTGATTGTCTAAAATGAAAATAAATGTAACAAAATTTGTAATATATTTAAGTCATTAAATCATGCCCTACATGATCTATTCTCTTAGGGAGTGTGTTTAAGGACTTAGTCTCTTTCTAAATAAATAACAGTCTAACTATCTTACAAAAGCATATGACTTGCCTACATGTATTTGAAACCATAGGAGGAGTTAGTTGGAGGCCACCCCAAATAGTACACAGTGGTTTATCCTCCGTGGAGGTAAACCAAATACCCATTTTTGTCTTAGATTTAGGTCATGCTTTGGCCCTCGCTAAAGCTCCCTAGATTTAAGTTTAGAGGTTGCTACTTTCTTTGTAGGCTATGAGCATAAATCCTCACCTCTTAGACATTTCCATGACCTTATATCATGGAGTTTTAAGCCTTATATTTCTAATAAAAATTCAATTCAAATAAATTAATTTAATTTCAAAATTGTAAAGCACAACCATAGGATAGTTTAGGATGCTTACTAGGCCTCCTAATATCCTAAGCATCCCATACATATCTTCATTTGGCTTTGATAAGAACTCCCTCCTCTTGATCGATCCCACTTGATTTTCTAAAAATAAACCAATCAATTGATAGTCCTACCTTTCAAAATCTTTGGAGACAACGATCATTTACCTTAATCAAGAGTATTCCTAAGGAATCTTATTCCTTAGGATGTAATTAACTATGGGGGCTTGCCCCTATAGAGAACTTAATGAACCCAGTTTAAAATAAACCCTGCTTTACTTTTCCATGTAAAGTAGGGGAAGAATCTCTAGTACATTCTGAAGACTCGTAGTCCTTATTAAGGTGATTAGGTCCATTATAGGGTGGTGACTTCTATCTTTTGAGATAATACACCTTTTCTCAATGTCGTACTTGATCACCCTAATAAGAACATCTGCAGATCTGCATGGTGTCCCAACAAGGTGTTTTGTATTTTTGTTTTCATTTATCCTCTTTCTAAAAGGGGATAGATGAAAGCAAGAATATATATAAAATTTTCACCACAGATTTTTCTGATGACTCCGCTGGGGATGGTTCCTCTCTCCATCTTTAGTAAATGTTCATTGTCTCCAAGTATTGATAATGGGTTTATACTTTTGAACGAATCCAAGACTATCTTTCTTTTCCGTTGGCACTTAGCTTATTTCATCCTTAAGTTAAGCTAGCCAACATCTTTAGGTTTTAGGACCTCACCCCATATTGGTCTTAAAACCCCCGTTGGATTCTCTAATGGGTAAAAAAAAAACTTAATAAAAAAAAGTTGAAGACTTCCTGCTTACCATTTTTATAGTAAGGAAATGTTCATTCTAAAAATAAAGAAAAATAAATCCTTTATGAAAAATATAAATCTCCAAAATCACTTAATAAAATGTTTTGATTTTATAAATCACCTAACAATCTTCATGATTATTACATGTTGGATCATTTCAAAAATTAAAATAAAAAAAAAATCATACTTCCCAAAAAGCACAAATGAACATATTCTTTCAATTTATTGAATGAAGATTTCATTTTAAAACAAAATTGAACAATTATCTTTCCAAAAATAAAACCAACAATCATATTTTCAAAAAAAAAACATAAAATTTGAAGATTCTTCTTCATATCCAAATGTGTTGATGGATGTTACATCTTCATGCAAATCACAACTTTGAAATTCCAAACACATTCCACATGTTAAGTTGGAATTTTCACCTTTTCAAAAAGCACATATGAAACCTCTCCATTCGATATACCCACATTTATTGAATGGAGGTTTCATTTCTAATCAAAATTAAAAATAAACTTTCAAAAAGCACAAATGAACTTCCTCATTCAAATTGAATGAGGATTTTCATTTCCAAAATAAAAGATAATCATCTCTTTCAAAAATAAAATTTAACAATTATATTTTCAAAAAGCACAAATGAACATCTTCATTCAATTTATTGAATGAAGATTTTCATTTTCAAAACAAAATGAACAATCATATTTTTTTTTTAAATTAAAGGAACAATCACATTTTCAAAACAAAATGAACAATCATCTTTTTCAAAAATAAAATCAACAATCTCTTTTCAAAAATAAAATCCAACAATCATATTTTCAAAAAAAAAAAAAAAGCACAAACGAACATCTTCATCCAATTTATTGGATGAGGATTTTCATTTTTTAAATAACAAGACAATCATCTCTTTCAAAAATAAAATTTAACAATCATATTTTTGGAAAGCACAAATGAACATCTTCATTCAATTTATTGAATGAAGATTTTCATTTTCAAAGCAAAATGAACATTCACATTTTCAAAACAAAATGAACAATCAAATTTTCAAAACAAAATGAACAATCACATTTTCAAAATAAAATAAACAATCACATTTTCAAAAATAAAATCAACATCATATTTTTCAAAAATAAAAATAAAAATCAAAAACAAAAACAAAAGAAACATATTTGGGTTTTCTTAGCATACTTAAATTTGCTAAGAATCTTCCTTTTCAAAAAAAAAAAAAAAAAATAAAAAACAAAAAAAAAACATTGATTTCCTTATCATACCTAAATTTGTTAAAGAATCCTATTTTCAAAAATCTTCAAAAAAAAAAAAACACATTGGATTTCCTTAGCATACCTAAATTTGTTAAAAATCCTATTTTCAAAAATCTTCAAAAATAAAACACACTTGGATTCTTCATTTAGCATACCCAAATTTGCTAAATAAGGATTCCATTTTCAAATCACAAATGATTCACAAAATAAGCAAACAAAGAAAAAGAAGAAATTGTTTTCAAACACCTCACTTAGCTTACCCAAATTTGCTAAGTGAGTAAATCCCAAAAAAAAAAAATCAAAACAAAACCAATTGACTCTTTACTTTAACATACTTAAAATTGTTAAATGAAGTCCTCAAAATAAAAAAATAATCAAAATCAAATACAAACCTATTGAAGCATCTCTCCAAAAATACTTGAACCCATTTTCAACATACCCAAATTTGTTGAAAGAGGATTCTACATTCAAAAATCCTCTTTCAAATCAATCTCAAAATCTCTTCTAAATTTATTTTAGCCCCACTTAACACTTTCAAGTTGTTGAGTGTGGTTCAAATTCTAAATTCAAATTTAAAATCAACAAAGCAAGAAATTTGATTCAAGTTTATTTTCAACATTGCAGACTTTCAGTCAGCGTCAGCGTCAGTTTCAGTTCATTGCAATGGCAATGCAAAAGTATGTGTTCACGTTTCCTCATGGGATGGATTTGGCCTTGGATTAGCCCAGCCTTCCATGATCTGACTATGTCCACCTCATCCACTTTGATCGAGGCATTGAGGGGGCCAGATTACATGTGAGGGAACCCCCATCATGATAGTTAGTAGGAGCATGGTGACCGGGCAAAAGCCAGTCATCCAGGTCGACATGCCATCTGATTTAGAGATTCCTCGCTGAAGAGGAAGGCGGTGGCGGTTCCCATAGCAATAGTATCCATGCTAATGTCAATGCACCCAGTTGTTCCCCATGTTTTTCTAATTAGGCCTAGCACCCACTCCTTGGCACCTTCCAAGGGGAAGGCTCCCCTAATTCCAAGGATAGTCTGAGGTTGTGTCTAGTTCCTACTCTGCTCGACCTACCCAGACCCATCACAAAAATAAGAACTACAAGATCAAGCGGTATCACACTCACATTGCCAATGAGTTGGAGGCAGCTACTCAGTCTATTGTAGAGGAGTTGCTTAGGGTGGTTTTCACCGTTTTAAAACTAGTTCCACCCTCTATCTAGATCTGATAGAGAGGATGCTAAGAGGATTTCTGCTTCACCTTTGCCAATGGTTCAATTTTAGGCACCTGTTAGTGAGAGGAGGAGGTCAATGCGGCCTCATCATATGCCAAGTAGGTGAGCCTGCTGACGATCAGTTCGGGATCGCTTTGATTTGAGATCACATTCTAGCTGTGTTGGCGCCTTAGGTAGGAGAGTGCTAGAGAAGCCCATACATCAGTTCATATTACTAGCCGAGAGCACCGAATGTATAATCGGCACTCAACGGCCTCCGCACTTGTGGAGTTTCCAGTTGGCACTACCCACTCTAACCATACTGACAATATCTTACTCATGGGGACCACACATCATAGGAGAGGAGCTCTATCCCGAGAGAGACAGTGGTGCCTCCACCACACCACTCTTATCCGTGCCCACCATCTCCGTGCATGTTCCAGCATCTACTATTCCAAGGCCATGAAGGCCACATTGGAGGAGAAGAGAACCCCGTTGATGATCAGACTATGGTTGAGAGATCTCGTTCCATCTACATCACCTACTGTGGCGAGCTCAAACTCCCGCCAACCTTGCGATATTGGTGAGGAAGGAATGACCAGGCATCGTTGTCCCATCACCACCACCACCACCATCACCACAATCTATGGAGATAGTCATAGCGTTGAGGGAGGAGGAGACAATTCAGTCACCCCTATGACCATAAATCCTCCTAGGAGTACCACTCCGCCCAGACCTAATAGCAGTCAGGAGTATCTTTCCTCTAGTGAGCATAGTGCTCACAAGATCAGCTCGCTAGCACCTTCAGAGGTTAGGTGCCTATCTGTTCATGATAGTGACACTACTACCAATCAAACTCGATCTTTCATGCATGTTCAGTTGGACCGATCCCTGGATGACATAGTAGCTCAGTATCTAGTGGAGAAGAAGGAAATCTTAGGATGTGCCTAGTCCGATTTAGAGGATGAAAAGGTCAGCTTTAATCTGAATGAAGATGATCTGTTAAAGGATTCAGCGGGGGTACACATGGTAGATACACGGGTTCTCTTCTCCATGAGCAGCAGACTTTGGAAGGTGTTGAGGCCGAGTTAGAAGACCCTCAGAATCGGATGATTTCAAGTCTATCTCAAGAGGTGAACCTATATTATTCATCAACTCTGAAACAGAAAGAGGAAGATCGGAGTTGTTATAATTATTGTTTAGACTTGAAGAGTTTTCATTAAGAGTAGAGTTAGACAACCCATCAAAAGTGACATAGATATAAGTCAAATTAGCTTTATTTCTTGATTTATTGGATTCTAAAGGAGGTACATAGTATAAGTCAAGTAAAGTAAGTGGGGTGAGGGATTTGATGCCCTCATCTGTCGATACAAGATGTCTACTAGATGAAGAGCTAGCTAAAGTAGAGGTGCTCGAAGTAAGTAGTAACTGGAAAGGGCTTGAGTGGTTGCGCTACTTAGCTATCCCGAAATGGGTCATTCGCCGCTTCGAGTTCCTAACTTACTTAAGTTATCCGGCAACTTGCAAACCTTCCTTGATGTTAGAGGTTCAAGCTGCCTCAGGCATCTGCAAGGAAAGTTTTTTGGTTTTGTACACAATCTTCTTAGTGGTTCAAGATAAGGAAATATCCAAACCTTCTTTGGTTTTGGAAGGATCGCAAGTATCCCCAAGGATTATCCTAATGGAACTAGATGGTTGTTCCACAAAGTATTCCTTTAGGATAACTATGGCACCTATCTTGAAGCAATGCTCAAGCCTTGAATGTAAAGCAATTCTCCAAAACATAAGCATGCGTGATTGGGGCAAAAGTTAGGATCATTACTTTTTCTCAGTTCCTCCGGCCTTCTAGGTTCGAGTAGCTGAAAATCAGGTTTCTTTAAGAGATTCTTAAAGATTTTTTTGATTACCTCCCTCTTAAATGAATATGGTTTGTTTAGTTTATCCATAAGAGTAGGTGGACCGTAGTTACCTAGCGACGGGTATGTGTACTGTTGTTGTTATGGATATGGTTGAGGAGGAGGCGGCAAAGGCCATGGAGGCTGTTATGGCGGCTGGTAGGATGGCCTCGGTGGTGGTAGAAGAGGTGGAAGTGATGGCTGTGGAGCACGAGGTCTCTCATACTACTCTCTGGCTGGCTGCTTTCTCTTGTCTACTGCTATCACTGCCCATGGCTTCTTCTCATAAGCTTTATGTGACTTTGGCTTTATTGATTGATCTAGAAAGGCAACTATTTGGCTTCTCCTTATAAGCTAGCCACCTTATTGATTAGCTTCTCAAATATTTTGATGGTAAAACCTTTGAGCATGAAGGTGACTGCACCATGGATATTCTTTAGTAGAATCTCAATGGCATGTTGTTCAGACAACTACAATTTGCATTTCATACTCAAATTATGCCATCTGAGAATATAATCAATGAAGGACTCACCATGGTGTTATTGAGCTACAATGAGATCGCTTACAGTCGCCCTTTGTTGAGCTCTAGCAAAGCTCTTAATGAAGAGTTGCTCCAACTCAGTAAAAGTCTTCACTGAACTATTGGAAAGTTTAGCATACCAATCGAAGGCTATGCCTGCTAAGCTACTGACAAAGAGACTAAAGAGTAAAGCATCATTGCCACCAGCGTTGCAATAATTGGGTCTAAAATGCACAATATGCTACCTTGGGTTCCCGCTATCATCGAAGCTCTTGAAAGGAGGTGGCACAAAACACTTAGGATATTGGATGTCATCAAATTCCTCTAGGTAGAGTCTACCCTTTAGAACTGATGACCCTCCTAGAGCTTGAGTCAATGCTTCTCTCACTTATTGCTCAACCATGGTTTTGATGTCCTTTTCTTGTACAGAGGTACTATCCACTACCTTCCTATACAAGCTAGTGTTGCTCTACTCTACTAGTGATAAAGCCTTGACTGAATCCAAGACATGCAACAACTCTATATGACTAGTCTCTGCTATAGTAAGATGCATTGTGGTTTCAAGTGCCAAGATTACTGCTAGCAGATCCTCAAGCTTCTTCCCCATCCTATCTATTTGTTCATCCTTTTTCTTTAATTTCTGAAGGAGGTGTTAGGTCGAGTAGGCTATGTCATCCTGCTCGGCCGCATCACCTTCCAATGTCTGCTGATCACAGATGAGAGAACCCCTATTATCCACCATGTGTATTCTCATTAAATCCTCTAACAGATCATCTTCATTAGGATCAAAACTGACATTTTCATCCTCTAAATTAGACCAGGAATATCCTAAGATCTCCTTCTTCTCCACTAAATATTGTGCCACAATATCATCTAGGATTGTCTAATGAAAGGTATAAAAGATCGAGAGGATCACTATCAGCAAATAAACATCTAACCTCTATTGGAGAGCTAACCCTATTATGCTCGCTAGAAGAAAGATGCTCTCACCCTGGATGGAGTACTCTAGGAGGATCTATAGCCATGGGGGAAACTATGTTGTAGTCTTCATAGCTTGCTGAGGTGATGGTGGTGATGGGATGACTACAATACTCTGAGGTTGTAATTCCCTCCTTACCCTAACTCGAGGTTGGAAGAGCTCCCGCCATAATGTTTAGAGTAGATGGAACGGATCTCTTGTCCATAGCGGATCACCGCTCTTCTCTCGATGCGTCCTTCATGGCTTTTACTGGAATGGTAGATGATGGGACTTAGACTGGAGATGGTGGATGTAGGGTAGATCGGTGTGGTGGAGGCACCACCGACTCTCTCTGAATAAGAGCTCCTTCCTTGTGATGGGTAGTCCCCTTCAGTAGGATGTTGTCAGTATGATCGACGTGGGTAGCACGCTGATCGGGAAAGTCCATAAGTGTGAAGGTTGATTTTGTTGTGCCTCCCTCAGTGATATGTATGATGTACGCCTCCCGCCCCTCTCTGATCTACCCACACCTGTGGGGATCACTTATCTCAAATCAAATTGAGCTGTGGACGGCCGTCCATGCTCCACCAACTCTGAAGAGTCGACCTCGGCGACCCTCCTCTCACTGATAGGAGCTTGAAACTGCACTACGGGTGGAGGTGAAGCTGAAATCCTCATAACATCCTCTCTATCAGATCTAGAGAGGGGGTGAAACCTATTCTCTGTAATGAGAGGAGACACTACCCTAGGTGACTCCTCCACGGCAGCTTGAGAAACTGCCTCCAACTCCCTGGCTATGTGGGTGTGATACTGCTTGATCATATGGTTCTTATTTCGGTGCTGAGTCCTAGTAGGTCAAGCAGTATGGGAACTAGACCCACCTCAAGGCGTGCAATCGAATCATGGGAAGCCTTCCCCTTGGAAGGTGCTAATGAGTGCTAGCCCTGATCGGGAAGCAGGAACACGCACACTAGAATCGCTATTGTGGGTACTTCCACGCCTTCATCGTGAGGATCTTCAATGGATTCAACTGGATGACCAGCTTCTTCCCGATCACCACACTCTTGATGACTGTCGTGAGGGTGGTCCCCTCACATGTGATCCTATCCCCCCTCAAAGCCTCAACCAAAGTGGATGAGGTGGCATAGTCAGACTGCGGGAGGCTGGCCCGATCCAAGGCCAAGTCTATCCAAAAGGAAATGTGAACACTTATTTCTGTGCTGCCATTCAAAACTGAATTGATGACTAAAACTGATTAAAAGTTTGCAATGTTGAATAATACGTTTGAATCATATTTCTATTTTATTGGATTTTTTAATTTTGATTTAGAATTTGAACCCACACTTAACAACTTGAAAGTGTTAAGTGGGGCTCAAATGAATTTAGAAGAGAGATTTTGGAATTGATGTGAAAGGAGATTATTTTGAATGTAGAATCCATTTTCAACAAATTTGTGTATGTTAGAAATATGTTCAAATATTTTTGAAGGGATTGATGCTTCCATAGGTTCATTTTTAAATTTTATTTTTGAGTTTGGGGACCCTTCATTTAACAAATTTGAGTATGTTAAAGTAAAGGGTCAATTGATTTTATTTGTTTTGTGATTTTGGAATTTGCTCACTTAGTAAATTTAAGTATGTTAGGTGAGGTGTTTGAAAATAATTTTTTTGTTTATTTGTTTTTGAATCATATGTAAATTTGAAAATGGAATCTTCACTTAGCAAATTTGAGTATGCTAAATGAAGAATCCAAATAATTTTTTTTTTTTAAAGAGGATCTTTAGTTAGCAATTTTAGGTATATTATATAAAGGATCCATATGTTTTTTGTTTTGATGATTTTGAAAAGAGGATTCTTAGCAAATTTAGGTATGCTAAGGAAGTCCAAATGTGTTTCATGTTTTTGATGATTTTGAAAAGAGGATTCTTAGCAAATTTAGGTATGCTAAGGAAATCCATATGTTTCATGTTTTGATGATTTTGAAAAGAGGATTCTTAGCAAATTTAGGTATGCTAAGGAAATCCAAATGTGTTTCATGTTTTGATGATTTTGAAAGGAGGATTCTTAGCAAATTTAGGTATGCTAAGGAAGTCTAAATGTGTTTCAAGTTTTTGCAATTTTGATTTTGAAAAGTAGATCTTCACTTAGCAAATTTGAGTATGTTAAATGAAAGATCCAAATGTGTTTTTGATTTTAGATGTTTAATTTTTTTAATTTTGAAAAGAGAATTTTCGCTTAGTAAATTTGAGTATGATAAATGAAATATCCAATTGTTGTTTAAATTTTGGAAAGAAGATCTTCATTTAGCAAATTTGGGTATGTTGAATAAAGGATCAAAATGTATTTCATATTTTAATGTTTTAATTTTCTAAAAGAGGATCTTCACTTAGAAAATTTGGATATGTTAAATGAAAGATCCAAATATGTTTAAATTTTGAAAAGATGATTGTCAATTTTGAAAAGAGGATTATTGATTTTATTTTGAAAATGAAATCTTCATTCAATAAATTGAATGATGATATTCATTTGTGCTTTTGGAAAAAATGATTTTGGATTTTACTTTTGAAAATGAAATCTTCATCAAAATGAATTGAGTGAAGATGTTCATTTGTGCTTTTGGAAAATATGATTGTGGATTTTATTTTGAAAATGAAATCTTCATCAAAATGAATTGAGTGAAGATGTTCATTTGTGCTTTTGGAAAATATGAATGTTGGATTTTATTTTTGAAAATGAAATCTTCATCAAAATGAATTGAGTGTAGATGTTCATTTGTTCTTTTGGAAAAATGATTTTGATTTTATTTAAAATGAAATCTTCATCAAAATGAATTGAGTGAAGATGTTCATTTATGCTTTTGTGAAATATGATTGTTGATTTTTTTGAAAATGAAATCTTCATCAAAATGAATTGAGTGAAGATGTTCATTTTTTTTTTTGAAAATATGATTGTTGGATTTTATTTTTAAATGATCCTACATATCAATCAAGATTGTTAGATGAGGGTGATTTATGAAAATTTTTGTACAAACATTTTTATTATGTGCATTTTGAAGAAGTGCTTTTTTAGAAATTGATGTTTTTATAAAGAATTTATTTTTCTTTATTTTTGGAAAGAACCTTTCCTTACCATAAAAAATGGTAAGATGGAAGTCTTTAGTTATTTCCTTTTCATTAAAATTTTTTATTTTCACCTATTGGGGAACCCAATATGAGTTTTAAGACCTACACGGAGTGAGGTCCTAAAACCTAAATGATGTTGGCTAGCCTAGCTTAAGGATGAAATAAACTAGTGCCAATGAAAAGAAGGATAGTCTTGGGTTTATATGAAATATAAACCACTATTGATACTTGGAGATAATGATCATTTACCAAAGATGGAGAGAAACCATCCCCGACGGAGTCGCTAGAAAAATTGTGGTGAAAATAATATATTCTCATCTTCATCTTATCCTTTTTAAGAGATATATGAAGACAAAAATATACACCTTGTTGGGACACCACGTAGATCCACAGGTGTTCTTATTAAGGTCATCGGGTATGACATTTAAGAAAGGTGTACTATCTCGAAAGATAGGAGTCACCATCCTACAATGAACCTAATCACTTGAATAAGGCTCCTAAGGACTATGAGTCTTCGCATGTACCAGAGATTCTTCCCCTACTTTACATGGAAAAATAAAGCAGAGTTTATTTTAAATCGAGTTCATTAAGTTCCCTATGGAGGCAAGCCCCCATAGGTAATTACATCTAAGGAATGGGATTCCTTATGAATACTCTTAATTAAGATAAATGATTATTGTCTCCAAAGATTTCAAAGATAGGACTATCAATCAATTGATTTATTTTTGGAAGATCAAGTGGGATTGATAGAGAGGATGGAGTTATTGTTAAGATAAAAGAAAATAAGTAGGGGATGCTTATGATACTAGAAACCTCATAAGCATCCTAAATTATCCTATGGTTGGGCTTTATATTTTTGAAATTAAAATGATTCATTTATTTGAGTTGAATTTTTATTAAAAATCTTGGGCTTACAATTACATGACACAAAATCATGGAAATGCCTAAGAGGCAAGGATTTATGGTTGTAGCCCACAAAAGAAAGTAGCAATCTATGAACCTAAATCTAGGGAGCTTTGGCAAAGGCCAAAGCATGACCTAAATCTAAGGTGAAAATGAGTATTTGATTTACCTCCACAAGAGAGATAAACCACCCAACTGTTTGGACTTACAACTACCTGGGATGGCCCACCAACTAACTCCTCCTATGATTTTAAATACATGTCGGCAAGTCATACACTTTTACAAGATAGCTAAGCTGTTGTTTATTTATAAAGAGACTAAGTCCTTAAACACACTCCCTAAGAGACTAGATCATGTAGGGCATGATTTAATGACTTAAATCTAATGCAAATTTTGTTACATTTTATTTTCATTTTTGGACAATTCATTTGACACGGACTTATAGGATTCATATGCCTAATGCATGAGAAATTAGATTGTAGGCCAAAATCAGTAAGAAATGAGGTGTGTTTTCTCCATGACTCTCAAAGGTCAAGCCAATTTCTCTGGCATAGGTGGAAGCCCTCTATAACAAGAGTGAAATAAGATGCTTTTCATGCATGATGTGAAAAACATACAACATTCAGCTAAGGTATTGCTAAATCTTTTATCTTATTTTATACCCTAAGCTTTAGGTGGGGTTATGAGTTGTTAATTTTTAATTTTGAGTTAATTTATTGGATAGCAAATTTATTTTTTCCTAAGAACCTAATCGCATCCAGGCCTTTCATCAAAGCAAAGAAGAAACTAGGAAAACATGTCATCTTAATGCACAAGCTAAAAAATTTCAAACAATTTATAAAGCTAGCGCAAAAGAATAAGAGGCCATTTGTGGTCGGGCTCCACCGCACAAACCCAAAAATAAATTGGGTGGTCAATCTCTACCGTTATACAACCCAAATTACAAATGAATTAATTACAATCAAGAAGAAATTCATGTTATGGGGGGGTCTTCATTCTTCATTTCTTCTTTCTTCTTTCTTCTTTTGGTTGGTTGGAATGTGGTTGCTCTAAAGGTTCACATGGTACATAAGACATAGTCTTATGACCAATGTTCATCTTAATCCCCATAACAATCATTCCAAATCATAATTGCAAAATTACATGAAAATGGAAAAAAAGAAAGTAAATCGAACTAAAACTTACAAAATAGAGATTAGCTAAATAAACCACATAATCTCAAGCATGTATATGAATAAATTGGACTCAGAACCCCACACATGGGTAACCAAGTCCACCTGGCCTATTTTGGATTATGCTTAGGGGTATAAATAACATGCACAGAGAAAAAAAAGCATTTATATATTTTTATTACAGCTCCCCTTAAGCACAATCCCCTGTAGAAGATAATGGTTAAACTAAGCTTGCCTTATCATTTAGTCTACGCACATACACCCTAATATTCAAACTAAAACATTACTTCACAAAGCAAAAGAAAATATTAAACCATGCACCGTCCTAACATAGGACTAGAAATGGTGACTTAGCATAATATGTGTTCCATTTAAGGCTTGTGTGGTATGTCTTAGCTAGGCTTTAAGGTTTAGATTTTTTTAAAAATGAAAACGTTCAACTTAGAGGGTGGTTTCCTTTAAGTGGTTTAGTTGATTTGGTTGATTTTATTTGATGATTTGATTTGATTTGAATGAACCTATACTTGATTACTAAGTGTTGTAAAGAGAGGAAAAGAGAAGAGGACTTCTCTTTCCTCCCTATCTTAAGTAATTTCTAAGGTGGATTCATTAGTGACTTTTTGTTTAGTAAATGTTTTCTTATGTGTTTTAATTAATCGTAAGTTTAGATTTTCCCCAAACAAATCTATTAAAAAGAAAGGCATTTTAAGATTAAGTAAAATGAATTACTATTACAAAACAAACAACACTTTATTTCCTTTCAACATGTATAACATGCACATGGATGAATCCTAAGCATATCTATTCATGCAAATGAAAATATTAGCACACCTTCATGATAAATGCTAAGATATATTACTTAAGTAAATTTGGAATATTTCATGTATGCATGATTTTGTTAAGTAGAAAAGAGAGAGATTCTTTTATCCATTATTCATATACACATTTACATGTTTGAAAGACATAAGTGAGTATGGCGTCATTATTTTCTATACCAGGGGTGTAAGGTACAAGACCTACTTGGGGCTACTTAAAGCCTCACAACCCTGGGGTGTCTAGATTAATATACCACTTTTCTTAAATACATGTACATGTATAAATAAAAGTGCATGGAAAGAGAATCATGCAAAAGGTTTATGTTAGTTTGTTTGATTTTGGTTGTTTAATTTATATGTGCAAATGTGAAGGTCCCTCTTAAAGGCTAATATAGGAATGAATAGAAATGGATTTAAGCAAGTGTTGTGTTCTTTTCAAATGAACTATACACTTTGCAAATCCTATTCAAGACTATGTTAAAAAAGAAGAGAAGAAAAAGTCACATAATGCACATCTTATATTATACTCACATGCAAGCTCATAAGTAATTATAAGTAGCATACCTTTCATTTGCAATGTTTGACTTATATGTTTTGAAAGTAATTATTGGATTTAATAGTGATAATAGTCATTCATATTCTTACGTTAGCCAAAACATATGCAATTTGACATAAAGGAAATATTTCATTTTAATTTGATTTTTCAGAAGACATGAATACATGATTTTCATATGAAATACATATTTAGCATGCTATGAAAGAAATAAAGTGATGTAAGCATGTAATTTCACTCACCCTAATTAATTTCTAAAGACAATCCTATGGAATAAGATTATTTAACGTGAATCAAAGTTGGTTTAAGGAAATTTTGATTTTGTTTTGAGTTTGATTTGAATTTAGAAAATATGAGAAGGTTTTATGGTCCTAACCCATCTCCCACATGTGTATTTTGTTTTAGTTTAATTTTAGAACCATTAGATTGATTTTATATATTTTTTAGGTTAAGGTGTACATTAAGTCCATTAATTATCCATTTACTTACACCACTTTAACATATTTAACCAGATAATTATGAGCCAATGTATCACATAAAATCACAAGAATTTAAATCAGCAATGCACCTAAGAAAGAAAGGGGCCTAATGCATTTAGCTCACAATCAATGATTAATTAAGCCAAATGGTTTAATTTAAGTACTTTCTAATGGAGGTGGGCATTCTTGCTTTTGATGAGATTGAGAGAACTTGGGTATTGGAGGTGAGGGAAGAAGATATGTTGGATAACTAGTACTCTCACCAAGGATTGCCAAGGTTTGGCCACCAAGCTCTCAAACCACAAGAATAACTTAATAATTTATAATTGTCAAAAGATCTCCTTCATTCTAGTAAGGGGGGCTATTTATAGCCATTACAAGCATCTTTCAAAAGAAAAGAATTCAAAACATTGAGGGAAAGGTGGGTGGCCACATTAATGTGAAGCAATAAATTACCTCATTATTTTATACGATCCACTCATTTCAAATGCTATTATTTTATGTGGATTCAACCACCTCACATGACACACTTTGAATTTTTAAATGTAAAATTTCAAACATAGAGTTTCTAGAAGAAAATTAAAAATTACATAAATAAAAAAGATGAAATCATAAAATGGGCCTTAGCAAGCTAATGGGCTATGTCTTCTTCTTTCTTGAATTTTCTTGGGCTTTAGCTTAAGATCTTGTAAATGGACCTTTAGCTCTAATTTTTGGATCCTCATGATATTCTACATCAACTCCCCTGCCCTGGCCTCAATTGAACTCTGCTCCATAGAGTTGAAATCTAAGAAGTCTTCTACTAATTATGAGGCTAAATTCTCCAAATCAGTAACAGTCAATCATGTGTCTTCAGCTGGTGGCTTATTCTTCCAACGAATTAGAAAATGATGTTCAGAAGCTGGATTAATGGTTGCATCCTTAGTGATAATAGATTCTACTTCAAAGGAAGAGGGATTCTGCAAGTACGGTGCTACATCTCCTGCTAAAGAGTTAGACTGAACAAGTGGAGGTTTGTTAATTCTTTCATATGATTGAATATCTTCAATATTAATAACTAGATGAATGAGCATATCAATAGGCAAATCAAGGTGATAAGTGTTAGTTCCACTTTTCTTAAGAATTTTAAACGAACCACAAGCTCGTGCATGTAATTTCTTATATCTAGTAGTTTGATAATGCTCGCCGAATGTGAATCAATACATAATCACCTTTTATATTCTTTCATTGAACGATTATGATCTGCCTTAGAAGCATAGTTTCCATTACTTATAGTAATTTACTTTCTTATATCTACATGGAGGCTTTGAAAATCTTTAGCAAATGAGAATGTTGCATTAGAAAATACATGAGATGGTAGGTTTGCTACATCTATTAGTCATCATGGGTTTTGACCATAGACTATCTCAAATGGTGATTTTTTTATAGTTATAGAAATAGTACTATTATAGGAAAATTCTGAGGTTGGTAAATGTAAATCCCAATTTCTTAAATTTTTACCTACCAAGCATCTAAGCAAATTTCCTAAGGTACAATTATCTACTTCAATTTGTCCATTAGTTTGTGGGTGAAAGGCAAAAGAAAATTTTAATTTGGTACCTAATAATTTCCATAATATTTTCCAAAATATGAGACAAACTTAACATCTCTGTCAAAAATAATGGTTAAAGGGAGACCATGGAATCCCACTATTTCTTTAAAAATAATTTGGCTATATAAGAAGCATCATTTGTTTTTGAACAATGTAAGAAATGAGCCATTTCTTAGAACCTATCCACTACAATAAAAATACTATCATGTCCTCGAGTTGTCCTAGGTAATCTTAGAATAAAATCCATTGATAGGTCTTCCCAAGGCCTATAAGGAACTAGTAAGGCAGTGTATTGTCCAGACCTTTGTTTGATAGTTTTAGCCTGTTTACAAATTAAACATTAAACCACTAATTTATGAACATCTCATTTTAATGATGGTCAATAAAATCTATTTTTTAATAAACATATGGTCTTATCCTTTCCAAAATGACCAGCTACACTCCCAGCATGTAGCTCAGTGATAAGGAATTCTCTAAGAGAAGATCGAGGAATGCATAGTTATTTTCCTTTATATAAATATCTATTTATTATCAAGAATATACCTTGTAAAGTTATTGGTTTATCTAGGTATTCAAGATAAATTAGGTGAAAGTGAGGCCACACAATATAATCATCTTTAATACTATCAAAATCTAGGATTCTTAATTCTAAAGAGGAAATCATTAGGTTTACCCTAGATAAAGCATCAGTAGGTTTATTCTCAATTCCAGGCTTATGCTTTAGAACAAAAGAGTAGTCTTGTAAAAATTCAACCCATTTTGCATGTTTATGACTTAATTTTTGTTGAGTATTAATGATTTTTAAGGCATGATGATCAGAGTTAAGTATAAATTCTCTATGTAAGAGATAGTGTCGCCAATGCCTTAAGGATTGAATTACAACATAAAACTCTCTATCATAAGTGGAATATCATTGTTTGGCTTCATTTAACTTTTCACTAAAGAATGCTAGGATGATTCTCTTAACTTAAAATTCCACCTATCCCAATTCTTGAAACATCACATGTCACTTCAAAGGCTTTAGAAAATCAAGAAGTGTAAGGATTAGTGCAGAAGTGATAAGAACTTTAATTTGCTCTAAGACTTTTTGTGCATTAGGAGTCCAACAAAATTTATCTAATTTTAGTATATTAGTTATCGAAGCAACAATGGTACTAAAATTTTGACAAATCTCCAATAAAAAGTGTCTAAACCATGGAAGCTTCAAACTTCAGTAAAACTTTTAGGTGATGGCAATCTAAGATTGCTTTCACTTTAGAAGGATCAAGTTTAAGTCTAGTAGTGGATCTAATAAAGCCTAAAAAGATTATCTCAGCTAGCAAAAAAATACTTTTTTTAATTAATGTATAATTTCTCTTGTCTAAGTATTTCAAATACTTTTTGTATGTGTTGTAGATGCTCATTTTCACTTGGACTAAAAATCAGAATATAATCAAAATACACCACCAAAAATTTACCTTTATATGGTTTAAGAATAGTATTCATTAATCTCATAAATGTGCTATGAGCATTTGAAAGTCTAAAGGGCATGACAAACCATTCATAAAGTCCATCAGGGGTCTTAAAAGTCATCTTCCACTCATCTCCTGATCTAATCTGAATTTGATGATATCCACTTTTTAGATCAATCATTGAAAAAAAATTGCTCCTGAGATTAAATCTAACATATCATCTACTCGAGGAATAGGAAACTTATATTTGATAGTAATTTTATTTATTGCATGACTATCAACACACATTCACCATGTTCCATCTTTCTTTGGAGTTAATAATGATGGGACTACACAAGGGCTAAGACTCTCTTGAATAAAACACTTTTCTTAATAATTCCTCAACTTGTCTTTTAATCTCAACATGCTCGGTAGGGTTCATCCTATAATGCGGAAGATAAGGAAGTTGAGAACTGGGTAAGAACTCAATAGAATGTTGAATGTCTCTTAGAGGAGGTAGCTCATCGTGGAAGCTCATCAATATATCTTTAAAATTAGAAAGAAGAGAAGAGACCACAGCAGGTATGTGAGTCTCATTAGAGTCTCGTATGACTTCTTTTATATGTAATATGTGGAGAAGAAATGGATCAAAAAATTCTTTTCGTAAAGCTCCAAAACCTATTATTTCTATCTTTGGGGTCAAAGAAGCAAGAGTAGATGTTTTAAAGTAAGAATCAGAAATGATAGTATTAAGCCTAATAGTAGGATTTTCTTTGATAATTAATCAAATTTTGGCATTTTTCTTCAATAGAGGCTTAGGTTGCAAGTCAGAAGTTATTTTGTGTGGTGTTATGGAGGCTATTTTTTTACTGGCTTTATTGGTATGAGTTTAATAGTCTTATTATTATATTTAAAAATATAAGCATTTTCCCTATCATAGTGAATAACATTTATATCATACAACCAAGATCGTCCTAAGAGAATATGAGCAATGTCCATAGGGAGAACATCACACTAAATTTGATCTTCATAGCTTCCTATTTTAATTGGAACTAAATATCGATTGGTGATGGGAAGAGATGTATGATTTACCACTAACATGAAATGGTTGGTGTGGTTTAGATTTTAGGTTAGCTCGAAAGGTGTGTGTTGAAATGACATTCATAGCACTTCCTCCATCTATAACTAACCTACATCTCCTTTCAATACATAAAACATACATGCTAAAAATGTTCTTTCTCCTCCAATCTTCTCTCATTTTAATTACAGAATACATCATCTCATCACATTAACCTAAGGGACATCAATTAATTCTAATTTTTCATCAGATAATGGGGTGTCATCATAAACTTCTTCTAGATTATCATCTATTGGGTTTTCAACTTGTTCTAAAATAAGATTTGAGCTTTACATTGATTTTTCATATGACCCTTTTATGACATTTAAAACATATTACTTCTCTTAGCTCCCTTCAAAGTTTTAGGCAAAAGGGTTGGGTCATTTGGATGGGTGGGTTTAACAATAGATCTATGGGATGAAATGGAAGGTACTTGACTTTTGGTTTTAGAGATGAAAATAGATTTCTCTTGTTGTTCAACTAATAATGCATAATGTAATGCATCCTCTAAAGATTGTGGGTCAAATAATTCAACTTCATTTCTAATGTCAGTCCTAAGTCTAATAACAAATTTATTAGTTAATTTTCAATCATTATCAGAACAATTAGTTCTAGAAACTAGATCTTCAAAATTATTCAAGTATTCAATTACAAGATGATTACATTATCTTAAAGTTAATAATTGACTATGTAGCTTCTTATCATGATGCCTAGGATAGTACTTTGCTCTTAACATTTCTTTCATTTCTATCCAAGTGAGATTTGTCCTTTCTAATCTTTATTCTTTAGCTAAAGTATTTGTTTAATAAATTTTAGCATGCTCTATCAATTTCATTTTAGCAAAAGTAACACTTTGGTAATCATCCATTTTATATCAATCAAAGAAGTCATCCATTTGAACTAACAATCGAGAAATTTATTTGAGTCATGTATACCATCATAAGTTGGGGCTTCTACTTTAACTCTTGAGATGGATCATTAGAGTTTTGTATAGTCTTAAAATAATTTTCTCCCCTTCCACCATTTCTAGCAATTGATGGTCTTCTAAGTGGTAGCTTTTCTCTATGGTTTGGATATGAATCTTCTTCATCTATCCCTATTGGCACAGTCTGAGCAAGTATTAGAGAAGGAGTTGGCACTCTATTATTTTGTAGATGAGCTATAAAAGTTTGCATTTGTTGTTTAAGTTCTTGCATTTGATTCTTACTTTCTTCTAATATTTATTGAGTTTTTAATTTATTGTCATGGATCCTAAGATTTAAGGCATCAACTAATCTAGTCAAATTTTCAACTTGATCTTGAGAGATAGATTTTGGTGCCATGAGATTTTTTTTAAAGAAAAAAGGATATATAAAAAGGGATCAATGAAAAAATGAAATAAAATAAACAAGTATAATATAATTGTGCAATCAAAGTGAAATTTTAGGCTAAGAGAACTTTCAGGTGAGAAGAGGGGTACAAGACCACTTAAATCCCAAGCTCTCCTTGGATAGTTTAGGTCTTTTTGATAAAGTTCTATTTAGCTTCCAAAATCAATAGGTTTAACACACTTATATTATTATGCAGGCATATGTTTTTATTTTTTTTAATGCAATGAAAAAATGATCAAATTTATCGCTTTTTTTTCTTAAGAAAGCAAGTTATCATAAGTTAATCAAAGAAACTTATAAAATTAACCATAAACAATAACAAAGATAATAAAGCAAGTAATTTTATTTGCACTAATGGCTAGGTTGTTTTTAGGGTGAAGCACTACCTCACTAAAATGCTCTCCTTTTTTCTTTAATCACATAATTGGAAAATGACTAAAATCTATAATGAAGCTTACTAACTAAAATTTTATGTTATCACCATAAACTTGCAAGCAATATATCTTTCCAAGCTACTGATATGTATTTAAACTATCATATAAAAGAAAATTAATTAACCTCACAAGTTGAAGAAAAACTCACAAGTTTGAAGCCAAGTCCACTACTTGAGATGCTCCCATTGTTGAAGCAAACTTTTGACCAAATTTGCTTCTTCCATGCTTCACTCTGATACCAAATTTGATGGAGATAGGCATTCTTTCTTTTGTGAGATTGAGAGAACTTGGGTATTGAAAGTGAGGGAAGAAGATATGTTGGATAACTATCGCTCCTACCAAGGATTGCCAAGGTTTGGCCACAAGAATAACTCAATGATTTGTAATTGCTAAAAGATCTCCATCATTCTAGTAAGTGGGGCTATTTATATCCATTACAAGCATCTTTCAGAAGAAAAAAATTTAAAACATGGAGGGAAAGGTGGGTGGCCACATTAATGTGAAGCATTAAATTGCCTCATTATTGTATGTCATCCACCCATTTCACATGCTATTATTTTATGTGAATTCAATCACCTCACAAGTCATGCTTTGAATTTTTAAATGCAAAATTTCAAACATGGAGTTTCTAGAAGAAAATTAAAAATTACATAAATAAAAAAGATGAAATCATAAAGTGGGCCTTAGTAGGCTAATGGGCTATGCATTCTTCTTTCTTGAATTTTCTTAGGCTTTAGCTTGAGATCTTGTAAATGGACCTTGAGCTCTAATTTTCGGATCCTCATGATGTTCTACATCACTTTCATAACCCTTCCCACACATATGGGTTAGATTTGATTTCCTTAAGCTACTTAGGTTATTGAACACCTAAGTATCTACCCAAGAAGGATTTGGTTAAATTCAATTTTATTTAATTTTAAAATTTTGATTAATTAAGCCATTTAATAAAGTAATTAAACTATTTAATTAATTTTCACCTTAATTATATTTTTATCCAAATGAAAATAAACTTAGGAAAAAAGATTTGGGAGAGAACTCCTAATCTCACTCCCTAAGTCGATTCACTATTCTAAGGTAATTAGCAAATTTAATTAATGAATTTATCACCCTTTAATAGGTTAATTAATCATTTAATTAATTAAGAGAGTAATTAGGAGTGAATTAACAAATTACCATAATTAAACTATTAATAAATTCCAAGAAAATTAGGGGAGGCAAGTCATCCCACTAAACATATGCGAGAAGTTTGGAGTTAATCAATGGAATAATTAGAGAGTAATTATCATAATTATATTTCTAATAAAATTTAAATTGCATAAAATTTATTGTTCAAAATCAATTAAACTTAATTTTATATTATTCTCCTTTGAAATATCTTCAAAATGCATTTGTGTTTGCATTTTTTTTATTTTTCTACATTTAGTTATGTAGTTTTGAAGTTTATATGATTAAAACTTAATTAGGAGGCCTAATTAATATTAATCCCTTCAGCGCCACGTGGATCACTGATGTGGCATGCGCTTCCACATGGCATGATGGGATTCGTCACTTAAGTTGTCACATCCTATGTTGCGTCAGTCAGCGGCGCTACACGGTTTCTCCCTGGACCGTCCGATCAGAGATCGGATGATCAAGATTAAACCCATAGTTCTAATAGGATAAATCAGAGGATCTCACGTATTTTAATCAAGATCATCCATCCAAAATATGCGGGATGGACAGTCCATGATCCATCCCTACACTCGCCTATGGGAGTCCATCCCTTAAGGCTTGATCTGAGCTCAATCGAGCTCGGATTGAGCTAGGATTGATCACACACCATCTATGAGCAAGCACAAAGACATCCAGCAATACGTAACTGAAACGAAGTACTTTCTTTCACAAAGGACCAAGTAATCCTACACTTAAGCGATTTTGAATCCATACCTCACCAAAGGCTATCACCGGTGCTCCCAACCATCGAGGTACCATTGCCTAGTGGAGATGAAGCCCTGTTAAAAGTTTAAGGCTTAAGGCTGAGTAGATCTTTCAATTGACCAAACTCCTCCTCATAGGCTTGTGGCTTTGGTCTAGCTACCTCCTCCCATGCTTATAAGAAGCTTTGGGTAAGCTCAATTGAGTCCTCTGAAGGTGCTTTAAGGAGGAATTGAGCTATGGTGGTGAATTGAGCAAAGTGGAATTCCTTCCTACCTCCCCTATTTTCAGCTTGAAGAAATCGAGAATGGAGAAATGGGAAATGCTTGAGGAAGCTTAGAGGAACTTGGTGAATCTTGTTCTGAGTTCTCTAAGCTCAATCGAGTTGAATGATTCAAGTTCAAGTGAAATTAGGGGGAGTATATCTTCCCCCACAAGGATCTGACAGCCGAGCTTACACATGCCATTTTGATCAAATTGATGTTAGGTCATTTTGGATGCCATGTGATTCGGTTTGGCCAGAGGAGTGGTGTGGTGAAGTTCCCATGTGCTCATTTGAGTGGAGGAGTGGTCCCATGTGGAAGGTCAATTTTGGCCTTGGGTTGGGTTTGGCTAACCCAAACCCATTGGGTCATGTGCACCACACTCACTAGTGTCCACTCAGTCCACTAAGAGGGTGCCAAGTGGCCATGAAAAGGATATGACCAAATTCCAAGTGGAATTGGACATGGGTTATCTCTTGACCTAGGGGTAAAATGGTAATTTAGCTTTGATTTTACTTTGGACAGATTTAGAATAGTTTAAAATTGGGTTGGTCCAAATTTCAAGTAATTTGGAGTTGGTTTGATGTCATTTGGCTCATGTTGACCCATTTAGGTCAAAATGGGTCAACCTAGGTCAAGTTGACCAATTGGTCAAATTTGGTCAAACCAAGGGTTGGGACAAATTCATTTGACCATTTGGAATATGTTGGCATCATTGGTTTGGTTCAATTTGGTTTATATTTGATTTTGGTTCATTTGATTTTGTTTAGGTCAAATAGGTCAAGTTGACCAATTTGACTCATTTGACCTAATTAGGTTAGGTCATGGGTTGGTTTAGGTTTGGTTTGTCATTGAAATGTTTTGCAAGCATTGGTTTCAATCAATTTTGGTTTGATTTGACCTTTTAGGTCAAGTTGGGTTTATGGTCAATTGGGCTAGGTTGGGCCTATTTGGCCAATTTAGGCTTTGGTCAAGTTCAACAAGTGGTTTCGAATGAATTTGATCCATTGGTTGCAATCAATTTGGCTTAGATCAAGATTTCACATATTTTGACTTTTTAGGTCAAGTTGGGTCAACTTGGGTAAAGTGACCAATTAGGCTAGGTTAGGCTCAAATGATGGCTTGGTCAAGTTCAAATATTGATCATGAATTAGTTTTGATCAATGGTTTCAATCAATTTAGCCTATGGTGGATTTTGGCTAGTTTAGGTTTCATTTTGGCTAAGTGTTGACTTGGTCAACCCATAGGTTTGACTTGGTTTGACCCAATTTGAGTGCTTGATCACCTTATGATGATTGTTGCTCATAATGTGAGGCTTAGGTGGGCTACGTTCAATCCAATTTTTGTAGGATTAGAATTTGGCTCAAAGGAATACTTTAGGTCACTTTGGGTCAAGTGAGCCTAAGTGGATCAATTTACTTTATCAAGGCTTGAATCAAGTTTGGTTGAACTCACATATAGACTTATGATTGAAATATAAATCCATTTGCAAGTGATTTGGAGTCAAATGGGTTTAGATTCATTTGACAATTTCAAGTTCAAAAGGGTGAACATGAGTTTTAATTGGGTTTAATTTTGAATTTAGTTTTAGTGTGATGATTGAAGTTTGTGTTTATATTTGGATTCATGATTGAAGGATTGATTGAATCATGAAGAAAAATTAGGGGTTTGGCTTGATTTGAGTTTGATTTGGCTAAGTTCAAGAATTTGACTTGAAAGGCTTAGGTTGAATTTTGATTAGATTTGGATTTGAGTTTTGAATTTAGTTTTGGTTTGATGATTGAAGTTTGTGTTTATATTTGGATTCATGATTGAAGGTTTGATTGAATCATGAAGAAAAATCAAGGGTTTAGCTTGATTTGAATTTGATTTGAGCTGAGTCCATAAGATGGAATCAAAGGGCTTAGGAAAGATTTTTTACGATTTGGAATTCAATCATGGGCCTCAATCATTTGGAATTGATTCATGATTTGAGAAAATCCATTAAAATTGATTTAAGGTTTGAGAAAATCAATTAAGTTGGAATTATTTTGAGTTTTGATT
Organism: Cymbidium sinense; assembly: GCA_021442155.1. Taxonomy (NCBI): domain Eukaryota; kingdom Viridiplantae; phylum Streptophyta; class Magnoliopsida; order Asparagales; family Orchidaceae; genus Cymbidium; species Cymbidium sinense. The sequence continues at coordinate 143,051,845 of CM038221.1, read as the reverse complement.
TAGAATTGATTTGATTTGAAGTTTAAAGTTGATTTGGATTTGAGAAAATCAATTAAGTTGGAATTGATTTGGAATTTGAAGTTGGTTTAATTTGGAGTTTGACTTGAAAGAAGAAAGTAAGTATTTGGATCAAGCTATAGGGTAGGCAAGTTTTCCTAACACCCCTAAAGCATGACCTACTCCTATGGCTAACTCTTCTAAGCCTGTTGGGGCACAGAGTTTTTTAAGAAGCCATGAAGTCAGCAAGAAGTGGTAGGAAGCTATTGTTGCTAAAGCTATGATTCTATTTGGACAACTCAGTTTAGAATCTGTTGTATTGCAGCTATTTATACAAAAATAACTAAAATGCCCTATGAACATATAAGTTGAATAATTTTAAACAAAATGAAGAAGGATTCATGTGGTCACCCCATGTAGCCAGATAAAAGCTTGTTGTTGTTGTTGTTGAAGGACTCTTCACTTTAAGGTCAAAGAAAGCAAGAAAAAAAAGGAAAAGCATTGAAATCACAAGAGAGATATCAAACATAAGGCTACTTTGAATTCAATCTTGCATATGAATCAAGAAACTACAATTATCAATTTATTTTGGAAGGCAATTTTTTTTGAATATCTTGATAAACATTTAAGAATATAATGATTTCAAAAACTGGACCAATAGAATAGTAAGCTTTTGGGTTTGTTCAACTCTGACAAAACAATAAAGAGGGTAAATATACAATTAAAAAAAAAGAATGTTTCATAACATTGGTAAAATCTACATCAGGATAGTTTGAACTTGATTCTAATTGATGGATATATTGAAATAGTACAAGTTATAAATCAAATGAAAGTTTAGAAATTGAGAGTAAAAAATCATATCAAAGTCAAGAGAGTGCTACAATTTCAAGCAAATTTATTAAAAAGTCAAAATTCAACTGAACCTCTTGAAACAATCATAACTATCAATATATACAAATATGTTCCTTCAGTATTAACATTATTATGAATCTTCTTGGAAGAATGTACCATTCCTAGAGTACAAAGTATCGAAAGCTCATATATATCATATATATAATTGCGCACATACACCAACAATAATTATTGTAAATGTTTGATACATGCTAGGTACAATGTCCAATATGTGCCAAGTTAAAAGGGATAAGGCACATGATAAAAGTAAATGTCAAGCCTCATTTCCTTCATGATAAAATAAAATGTCTAGCCTCATTTCCTTCCATGGAACATGACACATTACTCATTATCATTTACCTTATATTTTTATTTATTAATATTATTAGTTGTTTCAATACTTTGATTGTCTTATTCCATTTTTTTTACTTTTGAATTCTATAACATTTATGTTTAAGATATTCGACTATAACCTATTTGAAGGAACTAGAATCAAAACTTATGGCTCTAGCTTACAAAAAAAATTACTCCAGCAAATAAGCTCAACATAAAATATTTTCTACATTCAAGCAAATCTATATGTTTTATTTATATATATCAATGATATATTCTAGTTGTAAATTCACCCAATGTTTTCAAGGTATTTGGTATTGCCATTAGTATATTGTGCCCATCTTGAGACAAGCTTCCATCCAAATATTTCTTAAATTAACTTTATTGTTTGAGAATTTGAATCCAAGCTTCAACTATACCTTTATCTTTATTGGTTTCTAATGAATATCGTTATGTGTATAATAGATTTTCATGATAAAACAAGCCAAGTTACAATTTATATTCTAATTACTTAGCATCTAAGAGGAATAGACAAAAACAATGAAGAAAAGACTAGCACAAAAAGCAATTTAAATATATATAACACAGAGCATACCTAATATGGAAAGAAACTTGATTTTTTCCTTTGCATACTTTTGGATTCATTGAAAACCAACTCTAATCATCATCAACTAGCATCATGCACAAAGCACCCTAAATTATTAGGTTTATTCTCATTCCATCAACAGATTGGATTCTTTTCTAAAAACCTCTATTCAAGGTTGTGTATATAAGAAGCAGTGATAACTAGGAGAATACTGGTTTTGTTATATCATAAGGCTATTCCTCTTAGGTTTCTCAAGGGTTTTAGACATTGGCCTTCCATTGATTAATCAAACTAACTCTTTTCTTCTACTTTGTAATTAAAAAATTTGGAGAGGAAAGTTTCCAATAGTTGGGATCAAAGCACAAGTTTGAACCAACACAGAAAGTACTTCCCAAAGAGGCCTTTTTCTTCTATTTTATATCAAATAAATATGAAAAAATGGATAATTCAAGCAAATATTCCTCAGAAGATCTAGTTTTCTGAAACATAAAATAGATCCATACCTAGAAGATAGAATGAGGTTGAGATTTACAATAAACAATAATAGATGCCAAACCAAAGCACAGCTAGCTGAATCTTAAACCTAAAAGAATTAGCAAACCCCCTCGAATCCCCTGTCCAGCACCTTAATCATAGTATACTCCCAAGCAATTAGATAAATTAAGTACATATTTTGCGCATGTTATCAATCAACAACAAAAGATTATAAAGTAGACTCACCACGATGTCGGAGATCTTGAGACCATCCAATGAACTGAAGGAGAAGACACCCAAGACATAAACAATCAGTGGGCTTCTACAAATCCCGGGTCCACGCACTGACGCTTACGTTCCTAAAATGCAAGGCTTGAAAAAACCAATCATATAATTCACGTAAATCCCTCCTTATATTACGAATTGGAAAAATGAAAACAAAACCTTGAATGAGAAGAGAAGATGGTGGAACAGAGTGGAAGAAGATGACTCGAGGGGTGTTTGTTCTCGTGCAATAAGAAGGATGCAGTGCGACAAACTGAATCAAAGAAGCTCGCTCGTTCCATAGGTTGGATTTTATGAAGCGGGGTATTTTAGAGAGCATTGAATCAAAATCTCAGGCCATAGTTTCGTCCCCCAGGTCGCAGCTTCACGACAGCTTCGTGTGAAATTCGCAAGATGTGGGAGATAAGCTACGAAACAAACAAATGTGTGTTGCATTTTACACCATGACGCGGGTTGTCAGCTACCCCAAACAGGCCCTAAGTCTCTAGGGTTAGGTTAAGTGTTCACCTAATTATTAGAAGTGTCATAAGATAAAAGGAACTCTTAATGTCTAAGAGAAGTCCTATGTCTAAGATGGAGGGGTTGGGAGCTCATTCTAAAAATGAGTTCAACATACACTTTCTACTTAAACTAGCCATCATGAACTAACATGCTCGAGGAGAGGACTAGGGTAAGTCCCCCAGTGGCGCCTTTCCTCTTGACTACTTCAATTCTGGGTCCACCCCTTCTTTGTGACTCCCTACTTAGTAGTCACCCTTAGTCAGGTTTGATCTATTGCGCCGTCAATGGGTCACCCCAGCAGTTGATCCTTGCTTTGGAAGATGTAAGTCTGCTACACTTTCTTCCTAAGTATAGCTGTTGCACGCTGACGGGTAGCCCTAGGTCGGATAACATCTGTCAAGTTGACATCAGACTATCCCAGCAATCAATTCCTCTTTAAGAAGATGTAACTCTACATGCTTTCTCTCTAGATTGATTATCGCACACCAACGGACACCTTAGGTGGGTTGGTTATGGCTATGTAGACAATAACCCACCCGATGGATACACCACTCTTGGCAAATGTAAGACTATTATGCTTTCTCCCAGAGTTGGCCACTGTATACCTATAGGCTTTCTTTTATAGGGTTCTGGATAAAGCCTCTAGCGGCACCTCCCATGTGGGTATTCTATTGGGATCACGTACTTAGCCACCCCATTTAGACACTACCCGGGTTACTTTTGGATTGGGCAGTTCCCCTTTCCTAGTAGCCACCCCCAGTAGTTGGAGAATTTTTCTGGATATGCATTCTCCCTTGGTCGAAGTCCAGAGATAAGACTAGCTAATGAGCTCCTTCGTGTGTTCCCTCGTACACCAATAGGGTCCATGTAAACATATAGATAAAATATATATTTTTTCTTGTGGATTAGGAGGAAAACCCGCATTAGTATATTTTTCCAAGCAGCCATCCTATCTTTAGGGTAATGTCAGCAAAACTCCTTATAGAATCGTCGATTACTGAGTGAGATATGTCCCGTGTCAAGACTCTCCCTAGTTCAACTCTTTGTGCCACCAACATATCACCGGCGATCATCCTTAGTTTGAAGATATAAGTCTATCATGCATTCTTTCCAACACGACATTCACCGATGGGAAGCCTTAGGATAGATTCAATTTATTTTATCAACCAATTACCCAGTGGTTCCTTATTTAAAAAGTTGTAAATCTACAAGCTTTCTTCCTAGCTTGACCATTGCACACCAAAAGGCACCCCTTAGGTTGGTTAGCTCTACCCCATGGCCGGTAGACTATCCTTTTGGATTTGTAAATCTAAGATAGGTCTAGGATTATATTAGCTCATTCTTAGTAGATCCATCACTCACTGACATGGTCTATCTAGAATTAAATTATTCTTGACTACTCTTGAGTCGATGTGAGTCCACAGTGGTATTCGCTCAAATAGTCGCCTTAGGATTCAATTTGTCTTGCTATCAATCGATCACCCCAATGGTCCCTTATTTAGGAAGTTGTAAGCTACAAGCTTCCTTCCCGACTTGACCATTACACACCGAAAAGGCACCCCTTAAGTTGGTTAGTCCTACCTAATGGCTGGTAGACTATCCCTTTGGATTTATAAATCTAAGATAGGTCTAGGCTGATATTAGCCCCTTCTTAGTAGATCCATCACACAGTGATATGGTCCATCCCAAATTAAATTGATATTGGCTATTCTTGAGTCAATGTGAGTCTACAGCGGCATTCAAATAGTCACCTTAGGTCGGGTTCAATTTATTGTGCTATCAACCGATCACTTCAGTGGTTCCTTGTTTAGGGAGTTGTAAGTCTACAAGCTTTCTTCCTGACTTGACAATTGTGCACCAAAAGGAAACCCCTAGGTTGGTTAGTCCTACTTGATGGTTGGTAGACTATCCCTTTGGATTTGTAAATCTAAGGCAGGTCTAGGCTGATATTAGCCCCTTCTTAGTAGATCCATCACACACTGATAGGGTCCATTTCATCAAATCACCATCCTCCTTTCAGGGGAGTCCAATTAAATCCACCTTATGCTGAGTGGATCCGAGCTCATATCTCTAGCAAATGTGTCCTCAAAACCAAATCATATCCTCTCCCCAGTGGATGCCCACCAATTAAGTCAAATCAAATTTCTCCCCTGTGACGTGCAATCTATATCCACTCTCCAATAGAGCCCTCATGAAATCAAACCAACTCAAACCTCTATCCTAGTGGATAACCTGAACCTGCTTCCTTAGTGGAAGATTCATACACTCATCGCCAATGAATCTTTTCTCTCCAAATCATATCTAACCAACTCAAACTCTTATCCTTTATAGATAATCAAACCTCGCTTCCGGTGGAAGGTTCACATACGATCCCTCGTGGATCCTTTCTTTCTCTCTCTATGCCCTGATAAGTTCACACTAAGATCTGTCTACATCTCGGGTTTAGGGGTAGATCGTTTCTATTAGTGCTTGTGATTCTTTGGACATTGTTGATCATCTCGATCAACTCCATTGTCGCACCTTGTCAGTTACACCACACCTATTAGGGGTTCTTTTGTTGATCTCACTTTTGGAGTGAGTTTTCAACTTCTTCATCATAGATCTAGGACTCTTATAGACACTAAAAGCTCCTTAGTCTTAAGACACTTCTTGTGATTAGGTGAACACCTAACCAACCCTACTTAGAAGAAGGTTTAGCCATAGAATAGGTTATGCTTTAGGGACTTAGGAAAACTTTCACCATAGCCTAAATCCAACCCATGCTTTCCTTCTCAAACCAAACCTCAAATTCAAATATCAATCCAAACTCCAAATCATAAATCAAATTCCATGTCAATTGATTCAATCCCATGATCAAATCCAAATGCCAAAACCCTTCCTGAGCCCTTTGATTTTGTCTTATGGACTTAGCTTTAACCAAATTTAGATCAATTGATTTTCTAAAATATCAATTTAATCTCTAATAAAATATCAAATCATAAATCAATTCTAAACCAAACAAATCAATCTCAAATTAAATCTAAGACCAAATTTCCCTCCTAAGTCTTATGAACCACTCTCATAAACTTAGCCAAATATCAATCCAAACTATCCCAAACTCAATTGATTTTTTTATAAATCAATTATTCCTTCATTTATATTCACAAATATAAATGAAACCTACCCTCCAATGACCAACAATAAATCAAACTAAATCAATTCCCCACTTAAGCCATTTTGACCAACATCCTTAGGTTTGGTCAAGTTTGCTTCCAAATCACTCCAAACTCAAGTGATTTTCTCATAACTCATTTATATCTTCATTTTTTATTTCCAAATATAAATGAAATATTAATTCAAAGAGCTAAAACCAAATCCAAATCAAATATAAAAAAAATCCAATTTTTTTTTATCCAATTCCTTGAACTTGGCTAAATGCTACCCAAATCAATTCAAAACCCATGGATTTCTTCATGATTCAATCATTCCTTCAAATATAAACATAAACTACAATTATAAAACCAAATCCAAGCTAACCCAAGTCAAACCCAAGTTAGCCATTTTGACTTGAAATTGTCATATGAACCAAAATCCATATGGCTTCAAATCACTTGCAATTGGATTTATATTTCCATCTCAAATCTATTTATTAATACAACTAAACTTGAATGAAGCCTTGATTAAGCCAATTGACCCATTTAGGTCCACTTGACCCAAAGTGACCTAAAATACCTTTTTGAGCCAAGTTCTAATCCAACCCAAATTGGATTGAACTAAGCCCATCCAAACCTAATATCATGATCAACAATCATCCTAGGTTAATCAATTGTCTTGAATTTGGTCAAACCAAGTCAACCTAGCCCATTGATCAAGTCAACACTTAGCCCAAATGAAACCTAAACTAGCCAAAACACATCATATGCCAAATTGATTGAAACCTTTGATTCAAACCAATTCATAATCAATGATTGAACATGACCAAACCCTCAATTGAGGCAAACCAAGTCCAATTGGACATTTGACCCAAGTTGACTCAAATTGGCCTAAAAAAGATAAAATAGGTCAAATCATAATCCAACCCAAATTGATTGTTGAACTTGACCAAAGCCATTATTGAGCCCAATTTAACCATTTGGTCAACCTAACCTAACCTAACCTAGCCCAAATTGAACTAAAGGGTCAAATTAGCCAAAATCCAAATTAATTCAAAATTAAATCCAATCCAAAGCCTACAATCATTTTCAATTAGCTAATTGAACTTGACTCAACACCTAACCCAACCCAATTTGGTCAAATTGTCAAATTGGTCAACTTGGCTCATTTGACCTATATGAACCCAAATGAGCCATAATCACATCCAAAGCAAATTGAACCAAATCAATGATACCATTATGCTCCAAATAGTCATGTGAACTTGACCCAACCCTTGGTTTGACCCAATTTGACCAATTGGTCAACTTGATCCAACCTAACCCAATTTGACCTAAATAGGTCAAATCAAGCCAAATCAAACCATAAAACTCCAAACCACTTAAATTTGGGCAAACCACTTTTGACCCATTTCTAATCTGCTAAATCAACCCATAGCCAAATGACCACTTTGCCCTTGGGTTTAGGGCATCCCATGAGATAAGACACTTGCACTTTTGGTCATTTCCTCCCCTTGGCCACTTGGCACCCATTCATAGGTCCACTTATGCACCAAGGACCATGGCTGACCTGACCCAAGGGTGGTTGGGTTGGACATGACTCATGGGGAGGTGAAATAAACTCCCCATTCCTATTGAAGCATTTCAAACCACCAAGGACACCCACTACTCCCATGGCAGCCACCTCCACCCTTCCTCCACTCATGTGAGGCCAAGTGGAGTGATTCTCTACCCAAATCAAGCTCCCCATCATAGCCATTAATCTAAGAAGCTGAAATCATCACCACCATCCAAGCTAAATAAAGAGGGGGTATACCCCCCTCATTCTCACTCAAACACACACATTCACACTTGATTCAACCCTAGCAGCCAAAGAGAGAAATCCTAGAGCCTCCCCTTGCATTTCCTGAGCTCTCCAAAATTCTCACTCTCGGTTTTACATGAAATCAAAATAGGGAGCAAACCATTGATTCCCATTTCCCCATTTCGCAACCAAAGTATAATTAATTTTTCACACACCATCCTTGGACCTAGACGAGCCAAAATAAATAATTTCCCAAACTTCTCGATGGTCGAAGGGTAGAGTTCGATCAAGACTGATTGCTTACATGTCGTGGGTTGGTCCTCCGAGCAAACAACACCAAATCAAGGCTTGTGTGGCTCAACAGGGCTTCATTTCTACTAAACAAAGCTTCCTCAATCGTTGAAACTGCCGGTCACAAGCTCCGATGAGGTATGCCATTAAAACCGATCATTAGCTCAAAATAGGTTGGTCGTTCATGAAGGAAACTTATATCTCATGCGATCTCCACCGTTATATGTGTTTTTTGTACTTCCCCGAAGGTGTGGGATCAACTTGAGTTTCATCCGAGCTTGGGTGAGCTCAGATCAAGCAATGATCGGTGGACGGTATTCGTCGCTCGCCACTCAGGAGGAGACAGATCACAGACCATATGTTCCACATGATCAAAATGGATGGTCCTAATCTGATCACGCGTAGAACCTCTCTTTTCTCCTTCAAAATCATACATTAATCGTGGCCATCTGATCTTAGATCGGACGGCACATGCCGAAAGTGCATTTCACCATCATCCGTGTCAGCACCTGATTTGATAACTTAAATAACTAATCCTGTCACGCCATGTCAGTCGCCACATGGCACCGACAAGATTAGGGGTTAATTAATCTATTTTTAATGTTGAAACTTCCAAAATTCATAATTAATTATAAAAAATCCAAAAAAAACAAATGAGGGCTCATTTTAAAGGTATTTTAAAGGGGAATTCATTAAAATTATTATTAAATAATTTTGAACAGTAATTTCTACTTAATTAAGGTTTAGTTAAAAAATTAATTAACCTAATTACTCTTTGATTAATTATCCAATTAATTTCAAACTTTTCATAGATGTTTAGGGGGTGACCTCTATCTCCCCTATTTTTCTTGGGATTTATTGGATAATTAATTGGGAAAAATAATGGATTAAGCCTTAATTACTCTCCTCTCTTAATTAATGATAATTAGACAAATGAACTATAAATTAATCAATCAATTAAGCTTATTAACCTCTGTTAATGGTGATGAAGCTTAGGGAAATGGATTGAGGCCCCTCCTTCAATCCTTTCCTTAAATCATCTCCATTCCCTCTTAAATAATTAATAAATCAAAACCTATTAATTAATTAATTAACCAAATTAATCAAAATTAAATCATACATGAACTTTAATTAACTAATTGAAAGGATTTAGGGATTGAGACTTAGGTTCTCTTCTTTTCCTTTTTCCCTAAGTTTATTTCATATTAATGATTGAGGATAATTAAGATTTAATTAGATGATTAATGAACTTAATCAATTTGATTGAATATACTTCCCTAATTAACTCTTGGGTAGCTCTTTGGGTGTTTAATAACCTAAAGAGAGAGCTAATGAAATTATGGTTGGCTCATATGTGTGAGAAAACCATAAGAGTAAGTGAGCTCCTTAAGCTTAATTAATTAATAATTATGAGCTAATTTCATTAGTCCCCTTTCATTTCATTGGATTATTGCTATTTACTTTTCTATGTGGTTGCATATCATATTAGCTCATTATTGTTTAATTAATTACCTGAAGGTGACAAAGGTAAGAATTAGTTAATTGATTTAATCCATGATTAACTTAATTAATCTATAAAATCAACCTAATTACTTTTCATTAAATCAAATTAACTCACACATATGGGAATGGGATTAGGACCAACAAACCTCTTTCATATTTCATAAAATAAATCAAATATGAAATCAAAAATGGCTTTAACAAACTTTGGTTTATTCCAAATAAGCTTGTTTAATATGATTGTCCATAGGAATTAGTTGGATTGAATGAGATTGTATGCTTGTGTTCCTTTATTTCTTTCCAATCATATTAAGATATTGTATGACACTTTTAATCATGCATTCATTCCTTTCAATAAAAAATGATTTCCTTTATGTCAATTTGCATGTGTTGATTTAATTAAAAATATGTGTGGCTATTATCACTACTAATTCTCAAACATATTTTCAAAAGCTTCTTAATGAATAAGAATGTGTTGTGACTTTAGTCACATATATATAGGAAGTGCATGTGAATATAAACTTAGTGTATGAAGTTAAGTTTCTTTCTTATATTCATATATTGATTTACATAAGTAAGAATGTTAGCAGGTATATTAGTCTGGAGATCCCAGGGACGCACAACTTTAAGTAGCCCTAAGGAGGTTCCTACCTCACTCCCTTGGTGATGAATAATGGTGATGTACTTGATTTCATTCTTATGCATTTTTTGACATTTAGATAAAGCATTAATTCATTTACACAAATAAATCAATTAAATTGAATCCAACTTTTGTATTGTGGTGAAAATCATATATATTTATGCATTCAATTATCCCCTTTAAGAAAAAAAACATAAATGAAAATAGAAATATACATAATGTCTTGTTGGGATGCCACGCAGATCCATAGATGTTCTTATTAGGGTGATAGGGTATGACATTGAGGAGAGTTGTACTATCTCGAAAGATATAAGTCACCACCCTACAATGGACCTAATCACCTCAATAAATAGTCCTATGGACTATGGGTCCTCAGAATGTACCAGAGATTCTTCCGCTACTTTATATGGGAAAGTAAAGTAGGATTTATTTTAAATCAGGTTCGTTAAGTTCCCTATAGGGGCAACCCCATAGTTAATTACATCCTAAAGAATGAGATTTCTTAGGAATACTCAAGATTAAGGTAAATGATCATTGTCTCCAAATATTTCAAAAGGTAAGACTATCAATCGATTTATTTATTTTAGAAAGTCAAGTGGGATCGATCAAGAGGAGGGAGTTCTTATCGAAGACAAATGAAAAATAAGTAGGGGATGCTTCAGATACTAGGAAGCCTAGTAAGCATCCCAAACTACCCTATGGTTGGGCTTGATATTTTTGAAATTGAATTGATATGTTTGAGTTCAATTTTTATTAGAATGCTAGGGCATATGATTCCATGACACAAGATCATGGAAATTGCCTAAGAGGTGATATTTATGCTCATAGCCCACAAAGGGAAGTAGCAACCTCTGAACCTAAATCTAAGGAGCTTTGACGATGGCCAAAAGCATGACCTAAATCTAAGATAAAAATGGGTATTCGATTTACCTCCACAAAAGAGGATAAACCAACTGACTGTTAGACTTACAACTGTCTGGGGATGGCCACCAACTAACTCCTCCTACGATTTTAAATTCATGTAGGAAAGTCTTATGTTTATATAAGATAATAAGGTTGTTATTTATTTACAAAGATATTAAGTCCTTAAACACACTCCGTAAAGAGACTAGATCATGTAAGGGCATGAATTCATGACTTAAATCTAATGCAAATTTTTCATATGTTTTAATTTCATTTGGACAATCATTTGACTCAAGCTATAGGATTCTTTATGCCTAATGCATGAGAAATTAGATTATGGGCCAAAGTCAACAAGATAAGGAGGTGTGTTTCTATCATGGCTCCCACAGGTCAAGCCATATTCTCTGACAAAGGTGGAAGCTCTCCACTCAAGAGTGAAATAATATGCTTTTATGTGTGACGTTAGAAAAGAAAGTACACATCTAGCTAAGGGGTTACTAATTCTTTTATCTTAATTTTAACTTAGGCTTTAGATGAGGTTATGAGTTGTTTAGTTTTTAATCTTGAGTTGATTAATTTGGTAAAAGATTTATTTTTCCTAAGAGCTTAATCTTCATTTAGGCCATACATCAAAGTAAGAAAAAAACTAGGAAAAGGATGTTATTTATAATGCACAAGCTAAACAAAATATCAAATATTTTATAAAGCAACGCAAAAGAATAAAAATTCATTTATGGTCGGGCACCACCGCAAAAGCCAGAAAATAAATTGTGTAGCTGAGCTCTACCTTTATACAACCTGGATTACAAATGAATCAATTATAATTAAGCCAGAATTCATGTTATGGGGTCTTCATTCTTTCTTTCTTCTTTCTTCTTTCTTCTTTCTTCTTTCTTCTTTCTTCTTTTGATTCCTTCTTTTGGATGGTTGGAATGTGGTTGCTCCAAAGGCTTTACATGGTACATAAGATGAAATCTTATGATCAATGCTCATCTTAATCCCCCATAACAATCATTCCAAAATACTAATTACAAAAGTACATAAAAAAGAAAAGCAAATCTAACTAACACCTACAAAATAGAGATTAGTTAAATAAACCATACAAATCCCAAGCATATATATTGGAATTAGCACCCCACACATGGGTAACCAAGTCCACCTATCCTATTGGATTATGCTTAAGGGTATAAGAACCTACACAGCAAAAGCATTTATATTTTTATTTATTACAACACCCCTTAAGTACAATCCCTGCAGAAGATAATGATTAGACTAAATCATCCTACCATTCAGTTTATGCACATACACCCTAAAATCCAGACTAAAATATTATATTACAAAATAAAAGCAAGCATCAAACCATGCACCACCCTAACCTAAAGCTAGAAATGGTGACTTAGTCTAATGTGTGTCATTTAAGGTTTGTGTGGTATGCATAGCTATGGCTTTAAGGTTTAAATTTTCTAAGTATGAAAAATGTTCAACTTAGATGGTTGGTTTCAATTTAATTTGTTTAGTTATTTTAGGTTAATTTTATTTTGTATTTTTAATTTGTTTTAGGTGAATCCTACAATTAATTACTAAGTTGTAAAGAGAGGAAAAAGAGAAGAGAACTTCTCTTTCCTTCCCTACCCTAAGTAAATTTTAAAGTAGATTCATGTTTGATTTTGTTTAGTGAATGTTTTCTTATGTGTTTAGTTAATCCTAAGTTTAGAATAACTCTAAACAAACCTATTCAAAAGGAAAGGCATTTTAAGATTAAGAAAAGTGAAATAATATCACAAAACACACGCCACTTCATTTTTTTCTCACATATATAACATGCATATGAATGAATCCTAAGCACATCGATACATACAAATAGAAATGTTTAGCACACTTTATGATGAATGCTAAGAAATGTTACTTAAGATTTTTTTTTTTTTTGATGCTTTATGATGCATGATTTTCATTAAGTAGAAAAGGGGTTATTCTTTTATCCATTGTTCATATGCACATGTGTATGTATGAAAGACATAAGTGAGTACGGTGCCATTATTAGCACTAGGGGTGTTAGGTACAAGACCTACTTAGAGATACTTAAATCCTCGCAATCCCTGGGTTCTCCAGACTAATATATCATTTTACTTAAATACATATGCATGTACAAAAGAGATAAATGGAAAAAAGAAAGATGCAAAGTTTATGTTTATTTAATTTTGGTTTGTTTTTACAATTTATGTATGTAAATGTAAAGATCCTTCCTGAGTTATAACATGGAAGAGGATAAGAGTAGATTTTAAGCAAGTCTTATATTCTTTTAAAAGAGCTATACACTTTGCAAATCTTATTCAAATCCATGTTAAGAGAAAAGAAAGGAAGCAAACATAAGACACATTCTTATATTCACATGCAAGCTTATAAATAAAGTATAAGTAGCATATCATTCAATTTTGGGATTTGATTTATAAGTTTTTAAAATAATTTTGAATTTAATAGTGATAATAGTCATTCATATTTTTCACTTTAGCCAAAACATGCAATTTGACATTAAGGAAACATTTCATTTTAATTTTGATTTTAAAAAGGAATGAATGCATGATTTTCATATGACATACACATTTATCATGCTAGGCAAGAAATAAAGTGTTGAAAGAAATGTAAACTCATTCACCATAATTAATTCCTAAAGACAATCCTATGAAATAAGAAAGTTTAAAGTGAATCAAAGTTTATTTAATGTGATTTTTGTTTTGAATTTGCTTTATATTTAATTTAAAAAATGTGAAAGAATGTTTGTTGGTCCTAACCCATTTCCCCCATATGTGAGTTATTTTAGTTTGTTCTTAGGATCATAAGGTGATTTTTATATTTTGTTTAGGTTAAGATGTGAATTAAGTGTGTTAATTACCCTTACTTACACCACCTTAGTATGCTTAACTAAATAATTATGAGCTAGTGGATGACATAAAATCACACAAAGAATTTAAATCAATAATGCACCTAAGAAAGAAAGAGGCCTAATGCAATTGGCTTATGATTAATGATTAATTAAACTAAGGGGTTTAATTTAAGTAATTTCATAACCCTTCCCACACATATGAGTTAGATTTTAATTTCCTTAATGTACTTAGGTTATTGAATAGCTAAGCACCTACCCAAGATGAATTAGTTAAGTTTTAGAAGGTTTTAGAATTTTATCAAATTAATTGGGTAGGTAATTACTGGATTAATCCTTAATTAAATTTAGATTAAGGAAAAAAAAGGGGGTTTAAGGAATAGCTTAAGAAAAATATCAAAAATTATTCCCTAAACCTCCTTTTCATTTAGACAAACCTTAATTAACTCAATCAAGGGATTAAACCACTGATTATACACTTAATTAGGCTTAATTACATTAGGAGAGTAATTAGAAATGAATCTAGCAATTACCCTAATTAAACCATTAATAAATCCCAAGAAAATTAGGGGAGGCAGAAGTCATCCCACTAAATACACATGAGAAGTTTGAAATTAATTAATGGAATAATCAAAGAGTAATTAGCCTAATTATATTCCCAATAAAACCCAAATTCAGAAAATAACACTGTTCCAAAATCCATCAAAATCAATTTTATAACATTTTACATTCAATTATCTTTCATATGCAATTTATTTCATATTTTTCTGGTTTTTCTACACTTAGATATGAATATTTTAAGTTTCCATGATTAATTAAGTAATTAATCTCCTAATTAAATAGCTAATCCCATCAGAGTCACGTGGAGGATGACGCGGTGTGCGCTTTCCATGTGGTGTGATAGGATAGGCTATTAAAGTTGTCACATCGTAGCGTCACGTCAGCGGCGGCGTGTTGACCTCATTTTGAGGATGAGCTCTCAACCCCTCATCTTAGACATAGGACTTCCCTTAGATTTTAAGTGCTCCTTAGCCTTAAGACACATCTAGTGATTAGGTGGACACTCAACCTAACCCTAGAGACTTAGAAGGGTTAGCCATAAGAATAGGTGATGCCTTATGGGTGTTAGGGAAATTGCCTACCCTTGCTTAAACCATTCCTCATTTTCCTTCTTTCAAGTCAAACTCCCAAATCAATCTCATTTGATTTACTCCAAATCCAAATCAACTCCATATGATTAAAATCCATGATTGAAATCTATGATTGAAACCCATGATCAAAATCCATCAAAATTCCTAAGCTCAAATTTTCCTAAGTCCTTAATCTTCCCTTAAGGACTTAGCCAAAATCAACTCTAAACTAATTCAAATCTTTGAGATTTTCTCATAATTCATTTATATTTCCATTTATATTCACATATATAAATAAATATAAATTTAAACCAATTAAACTAAACTCAAAATTCCAAATCAATTCATGAAATTTTCCTAAGTCCTTTAAATTTTCCATTAATGGACTTAGCTTAAATCATCATCAAATCAATTCAAACTCATAGGATTTTCTCAAAACTCATTTATATTCTCATTTCTATTCACATATATAAATAAAATATAAATATAAATCAATCAAATCAAACCCTAAAATTAAATTCCCAATCATGAAATTTCCTAAGTCGCTTATGGACTTAACCAAAATCTTGATCAAATCATTTCAAACTCATGGAATTTTCTCATAACTCATTTATATTCTCATTTATATTCATATATATAAATTAAATATAATATAAATCAATCAAACCAAATTCAAATTTCAAACTCTAAAATTTTCTTAAGTCCTTTAAATCCTTCTTAATGGACTTAGCCCAAATCATGATTAAACCACTTCAAATCATTGAAATTTTCTCATGATCCATTTATATTCTCGTTTATATTCACATATATAAATGAAATATAAATTCAAACAATCAAACCCAATTCTAAAAAATCAAAACTAAATCCACTCAAAATCTAACCTAAGCCTTTTAAGTCAAAATCTTGAACTTAGCCAAATCAACTTCAAATCAAGCTAAACTCTTAATTTTCTTCATGATTCAATCAACTCTACAATCATGAATTCATATATAAATACAAACTCCAATCACACAATCAAACCCAAGTCAAAAATCAAAGCCAAAACCCTTTAATATTCTTCCTTTGAATATGAATCAAATGGATCAAAACCCATTTGACTTCAAACCACTTGTAAATGGATTTATATTTCAATCATAAGTCCATATACAAGATCAATCAAGCTCAAATCAAGCTTTGACCAAGTCATTTGACCCACTTAGGCTCACTTGACCCAAAGTGACCTAAAGTACCCTTATGAGCCAAATTCCAATCCTAACCAAATTGGATTGAATCAAACTCACATATGCCTCTCATCATGATCATCAATCATCATGGGATGATCAATCAATCAAATTGGGTCAAACCAAGTCAAACTTAAGGGTTAACCAAGTCAACACTTAGCCCAAAATGAAACCTAACATAGCCAAATTCCACCATTGGCTAAATTGATTGAAACCATTGATCTAAGTTCATTCATGATCTATGTTTGAACTTGACTAAGCCAATATTTGAGCCTAACCTAGCCCAATTGGCCACTTGACCCAACTTGACCTATGTGTCAAAACTTGATCTAAGCCAAATTGATTGAAACTAATGGGTCAAGTTCATTCCAAACCACTTGTGGAACTTGACCAAAATCTCAATTAGCCAACTAGACTTAACCTAGCCCAATTGACCTTAGACCCAACTTGACCTAAATGGGTCATGTTGAGCCAAATTTTAACATAACCAAAATTGATTGGAAACAAAGATACCAATCCACTCCATATGACTAACCAAACCTAAACCTACCCTTGACCTAGCCTAAATAGGTCAAATGGGTCAAATAGGTCAACTTGACCCATTTGACCTAAATGAAGTCATATAAGCAAAATTCAAAACTATACCATATTGAATCAAAACAAAGCCACCAAAACATTTAAAATGGTCATATGAACTTGACCCAACCCTTGGTTTGACCCAATTTGACCAATTGGTCAACTTGACCCAAGTTGACCCATTTTGATCTCAATGGATCAACATGAGCCAAACCCTATCAAATGAATTCACAAACTCATGAAACTTGTTTAAACCTAGTTTCTCCACATACCCAACATATCCAAAGTAAAAAAATCAGCAAAATGACCTTCCTACCCCTAGGTCATAGAATAAATTTGGCCTAACCCATGGGTAATTTGGTCATACCCTCTTCTTATCCACTTGATGGTTTCTTAATAGCTCAAGGGGACCTAATGAAGAGTGGTGCACCCAACCCAATGGGTTTGGGTTAGCCCAATTGGCCCCAAGACCAAACCCGACCCCATGGGTCAAAATGGCAAATTCAAACTCCCTCTCCCACTCAAATTCAAGCACATGGGAGGTTAGCATTCCACTCGAGGCCTCAAATTGACCATGTGCACACAACAAACTGATCAAACAACCCTCCCATTGTGGATAATTGGATCAAAATGATAAATAAGCTTATCCAATCCTTCAAGGGGGAGATATACTCCCCTAATCAAATTCAAAACAATCAATCCTCTTTTCGAATGCACCTAGGGAAGTCAGAGAAGCAATTCCTTAGCCTCCCCAAGCTTCCTAGATGAAATCAAACTTCATCTTCTAGGTTTTGAACAGTGTGAAAATAGGGGAGCTCACTTGAACTCCTAACTTTCTCCACACTGAAAACCATCCTAATTCCCCTTGCACACTTCTTCTAAGGACCAATCCGAGCTCACCTAAGCTTCCATTGGAGTTCCCATAGCAAGGAGAGGAGCAATTGGATCAAAGCCGCAAGGATCTTCAAGTGATGTTGGTCCATAGAGCAAGCCACTCAATCCCAAGGCCTAAGAATTTCAACAGGGCTTCGTCTTTACTAGATGAAGCTACCTCATCGATCTCGAGCGTTGGTGATCACCTCCAACGAGGTTTGAAATTTTGACCACCTAGCATAGGATGTGTTGGTCCTTGTGAAAGAAACTTTTAATTCATGTAAATCCCATCGTTAGATGTGCGGCTCATTGGCTTTAGATGGTGTGGGCTAAGTTTGGTTTTAATCCAAGCTCAATTGAGCTCGGATCTTCCCCTAGATCATGGGCAGTCTCTATTGATCAAGGGGGAAGAACTGGGGAGATCTTGGCTATCCATCCTCGCATTTTGGATGGACCATCGAGATAATTCCCATGTTTATAATTTCTTTTATCCCTTTTAAAATCACGAGGAGATCTCTGGTCATCTGATCTTTGATCAAAAAATAGAGATCAAAGCGCGTCAATCGTCACACCGCCTTTTTGATTTGATGTATAAGTGATGGGTTCATGGCACGATGCGCGTAAAGCACACTAACCGCCACCACCACGAGTCACGTTGTGAGCTAAAGGATTAGTTAGGGATTTAATTAAATGCTAATTAATCTAAGGATCTTCTAAAATTCATATCTCATTTAATAAAATTTAGAAAAATATGAAATAAATTTCAATGGAAAGATAATTCAACCTAGAATATTTTAAATTTAATTTCAATGGGTTTTGAATTATGCTTTTCTCTGATTTTGTGTTTTATTGGAAAGTTCATTTTGCTAATTACCTTTGAATTATACCTCTAATTAATCCCAAATTTCTTAAGTATATTTTGGGGGATGACTTCTGCCTCCCCTAATTTTTTTGGGATTTATTGAAGGTTTAGAGAATTGCAGGATTTCTAATTACTTAACTTAATTAAGGATAATTAAGGTGTGATTAGTAGTTTTAATCCATGATTAGGGTTGATTAAGGTTAGCTCCAGTATGTAGGAGATTTATGGAATAATTTTGGGGGCATTTTCTCTAAGCTATTCCCTAAACCCCCTTTTTCTTTCCTTAATCTTCTCTTAATTAAGGGTTAATTCATTAATTATCCCCTTAATTAATTTCTAAAAATTAAAAAAACTTCTAGAACTTAATTAATCTACCTTGGGTAGATGCTTAGGTGTTTAATAGCCTAAGTTCAATTAAGAAAATCAAAACCCAATTCATATGTATGAAAGGGTATTTTGAAATTACTTAAGCTAAACCCCTTAGCTTAATTAACCTTTAATCATGAGCCAAATTGCATTAGGCCTTTTTCTTATTAGGTGCATTGCAAATTTAAATTCCTTGTGATTTTTTATGTCATCTCATTGCTCATAATTATTTGATTAATTATTCTAAGGTGGTGGAGGTAAGGGTTAAGTAAGTTACTTAATTCATACCTTAACCTAGTTAATACATAAAAATGGATTGAATTATCTAAAAATTAAACAAAAATATCAAACACATGTGGGATGGGTTAGGAACAGCAAACTCAACTTACCTTTTCAAAATTAAATCAAACTTCAAACTAAACAAAAATCACATTGAATAAACTTTAATTTATTTTAAACTTTCTTATTCTATAAGAATGTCTTTAGGATTTAATTAAAGTGAGTTTGTTTACATGATTTCATTACTTTAAGTCTTTCCCAACATGTTAAATTTATATGTCATGTGGTTTCATGCATTCATATTTTTTAAATTCAAGTTTAAAAATGAAATTGTTTACCTTATGTCAAATTTGCATGTGTTGGCTAAACTAGAAATATGAGTGGCTATTATCACTACTAAATTCAAATTATTTTCAAAACATGTAAATAGAGTATCAAATCTGAAAGTATGCAACTTATATTTTAATTATAAGCTTGCATGTGAAGAATATATGGATGTGCTTAGCATAGGTTTCCTTTCTCTTATGTTGGAATAGTTTTGAATAGGAGTTGGTAAGATGTAGGGTTCATTTTAAAAGGACCTAGCACTCACCTAACTCCATATCCTATTCATCCCTATGCTATTACCTAAGAAGGGTTACCTATATTTGCATACATAAATTGCATAGATAAAATGAATCATTAATACAACTTTTACATTCTTCTTTTCCATTTCATTTCTTGTATACATATGTTTGTATTTAAGGAAAGTGGTATATTAGTCTGGACAACCCCGAGGTTGCGAGGCTTTAAGTAGCCCTAAGTAGATCTTGTACCTTACACCTCTAATTAACAATGGTGCTGTACTCACTTATGTCTTTCTTAGTTTCATGTGTGTATGTGAAAAATTGGATAAAAAACCCTTTTCTACTTAAAGAAAATCATGCAACTTAATCTTCTAAGTTTCCTTAAATGAATTACTTAGCATGCATCATCAAGTATGTTAAATATTTTCATTTGTATGTATAGATATGCTTAGGGTCCATCCATATGCATGTTATATATGTTGGGAAAGAAATGAATTAATGTGTGTTATGGGAATTTTGATTCATTTTATTTAATCTTAAAATATCTTTCTTTTTGAATAGGTTTGTTTAGAGTTCATCTAAAGTTATGATTAATTAAAATATTTAATCAAAATATTCACCTAAATAAAACTAAAATGTGAATCTACTTTAGAAATTACTTAGGTTAGGGAAGGAAAGAAAAGTTCTCCTCTCTTTTCCTCTCTTCATAACTTAATAATTAATTGTAGGATTCACTTGAACTTAATCAAAACATGAAATAAAATCAACTTAAAATAATTAAACAACTTAAATGAAACCCTCCAATAAGTTGAACATATTTTCACACTTAGAAAATTTGAACCTAAAGCCATAGCTAAGCATACCACGCAAACCTTCAAAGCACACATTAGCCTAAGTCACCACTTCTCGCTTTAGGTTAGGTCGGCTTGGTTTGATGTTTATTTTATTTTGTGATATATGTTTAGACTGATGGTGTATGCTTGTATAATGAATTGTAGGACGCTCTTAGTCTAATCATTATTTTCTATAGGGGATTATGCTTAAGGGCGTTATCATAATAAAAAAATATAAATGCTTTTGCTTAGGTGCTTTATACCCCTAAGTATAATCTATAGGCCAGGTGGACTTAGTCACCCATGTGTGGAGTGATAAGTCAAATATACATGCTTTGAATTTGTGTGGTTTGTTTTAGCTAACCTTTATTTTGCAGGTGTTAGTTAGATTTCCACTTTTCTTTCCATGTAAATTTGTGCAATTAAGATTTTGGAATGATTTTTATGAGGATTAGGATGAGCATTGGTCATAAGATCCTATCTTATGCACCATGTGAAGCCTTGGATCATCTACCTTCCAACCATCCAAAAGAATGAATCAAAGAAGAAAGAAGAAAAGAAGAAGGAAAGAAGGAAAGAAGAAAGAAGAAATAAAGCTTGAAGACCCTCATAATAATGAATTCCTTGCTTGATTGTAATTTAATTCATTTGTAATCTAGGTTGTATAAGAGTAGAGCTCGGCTACCCACATTTGATATTTTTTTGTGCGGTGCCACCACAACTTTTTTTTTATTAGCTTTATAAATTGATTGATGATTTAGCTTTTGCATTAAGATGCATGTTTCTTCCTTTTTTTTTATGTATGGCTGATGTGATTAGGCTCTTTAGAAAAAAATAAATCTTTAACTCAATTTAATAACTCAAAATAAAACTTAAACAACTCATAACCTCACTAAAGCTTGGGTTTAAAATCAAGATAAAAAAAATTAGCAACCCTTAACGGATGAGCATTTCTTTTTGTAATATCATACACGATCTTATTTCACTCTTGATTGGAGGGCTTCCACCTTTGCGAGAGAAACTTGGCTTGACCTTTGAGAGCCATGGTGGAAACTCACCTCCTCCCTTCTCGCTGATTTTGGCCAATAACTTTATTTCTCATGCATTAGGTACATGTATCCTATTAGCCTGAGTCAAAATAATTGTCTAAAAATGAAAATAAAATGAAATTTAAATTGCATTACATTTAGGTCATTTGAAGCATTCCCTTACATGATCTAGTCTCTCTAAAGAGTGAGTTTAAGGACTTAGTATCTTTCTAAATTAATAACAGCCTAGTTATCTTGCAGAAGCATAAAGACTTGCCTACATGTATTTAAAATCATAGGATAAGTTAGTTGGCTCCAGGCGGTTGTAAGTCTAAGCGTAGTGGTTTGTCCTCTTGTGAGAACCAAATACTCATTTTTCACCTTAGATTTAGGTTGTGCTTTTAGCCCTCACTAAAGCTCCCTAGATTTAGGTTCTAAGGTTGCTTTTCCTGCTTTATAGGCCCTAAGCTTAACTCCTCACCTCCTATGCATTCCCTTAATCTTATGTTAAGAAATTATAAGTCTTAAATTTCTAATGAAAAGTGCAGCTCAAACAAATTAAATCAATTTCAAAATTATAAAGCCCAACTATAGGATAGTTTGAGATGCTCGTTAAGTTTCCTAGCATCATGGGCATCTCTTACTTATCTTCCATTTTAGCTTCGATAATAACTCCCTCTTTTGATCAATCCCATTTGATCTTTTAAAAATAATCGATTGATAGTTTTTTTTTCTCATTGAAATCTTCAAAGACAATGATCATTTACCTTAATCGAGACTTTTCTAAGGATCCCATCCCAGGGTAAATGTATGGGGCTTGTCTGACTTAATGAACCCGATTTAAAATAAACCCTACTTTACTTTTCCATATAAAGTAGGGAAGAATCTGTATATGCATATCATCCTTAGAGTCAAGGTGATTAGGTCCATTAAAGGGTAGTGACTTCGGTCTTTCAAGATAGTACACTATTTTCTTGATAGCGTACTCGATCACCTGAATAAACACATTTGTGGATCTTCATGGTGTCCTAAAAAGACAAATTTCTATATGCTTGCCTCTTTCATTTCTCCCAATAGATTTAAAGGCAACTCACATAGCAATCTTTCATCATAGAATTTTTTGACGACTCTGCTGGGGAAGATTCCTCTCTCCATCTTTGGTAAATGATCATTATCTTTGAGTATTGATAGTGGGTTTATACTTTGGTATGAATCCAAGACTATCCTTCTTTCTGTTGGCACTTAGCTTATTTCATTCTTAAGTTGAGTTAGCCAACATATTTAGGTTTTAGGACCGCATTCATTGTTGGTGTTAAAACCCCCGTTGGGTTCTCCAATGGGTAAAATGAAAAGATCTAAATAAAAAAGAAAACATTTTAAAGACTTCCTCCTTATCATTTTCATGATAAGGAAAGGTTCATTCTAAAATAATAAAGACAAAAAATTAATCTTCCATAAGAACTTTTCATTTCAAAAAGCACCTTTTCAAAAAAATGCACTTAATAAAATATTATCCACAAAATTTTATCACCTTCATTTAACAATTCCCATAATTGTTAGATGTAGGAATTTTCATGAATAAAACTAATAAAATTTTCCAAAAGCACAAATGAACATCTTCTTTCAATTCATTCTGATGAAGATTTCATTTTCAAAATAATGAACAATCATCTTTCCAAAAATCAAAATCACAATCACAAAGTTTTCAAAAGCACACATGAATCTTTATTCAATACACTCACTTATGAATGGAAGTTTCATTTGTAAACAAAATTAAACTTTTCAAAAAATACACATGAACACCTTCATTTAATATATTCAAATCTATTAAATGAAGATTTCATTCCCAACTAAAAGTAAATATCATTTGGGAAATTCCACTTAAACATATCGCACATATGATTAAGTTAGAATTCCTCGCTTTCAAGAGCAATAAATCACACACAAAATAAAAAATCTCATATTTTAAAAATAAGATTTATCTCCACTCTACATACATAAATTTGTTGAATGGAAGTCTCATTTTCAAAAATTAAACTTAAATGATCATATTCTTAAAATTCAAACAAAATTTTGGAATCTCACTTACCATACCCAAATCTGTTAAGTGAAGTTTCCAAATCCAAAATCCAAAAAAATTTTCAAACAACATTTTGAAATTTTACTTAAATTTGTTAAGTGGAGTTTCTAAATCCAAAATCTAAAAGTTTTCAAACATATATTTGGAACTTCATTTAGCATACTTAAATTTGCTAAGTGAAGTTTCCAAATCCAAAATCAAAAATCAACAATCATAGTTTAAAAAATTTCAAATAACTTTTTGGAACTTCATTTAGCATACTCAAATTTGCTAAGTGGAGTCACCAAAGTCAAAACCAAAAATTTTCAAACACCTTTTGGAACTTCTTTCCTTAGCATACCAAATTTACTAAGGAGAAGTTTCCATTTTAAAAAAAAAAAACAAAACAAATCAAAATTTTTGAACACACCATTTGGAATTTCATTTAGCATACCCAAATTTGCTAAGTTAAATTTCCATTTCACAAAACTAAGTGGGACTTCATCTTTAACATGCCAAATTTTCTAAAGTAAAGTCTCCACTTTCAATCACATCAAACAAAATGAAACACTTAGGATTTTCTTGTCATACCTAAATTTGCTAAGGATCCTACCCCAAAATCAACACATCAAAACAAAATGAAACACTTAGGATTTCCTTAGCATACCTAAATTTTCTAAGGATCCTACACTTTAAAAAAAAATCAGAACATCAAAACAAAAATGAAACACTTAGGATTTTCTTAGCATACCTAAATTTGCTAAGAATCCTATTTTCAAAAAATCAAGCAAAACACACTTGGTTTCTTCACTTAGCAAACCAAAATTTGCTAAGAGAATTCCAGGTTTTCCAAAATCAAAACAAAATTCAAAAAAAAGAAACAATCACTTTCTCAAATATTTCACTTAGCATACCTAAATTTGCTAAGTAAAATTTCAAATCAATCAAAAAAATTAATTTGACCCTTACTTTAACATACCCAAATTTTTAAAAGAAAGAGTCCTCAAAATCAAAAATTCAAATTCAAAACAAATATGAACCTATGGAAGCATCCTTATCAAAATTTTGAATCCATAATTCAATCCAATTTGGTTAGGATTAGAATTTGTCTCATAAGGTTACTTTACATCACTTTGGGTCAAGTGAGCCTAAGTGGGTCAAATAGCTTGGCCAAAGCTTGATTTGAGTTTGATTGAACACACACATGGACGTATGATTGAAATATAAATCCATTTGCAAGTGATTTGAAGTCAAATGAATTTTGATCCACTTGGAAATTTTAAGTTCAAAGGGTGCACATGAGTTTGACTTGGGTTTGATTTTTGAATTTAGTTTTGGTTTGGTGATTGAAGTTTATGTTTATATTTAGATTCATGATTGTAGGATTGATTGAATCATGAAGAAAAATCAAGAATTTGGCTTGATTTGAGTTTATTTGGCTAAGTTCAAAGTTTGACTTGAAAGGCTTAGGTTGAATTTTGATTTAATTTGGACTTGAGTTTTGAATTTATTTTTAGTTATTTGGATTTATATTTCATTTATATATGTGAATATAGATGTCAAAATAAATGGATTATGAGAAAATTTCATGAATTTGAAGAAATTTGAACATGATTTGAGCTAAGTCCATAAGAGAGAATCAAAGGACTTAGGAAAAGATTTTTGGAATTTGGATTTGATTTTGGGTTTAGTTTTGATTGATTTGAATTTATATTTCATTTATATATGTGAATATGAACAAGAATATAAATGGGTTGTGAGAAAATTTCTTGAATTTGAATTGATTTTGATTTGATTTAGGCTAAGTCCATAAGAGGGAATCAAAGGACTTAGGAAAAGATTTTTTGGAATTTAGATTTGATTTTGGGTTTAGTTTCAATTGATTTGAATTTATATTTAATTTATATATATGTGAATATAAATAAGAATAAAATGGTTGTGAGAAAATTTCTTGAGTTTGAATTGATTTAGATTTTATTTGAGCTAAGTCCATATGGTAGAATCAAAAGGACTTAGAAAATATTTTTGAAGTTTGGAATCCAATCATCGGGTTCAATTATTTGGAATTGACTCATGATTTAAGAAAATCAATTGAATTGGTTCAAGGTTTGAGTTGTAGTTGGAGTTTATATGAGTTTGGAGTTTTGACTTGGAAGAAGGAGGTGAGGACTTGGTTCAAGCTATAAGGTAAGAAAATTTTTCTAACACCCCTAAGGCATGACCTATTCTTATGGCTAAATTTTCTAAGTCTCTAGGGCTAGGTTGAGTGTCCACCTAATCACTAGATGTGCCTTAAGACTAAGGAACTCTTAAAGTATAAGAGAAGTTCTATGTCTATGATGGAGGGGTTGAGAGCTCATCCTAAAAAAGAGGTCAACAAAGGGCGCCCAATAGGTGTGGTGTGTGTCAAAACACCGTATTGGATTGGTTGACAAATGATTAGCTGTCTGAATGATCACAAACACTAATAGAGATGATCTACTCCTAACCCAAGGTGTAGAAGGAATTCAGAGCTCAGTGCAATGTGGCTCTACTCATGCCAAGGACATAATAGAGGGTAGGCGGAATCCACTGGGGATGAGAGGTTCAAATCATCCCCAAGGGAATGAGAGGTTTGATTTGATTCTCATTGGGGAGAGAAATCAATCTGATTTAGTTTGGTGTTTATTTAATTGTGTTTGTTTTGACTCCACCGGGGATAGAAAAGTGAACTCTCCACTAGGGAGGTAAGTTCAAGTCATCCACATTGGAGGAAAGGTTGTCAAATCCACTGAGGGATTAGAATTCTGGATCCGCTAGGGAGCTAGAAAGATTTGCATCTCAGTGAGGAGAAGCAAAGATTTTGATTTAGATTAATTGATTATTTTGTGTTGTTTGTTTCACTCCACTAAGAGGAGGGTTGAATTTGTTTTAGATTTTAGATTTTGGATTTTGAGATGGACCCCGTTGGTTTGTGATGGATCACACTAAGTAAGAGCCACGAGGAGGCCTAACTCATTTACCAATCCAAAAGGGTAGTCTACCAAACATATAGTAGGACTATCCAGGTGTTTACAACAATCGAGAAAGCTTCATCCTCATAGGCCCATTGCTTGGGATAGTCTATCATCATCTCGATAGGTGCCATCCAACCTAGGATGACTACTAAGTGAATTCCACTGAGGGACTTACATCAACTCAAATGTAGTCAAGAGAAAAAGAGCCTCTAGGGGACTTATCTTAAACCTCAAATATACTCGATCCAGTTAGATCATAATGATTAGTTGAAGAAGAAAGCTCAGGGACTCACATCCTCTTAAACAAAATCAACATGAGGTAGCTTACTGACTGGGCAGTAAAGTTTGTCATACTAGCAAGGCGCTCATTGGTTTGTAATGGTCAAGTTAGGAAGAAAGTGCAAAGACTCACATCTTTCAAATAAGTGACCATTGGGGTGACATACTAGCAAGGTAGCATGTAGACCCAACCTAGAGCAGCTAATGAGTGAGTGCCACAAGGACTTGCTCCCACATCAAAGTAGCCCAAGACAAAAGATATGTATTTCTGCTTGTTCTTGTGTTAAAGGGAATAGGTCACCGCTTGGGTTCTCTTACACTACCTTAAACATTTGGGGATTTGATGAAGTGGTGTCATGAATGGCACCTAGGATTTCCAACAAGAATGGATGTTGCTTGGGTTCTCTTACACCTAACTCAGTTGTGCTAATCGAACTAGGATGCCTCTTAGGTTCTCTCACACCTATTCTAATAGTGACGGGAGATTGTGTTTGATTATGTTTGTGTTATGAAAGAGGGATAGGAGCCTCTGGGGGACTCTTACTCCTAACTTTAACACATCATGGAGGATTTGCAAGATAAGCAAATAATGCTTCGAAAGAAGAGAAGATTTTGATGAAATGGAATCAGATTTTTGTCCTTTTGTTGATAATTATTTTCAAACATGTTTTATGGGTAATATTTCTTCAAATAGAGCCCATTAATTGGAAGCATCGGGTGTTCCCCTTTACAATTAATAACCTGATAAGATCCTCCTTGGTAGGCCTTCTCTATGACATAGGGGCCTTCCCAAGTAGATTCAAACTTGCCTCTCATCTTTTGACGGAAATAATTGGTCTCCTTAGGACTAACACAAGTTCTCCTACTTGGAAAGACCTAGGGCAGACCAGCTTGTGTGAGCTTGAATCATTTTGGCCTTGTACAACTCAAAGTTCTGGCACGTCCGTAGGAGACTCTCCTCCAAACCTTCAAGCTCTTCTAACCACAACTTTGTGTTATGCTCTGTAGAGATCTTGCTACCCAATGTTATCCTTAATGATAGGAGTTGAACTTCTAAAGGTAGAATAGCTTTAGACCCATACACTAAGGAAAATAGGGTAGATTGAGTTTAGGGTGCATTAATGACGTACATGTTTTTGGGTCTAAAGTTGTTCTCAATCTAAAGACCCATAATAGAGAGCTCTCTAGTTTGAAAGTTGGGCTTCATGTTTATCTAAATAATGTAATCACATTTGATCAAAGGACCGCCAGTACAAGGTGCCATCAACAAGAGCATAATAGAGAGCTCTCTATTTCACCTGATGGGCTTGTGACTTTTCTTGAGTTAGTTTGCAAGTGTTCAAATAGTCTATGAATGGTTACCTCCGATCAAGCTCCATGCCCTTATAAGCAATGGCAACCTCCCCTTCAAAGAAAAGTCTCTCGATGAGTTCAGCATCAATAAGGGATAGGACTTGTCTATTTTAGACCCTTATTGGAATGGACTCATCTTTCGAGCATGCCAATTATTTGGCAAGTTTAGCCAAAGCATTTGCTACTGCATTCTCTACTTGGGAAACCTTGTAGATGGTGACTTTGGGGATTTGGGCCAACAGCTTCATGGTATACTATTGGTAATGACGAAGCTTGGGTTTAAGAACCTTGTAGGACCCGGCAATATGGTTAATGACCAACTAAGATTCCCCAAAAATGTTGATGCTCTTAACACTAAATGTGATAGCTAACTCCAGACCGGCAATCAAAGCCTCATACTTGATTTCATTATTGGTGCATGGGTTAGAAAGATAGTATGAGAATCTCATCACATCATTGTCTAGAGCTAAGAGAACTATTCCTACCCCTACCTTTCCTAGAAGAGTAGACCATGGTACTTCCCCTTTATGAAAAGAAGCTGCACCATCAAAATACATCTCCCATCGATGGATTTCAACCTCCCCTAAGTTCATGATTTATTCATCAGGATGATCGTCACTAAGCGGAGAATCAGTAGGAAGTGGGTGTGCTGCTAAGAAATTCTCTAGTGCTTGTCTTTTACAGCACAGAGGGGTATGAATGTGCTATTAAACTATGAGAGAATCATGGACCATCATGCCAAACATCCGGATAGTATTGGCCATGTCATGAGGTACTGCAGTGGGTTGGTTCTGGAAATCAAGTTCACCTTAAGAGAAAGCATATAGTGCAATAGCTTTTGGGATGCAAAGATCAAAGCTAGGCAATATTTCTCAATATGTGGGTACTTTGCTTCAATCATGCGATGGGATAGTAGAGGACTCTCCTTCCCTTCATCATTGGCTTGGGCCAATAAAGCATCGAGAGAGCCATCAAATGCAATAGTGTAGAGGATGAGTGCCCTGCCTGGGATAGGGGCTGCTAGAACTGGCGGCTTCACCAAATACTACTTGATATCTTCAAAGGCATGCTGGCACTTGTCATCCCACTTGAACTTGGCATCCTTCTTGACAAGTGCTAAGAATGGCTTGTACCTCCCTGATAGGTTGGAAATAAAGCATCTTAGATATGCCAAATGTCCTTGAAAAGATCTGAGTTGAGTTAAAATCTTTAAGAGCTGGCATTTCTAAGATAGATTTGATCTTTTCTGGATATATTTCTATTCCCCTATGTTTGATAACAAACCCAAGAAATTTTCCCGAAAGCTACTCCCAATGTACACTTCAGGGGATTCATTTTGAGGTTATATTGTCTTAATTATTTGAAAACTACTCTCAAGTCAAAGAGATGATCTTTCTTTTCTCTACTCTTAACTATTAGATCATCAACATAGCACTCAACTTGATGATGGATGAGTTTGTTGAAGATCTGATTCATGGCCCGTTGGTATGTAGCACTAGCATTTTTAAGGTCGAAAGGCATGACCCTATAACAATAGATTTTGATCGGGGTTCAAAAAGTAGTGTTTCTTTCATCCACGGGGGCCATCTTAATTTGATTATAGATAGATGACCCATCCATAAAGAAGAATCGCATGAGATGGCGATGTCCACCATTAATTCTTATGTATAGGAAACTCATCTTTAGGACATACCTTATTTAAATCCCTGAAATCGATGCATATGTGAATTTGGCCACTCTTCTTCTTAACTAAGATAACATTGGCTAACCAGGTAGGGTATTTTTCTTCTTTGATGAAACTAGCATCGATCAATTTTTGACTTCAAAAATGACATGTTGTTTGATTTCTAATCGCATGCGTCTAGGAGCTTGCTTGATAGGGTTAGTGTCAGGATCTATTGCTAATTAATGGACTGCTACATCAGGAGATAATCTGAGCATTTCTTTATAACTCCATGCAAAGCAATCCTTAAACTCAGTCAATAGCCTAACTAAGTCATTAGTTTCTTCTTCATTTAGCAACGAGCCAATGTATGTCGGGCGTGGATTTTATTCTATCTTGAGATTGATTTCTTTAACTTGTCAATTATTGAATCAATCTCTTTAAATTCTGTGCATCTTTGATTTGGAGATCATCGATCATCGAGGTTTCTAAACACACATCCTCATAAGAGTTAGTTTGGTGTGAAAAGAACCTATCAGACTCCAGATGGTTGGTGACAACTAAGAAATAATCATTGTCATCGACTGGGCCTACTGTACCGAATCTTGATCCTCATCTTGATTGTGCATCCCTACTTATGTTGTTCCATAGCTTTTTGAAGTACTTCGACCTGTGCTTAGACCATGAATAAGGAATCAAACCCTTCTTTACAAGATTAATAATACAAGGCAAGTACCAATCAAAAGGTAATTCCATTAATTCTTTATATGAATTCTCCTCAAGTTCTACATCAACTTCAGGACTTGAGGAGGATGATCCCAAAAATAATCTCTTTAGCTTCATATCACTCGAAGACTTAGGGGCTTCCTTAACTACTAAACCTTCAACTTTTTGAGATGAAAGTGAGGTTAGGCTAAGGTTCCTAACTACTAGCTGATAGTTTTACATACATTTGATTTGAATACTTTGCTTTGTCTGGAGGCCCAATCTTCATCACTATCTGGCTCGAGTGTCACCTCCAATGAAACTCATTGAGAGGGGTTGGTATGCTAATCACACTAGACTCATCCTCTAAGTTGGATTCCAAGTCTATGTGAATAATAGGGGTACTCCTGTGAACTGGAACATAACACCTGTTGGTTGATGGCCAACTAGGGGGTCTTCCACCTTTGGAACTACCTCTATTTCTACCTCTATATATATATATATATATATATACCCTCTATATATATATATATATATATATATATATATATATTATATATATATATATATATATATGTATATATATATATGATGGAATGAACTGTGGGTGGAATGTGATATGTGGCTCTATTTCTTCTTCAATTCCCCTTTCTTGTTCACTTGGATTTTCATTTTTCTTTTCTTTTTCTTTTCTCTTTCTTTTTCTTTATTTTCTTTTTTTTGAATTTAAATTTTTACCAAATTCATGAGAAAGGGTGTTTTGAGGAAGATAGTAGGTAGCATCCTCATATTATCTCTCATTTCTAAAAATGGCTTTTCATCTACTTTGACATACTCAATCCCATCCTTCGACCTTGATGCCGATGGAAGGATGGAATCATCTTATTCTAATGTATCTAAGTCCTATTGAGTAAAGTGGTGAATAAAGTATTCAAATCAATGATATAAAACTTAGCTTCAGTCTTTCAGTCACCTATCTCCGAAGGTAACATTATGGAACCTAAAGCCCTCTCGTCATGTTCATTGAATCCTCTCAACATCATCCGATCTCCTCGGAGGGTGGAGATGTCGATCCTCAAATAGGCAAGGGTCTTTAGACTCATATTTTCGATGCTCTGGATCGATGAGAACTCTGACAAGTCTAAATCTGGTCATGTCCACTGTAATGTAGAGTGAACGGTTGTGCTCCGTGTCCCCTAGAAGAAGGTCTTCATCTGTGAAGGTAATCCCCTGAGCTTCTCTAGAGTAATGTGCCTCCTCACCAGTAGTGGTTAGCTGAGCTAAGCATATCTTAGGATCAAAGAGAGCCTTGATTAGTGATTCCCTCATCTCTTTGGATAAGACAAGGGCGTCGTATATGCTTAGCTTAGATGGCAACTTTCTTAGGTGAGAGAGGAAATTGTAGTACACCTTGGGTTGATCCTTCACAAGCATATTCATAGATGGAGCATCCTTTGGAGGGGCTTCTCGATCCTCTAAACCAATAACTTATTTCCCTCTATCTTTAGGTGCGGCCCTAGGAGGTAGAATCTTGTCACTACATAGGTTGACTTCGGTGATCTCTTATGGCATGGTAATGGAATATTCTACCTACACATTAGGCTCACCTATAGTTTCTCCTATGGGACCCTCAGAATTAGATGATTCCAAGTCTATCTCAAGAGGTGAACTTGTAGTATTCAGCGTGAGAAAGTTCAACTCTGAATCAAGAAAAGATCAGAATTGTTATAGTTATTGTTTAGACTTGAAGAGTTATTAGGAATAGATTCAGATAACCCATCGGTGACAGATATAATTCAAGCTAACTTTATTCAATTTTTGGAGGTACAAAGAGAAATCAAGTAAAGCGAGGGGTGAGGATTTGATTCCCTCATCCATCGATACAAGATGTCTAGAAGTAGAAAGAATAGGCTGTAGTAGTGTGTATGTGGTAACATGTGGAGGCTGGACTCGATCGGGTGCTACTAGGCTATTTGTTGCTAAGCTCCCCCTTTCCCTGAGTTGGCTCTGGCAACTTGCAAACCTTCTTTGATGTTTGAGGTTTGAGCTAACTCAAGCACCTACAAGGAAAGTTTCTTGATCTTTGATTCAATTTTCTTAAAGGTTTTGGATAAGGAGATATCCCAACCTTCTTTAGTTTTGGAAGGATCGCAAGTATCCCAAAGGATTACCTAATAGAACTGGATGGTTGTTCCACAAGGTATTCCTTCAGGATGACTATAGCACTGGTCTTGAAGCTATGTTCAAGCTAGTCCTTAAATGTGAAGCAATCTTCCAAAATATGACCTAGCATACGGTGGTAGGGGTAAAAGTTAGGATCATGGCTTTGGCCACTTCCTCTAGTCTCTTAGGCTCGAGTAGCTAAAAATCAGGCTTATTTAAGAGATTCTTAAAGATCTTCTTGATTATCTCCCTCTTAAATGAATAAGGCTTGTAAAGTTTATCCAAAAGAGTAGGTGGACCATAGCTACCTAGCGACAGGTATGTGTACCACTACTGCTGATGATGTGGCTGAGGAGGAGGCAGTGTAGGCTATGGAGGCTACTGTGGCGGCCGGTAGGACTGCCTCGATGGTGGTAGAGGAGGTGGAAGCGATGGCTGTGGAGTACAATGTCTCTCAAACTTCTCTCTAGCCGGCTAATTTCCCTTATCCACTACTATCACTACCTCGGGTTTCTTCTCATATACCTTCTGCAGCTTTGGCTTTGTTAGTAGATCTGGAGAAGGTAACCTTTTGGCTTCTCCTTGCAAGCTAGTTGCCTTGTTGATTAATTTCTCAAAAGTTTTGATGATGAAACCTTTGAGCATGAAGGCAACCGGTCCATGGATTTTTAAGCAAAATCTCGATGGTGTGTTGTTTAGACAGCTATGGTTTGCATTTCATACTCAAATTATGCCATCTGAGAATGTAATCAATGGGGGACTCACTAGGATTTTATTATGCCACAATGAGATCACCAATAGTGAACCTTTTTTGAGCTCCAACAAACCTCATGATAAAGAGTTGCTCCAACTCAGCAAAAGTATTCACTAAAATGTTGGGGAAAGTTCGATAGCAAAATGCTATAGCTAAGCTACAAAGATAGAAGAGTAAAGCATCAGCCACCATTGCAATAATATTCTAAAATAACAATATGCTACGGGTTCCCACTGCCATCAAAACTCTTGAAATAAGGAGGCATAAAACCCTTAGGATATTGGATTGCATTGAACTCCTTTAGGGTCTACCTTTTGGAACTGATGATCCTCCTCGGGCTTGACCCAATGCTTCCTTCACTTACTGCTGAACCATGCTCGGAGATACTATCCACTACCTTCCTATATATGCTGGTGCTACCTTGCTCTACTAAAGGTAAAGTCTTGGATGGATCCAAGACATGCACCAACTCTAGCACTGTATCACTATAGTAGGATGACTATTGGTGTTAACTAATGCTAAGATACAATAATCTTGAAGCCTCTTCTCCATCTATATTTTTTCATATTTCTATTTTATCGTGCGTGGAGGTGTTGTAGTAGGTTGTGTCTTCCTGTCAAAGACCTTCCATAGTGTTGCTCTAAGGAGGGATCCCCTGATATCTACCATGCAAATCCCTGTCGAGTCTCCCAACAAATCATCTTTTGTGGGATCAAAGCTAATCTTCTCCTCATCAGACCAATCATAACCTAGGATCTCTTTCTTCTCCATGAAAAAATGGGCTACTATATCATCTAGAGAATGATCCGTCTGAACTGGCATAGATGACTTTGGCTGACTGGTGATCACTATCATGTATTGTGAGGCACTGGACCTCCCCTGCTGCTGGAGAGTCAACCCTATGAGGGATATACTCACTGGAAGAAATACTCTCCTAACTATCACTAAATCATGGGTGACACTCCTAGGAGGCTCATCATATAACAAATGTCACCTTCTCCTCAACACCTGCAACCATCTCATGGTGGTGGTGGTGAAGGATGACCACTATGCTCGAGGTCAGCCCTTCTTCACCACTACTGGAAGGT
Organism: Cymbidium sinense; assembly: GCA_021442155.1. Taxonomy (NCBI): domain Eukaryota; kingdom Viridiplantae; phylum Streptophyta; class Magnoliopsida; order Asparagales; family Orchidaceae; genus Cymbidium; species Cymbidium sinense. The sequence continues at coordinate 143,016,841 of CM038221.1, read as the reverse complement.
CAAGCAAGAGAGGCTTGCCACGAGGGTGTAGATGATGGGATTTCTCAGTAGATCATCAATGGGGTCCTCTTCTCCCCCGATGCGCCTTCATGGCCTTTGGTGAAACTAGAGATGCTGGAACATGGATCGGAGATGGTGGATGGGGGTAAGTGGGTGGAGACACCACCACTCTGGAGAGCTCTCCTCCCGTGATGGGTAGTCCCCGAGCATAATACTATCAGTATGATCGATGCGGGTAGCACGTCGATCAGGAAAATCAATGAGTGTAGAGGCATAGACTTTCTACTAACTTCCACCTCTCTTGGCTGGTGATATGAATTGAGGTATGGGCTTCCCTAACCCTATTATGTCTAAGATGCTTCCCCACACTACGTGGGATAACGAATCTCAAATCAAACTAAGCCTCGGACTCATATCATTCGTAGGCTCCACCAACCTAGCATAGATTGAATGGAGGCTAGCATATGACCTCCTACTCTGACTAACTGGTAGCTAAAATTGAACCGCTGGTGGAGGTGAAGCAGAGATCCTCCTGGCATCCTCTCTATCAGACACAAAGAGAGGATCGAACGGGTTCATTGTAACCAATGGGGAAACCAAAGTGCAACTCCTTAATAGTCTCTGCATGACTGCCTCTATCTCCCTAACAATATGAGTGTGGTACTGCTTTATCATGTAGTTCTTATTTCTCCTTTGCGTCCTGGTAGGGCGAGCAGAGTAAGAGCTAGACCCAACTTCAAAAGCAAGGAGACAATCTGGATCGGGAGCCTTCCCCTTGGAAGGTGAGTGAGGGTGCTACCAAGGCAGATGGGAACCACGGTGCATGCAATCGTGAACCGACCTTAGGGAACCGCGCCCTCAAGGGTGAATCGATGGCATGTCCTGAATGACCTACCACTATGCTACTACTTTGAAGGAGGTCCCATTAAATGTAATTCGGGCCCCCTCAAAACCTCATCCAAAGTGGATGAGGTGGGCATCATCAGAGCAGGGAAGGCTGGCCTGATCCAGAGCCAGATCAATCCCGGGGAAAAAGTGAACACATATTTGGGTGCTTCCATTACATCAAAATGTATTGAACTAAGATTAAACAAAACTGAATAAAGCTGACTATAACTGCAATGTTGAAAACAAACTTGAATTAGATTCTCTTGCTTTATTAATTTTGAATTTATAATTTGAACCCATACTCAACATCTTGAAAGTGTTAAGTCGGGTTCAAATGATTTAGAATATATTTTGAGATTTGATTTGAAAGAGCAATTTTTGGATGTAGAATCCACTTTCAACAAATTTGGATATGTTGAAAATGGGCTCAAATATTTTTGAAGAGATACTTCCATAGGTTCATATTTGAATTTTGATTTTGATTTTGAGGACCCTTATTTAACAAATTTGGGTATGTTAAAGTAAAGGGTCAATTTGATTTTGATTTGAGATTTAAGAAATCTACTCACTTAGCAAATTTGGATATGCTAAGTGCGATGTTTGAAAATAATTTATTCATTTTTGTTGTTTGCTTTATTTTGTGAATCATTCATGATTTTGAAAATGGAATTCTCATTTAGCAAATTTGGGTGTGCTTAAATAGAGAATCCAAGTGTGTTTTGCTTTTGAAAATTTTTGAAAATAGGACTCTTAGCAAATTTGAGTATGCTAAGAAAATCCTAATGTGTTTCTTTTGTTTTTAGAGATTTTGATTTTGAAAAATAGGATCCTTAGCAAATTTGGTATGCTAAGGAAATCGTAATGTGTTTTTTTTTTTTTTGTTTTGGATTTTGAAAATGGAGACTTCACCTTAGCAAATGTGGTATGCTAAATGAAGTTCCAATGTGTTTTGATTTTGTGAAATGGACACTTCACTTAGCAAATTTGAGTATGCTAAATGAAATTTCAAAATGTGTTTCAAATTTTGTTTTGATTTTGTTTTTGAAAATAGAGACTTCATTTAGCAAATATGGTATGCTAAAGAATAAAATTCCAATGTGTTTTTTGTTTTGGATTTTGTTTTGAAAAATGGAGACTTCACTTTAGCAAATGTGGTATGCTAAAATGAAGCTCTAATATATTTTGAAAAATTTTGTGCTTTGTTGATTTTGAAAAGAGAGATTTCTATTTAACAAATTTGGGTATGTAAGATGGAAACAAATTATGTTCTATTTTTCAAAGATGCATTTTTTGTGTGTGGTTATTTCTTTTTGAAAGAGATAATCATATATAATGCTAGGTAATTTCAAATGTCATTTTATTTGAGATGAAATCTTCATTCAATAAATTTGGGTATATTGAATGGGATGTTCATATGTGCTTTTGAAAGTTTTATTTTTGATTTTGATTGGAAATGAAACCTCCATTCAATAAATATGTTTATATTGAATGGAGAGGTTTCATATGTGTTCTTTGAAAAAAAATTTTTTTATTTTGATTGGAAATGAAACCTCCATTCAATAAATGTGTGTATATTAAATGGAGAGGTTTCATATGTTCATTTTGAAAATTTATTTTTTATTTTGATTGGAAATGAAACCTCCATTCAATAAATGTGTAAATATTGAATGTAGAGGTTTCATGTGTTTTTTTGAAAATTTGAAAATTCCAACTTAACACATGTGGAATGTGTTGAGTGGAATTTCAAAGTTGTGATTTTGCTTGAAGATGTAATATCCATCCAACACATTTGGATGTATTGAATGGAAAGGCCCATCTTCAAATTTATGCTTTTGAAAACATGATTGTTGGAATTTTATTTTTGAAAATGAAGTCTTCATCAAAATGAATTGAGTGAAGAAGTTCATTTGTGCTTTTAGAAAATGTGAGTATTGGTTTTATTTTTGAAATGTTTCTACATGTACCAATTGTGAAAAATTGTTAGATGTAGTGTAAATATTTTATTAAGTGTATTTTGAAAAAGTGCTTTTGAAAACCAAGACTTTCATGAAATATTTATTTTACCTTTGTTTTTAGAATGAACCTTTCCTTACCATAAAAATGGTAAAGAGGAGTCTTTGATCATTTTCTTTTATTCAATTTTTTTTATTTTCACCCATTGGAGAACCCAATGGGGATTTTAAGATGAACACGGGGTGAGGTCTTAAAACCTAAAGATGTTGGCTAGCTTAACTTAAGGATGAAATAAGCTAAGTGCCAACAGAAAGAAAGATAGGCTTGGATTCGCACAAAAGTAAAAACCCACTATCGATATTTAAAGATAATGATCATTTACCAAAGATGGAGAGAGGAACCATCCCAGCGGAGTCGCCAAAAAATTTGTGGTGAAAATTATATATATTTTGCCTTCATCTATCCCCTTTCACGAAAAGAGGATAAATGAAAATAGAAATATACATAATGTCTTTGGGATGTCACACAGATCCACAGATATTTTTATTAGGGTGATCAAATACAACATTGAGGAGAGGTGTACTATCTGAAAAGATAGAAGTCACCACCCTACAATGGACCTAATCACCTCAATAAGGGCTCCTAAGGACTATGGGTCTTCAGAATGTACCAGATATTCTTTCCCTACTTTACATGGGAAAGTAAAACAGGGTTTATTTTAAATCGGATGTTAAGTTCTATAAGGCAAGCCCCATAGTTAATTACATCCTAAAGAATGAGATTTCTTAGAATACTCTCGATTAAGGTAAATGATCATTGTCTCCAAAGATTTTTGAAAGGAAGGACTATCAATCGATTGGTTTATTTTTAGAAAGTCAAGTGGGATCAATCAAGAGGAGGGAGTTCTTATCGAAGCCAAATGAAAAATAAGTAAGAGATGCTTTAGATACTAGGAAGCCTAGTAAGCATCCCAAACTACCCACTGGTTGGGCTTTACATTTTTAAAATTGAATTAATATGTTTGAGTTGAATTTTTATTAGAATGCTAGGGCGTATGGTTCTATGACACAAGATCATGGAAATGCCTAAGAGGTGAGGATTTATGCTCGTAGCCCATAAAGAGAAGTAGCAACCTCTAAACCTAAATCTAGGGAGCTTTGTGAGGCCAAAAGCTTAACCTAAATCTAAGGCAAAAATGGGTATTCGATTTACCTCCACTATATAGGATAAACCACCCAATTGTTGCACTTACAACCGCCTAGGGATGGCTACTAACTAACTCCTATGATTTTAAATTCATGTAGGCAAGTCTTATGTTTATCCAAGATAGCATGGTTGTTATTTATTTAGAAAGAGACTAAGTCCTTAAACACACTCTAAAGAGACTAGATCATGTAAGGGCATGAATTAATGACTTAAATCTAATGCAAATTTTCATATTTTATTTTCATTTGGACAATCATTTGACTCAAGTAGGATTCTTTATGCCTAATGCATGAGAAATTAGATTATGGGCCAAAATCAGTAAGATAAAAAGGTGTGTTTCCACCATGGCTTTCACAGGTCAAGCCAAATTCTCTGGAAAGGTGGAAGCCCTCCAATCAAGAGTGAAAAATATGCTTTTATGCATGACATTATAAAGAAAGTACACATCCATCTGCTTACTAATTCTTTTATCTTGATTTTAACTTAGGCTTTAAATGAGGTTATTAATATTTTAATTTTGAGTTGATTAATTTAGAAGATTTATTTTTCTCTAAGAGCCTAATCGTCATCCAGGCCATACATTAAAGCAAGGAAGAAACTAGAAAAAGATGTCATCTTAATGCACAAGCTAAACAAAACATCAAACATTTTATAAAGCTAACGTAAAAGAATAAAAGGCCATTTGTGGTCAGGAACCACCGCACAAGCATGAAAATAAATTGGGTAGCCGAGCTCTACCCTTATACAACTCGGATTACAAATAAATCAATTACAATTAAGCGGGAATTCATATTTATGGGGTCTTCATTTCTTCATTCTTCATTCTTCTTTTCTTCTTTCTTCTTCAATTCCTTCTTTTGGATGGTTGGAATATGGTTGCTCAAAAGGCTTCACATGGTACATAAGAAAAGATCTTATGACCAATTCTCATCCTAATCTCCATAACAATCATTCCAAAATCTAATACAAAAAAAGTACATGAAAAGGAAAAGTAAATCTAACTAACACCTGCAAAATAGAGATTAGCTAAACAAACCATATAAATCCCAAGCATGTATATTGGACTTAGCACCCCACACATGGGTAACCAAGTCCACCTAGCCTATTAGATTATGCTTAGGGGTATAAGAACCTACATAGAAAAAAGTATTTATATTTTTATTTATTACAGTGCCCCTTAAGTACAATCCCCTACAGAAGATAATGATTAGACTAAATCATCCTACCATTCAATCTATGCATATATACCCTAACATCCTGACTAAAACACTACATCATAAAATAAAAGCAAGCATCAAACCATGCACCACCTTAAGCTAAAGCTAGAAATGGTGACTTAGTCTAATGTGTGTGCTTTAAGGTGTGGTATGCTTAGCTATGGCTTTAAGGTTTAAATTTTCTAAGTATAAAAATGTTCAACTTAGATGGTGGTTTCATTTAAGTTGTTTATTATTTTAGGTTGATTTTATTTTATATTTTTGGTTTAGTGAATCCTACAATTAATTACTAAGTTGTAAAGAGAGGGAAAAGAGAAGAGAACTTCTCTTTCCTTCCAAACCCGAAGTAAATTCTAAAGTAGATTCATGTTTAAGTTTGTTTAGTAAATATTTTTTTATGTGTTTTAGTTAATCGTAAGTTTATAATAACTCTAAACAAACCTATTCAAAATAAAAGGCATTTTAAGATTAAGTATAGTGAAATAATATCACAAACACACACCACTTCATTTCTTTCCACACATATATAACATGCATATGAATGAATCCAAAGCACATCTATACATATAAATAGAAATATTTAGCACACTTTAAGATGAAAGCTAAGAAATATTACTTAAGATTTTTTTTTTTTTTTGGATTTTTATGATGCATGATTTTTATTAAGTATAAAAGGTTTAATCTTTTATCCTTTATTTATATGCACATGTGTATGTATGAAAGGTATAAGTGAGTACGGTTCCATTGTTAGCACCACGGCTGTAAGCTACAAGACCTACTTTGGGCTACTTAAAGCCTTGCAATCTCGGGGTTATCTAGACTAATATACCACTTTTCTTAAATACATATGCATGTACAAAAGAGATAAATGGAAAAAAGAAAGATGCAAAGTTTATGTTTATTTAATTTTGGTTTGTTTATGCAATTTATGTGTGTAAATGTAAAGATCCTTCTTGAGTTATAGCACGGAATATGATAAGAGTAGATTTTCAACAAGTGTTATATTCTTTTAAAAGAACTATACACTTTGAAAATCTTATTCAAATCCATGTTAAGAGGAAAGAAAGGAAGCAAACATAAGACACATTCTTATATTCACATGCAAGCTTATAAATAAAGTATAAGTAGCATACCTTTCAATTTTGAAATTTGATTTATAAGTTTTCAAAATAATTTTTAATTTAATAGAGATAATAGCCATTCATTTTTTTTTTTTACTTTAGCCAAAACATGAAATTTGACATAAAGGAAACATTTCATTTTAATTTTTATTTTTAAAAGGAATGAATGCATGATTTTCATATGACATACACATTTAGCCTACTAGGCAAGAAATAAAGTGATGAAAGTAATGTAAACTCATTCACCCTAATTAATTCCTAAAGACAATCCTATAAAATAAGAAAGTTCAAAGTGAATCAAAGTTTGTTTGATGTGATTTTTATTTTGAATTTGTTTTATGTTTGATTTAAAAATGTGAAAGAATGTTTGCTGGTCCTAACCCATTTCCCTCATATGTGAGTTAAGTTAGTTTGTTCTTAGGATCATTAGATGACTTTTATATTTTACTTTGGTTAAGGTGTGAATTAAGTGTGTTAACTACCCCTTACCTACACCACCTTAGCATATTTAACCGAATAATTATGAGCCAATGGATGACATAAAACCTCACAAGGAATTTAAATCAGCAATGCACCTAGGAAAGAAAATGGGCCTAATGCAAATTGGCTCATGATTAATGATTAATTAAAAATTTAATTTAATTAATTCATAACCCTTCCCACACATGTGAGTTCGATTTTGATTTCCTTGATGTGCTTAGGTTATTGAACACCAAGCACCTACCCAAGATGAATTAGTTAAATTCTGGAAGGTTTTAGAATTTTATCAAATTAAATAGGTAGGTAATTAGTGGATTATCCTTAATTAAATTTTGATTAAGGAAGAAAGAGAGGGTTTAAGCAATAGCTTATGAAAAATATCTCAAAATTATTCCTTAAACCTCATGTTCATTTAAACAAACCTTAATTAACTCAATCAAGGGATTAAACCACTGATTACATACTTAATTAGGCTTAATTATATTAAGAGAGTAATTAAGAATGAATCCAGCAATTACCCTAATTAAACCATTAATAAATCCCAAGAAAATTAGGGGAGGTAGAAGTCATCCCACTAAATACACATGAGAAGTTTGAAAATAATTAGGTAATAATCAGAGAGTAATTAGCCTAATTACATTCCCAATAAAATCCAAATTTAAAAAATAACACTATTCCAAAATCCACATCAAAATCAATTTTATAATATTCTACATTCAATTATCATTCATATGCAATTTATATTCATAATTTTTTGATTTTATACACTTATATGAATATTTGAAGTTTATATGATTAATTAGGTAATTAATTTTCTAATTAAATATTACCATCGCGCCATGTGGAGACTAACGCGCATGCGCTTCCACATGGCAATAAATGGGAGAGGATATTAAAATATCGTAGTCGCCGGGCTGTTATGCACTTTTCCCGGCCCAATCAAGGATTGGACGACTAAGATTAAGCATGCGTTCTAAACGATTAAAATGATGGATCAACGTGTCTTGATCATGGACGTCCATCCAAAACATGTGGATGGATGACCCATGATCTATCCCTGATCTTCCCTGTGGGAGATGGCCACCGTCCATCTTCTAGGGGAAGATCTGGCGTCAATTGAGCTTAGATTGAATCCAAATTCAACCCACACCATCGAAGAATAAAGGGGAACACATCCAATGGCTAGCTTCTCATGGGATGAGACTTCACTTCACAACCACTGGCTAATTTAAGCTCGGTTTAATGGCATACCGAGGCTATCACCGTGCTCAATTCCTTGAAGTAGCTGCCTAGTGGAAGCCTTGTTGAAGTTTTGAGGTGCTAAAATTGGATAGATCTTATGGGCCAAGTTCACCTTCAAGTGGGCTCGGTCTTGATCAAGACCACCTCCCTCCCCTTAAGCTTGGATGAAGAATTGGATCAACTCGATTGAGTTCCCTGATGAAGCTTACAAAGTGAATTGGGTTGGTATTGAGTGTGGAGTGAGATTGAATTATGCTTGAGCTCCCCTATTCTTAGTTTGAGAAAATCCAAATATGGAGAAGTTGAATTGGCATGAGAGAGGTTGGGGAGACTTGGAAATAATTCCTCTGAGTTCCCTTAGCTCAATCGAATTGGACACTGTTGAATTCAAATGGAATTAGGGGGAGTATATCCCCATACAAGAAGGCCGGAGCTAGATGTCATTTTGATCCAATACACCTATTCAATGGGTTGTTTAGGTTTTAAGGGGCATGGCATTCATTTTGGCAAGACAGAGGAGCTTGCCAAGTGCTTAATTCAAGTGGAGTAAGGAATCCCATGTGCATATGTTCATGGGGGTGGTTGGTTTTGACCTTGGGTTGGGTTTGGCTGACCCAAACCATGGGAATGTCCATTAATGATCATTTGGTCCACTAAGAGGATGCCAAGTATCCATGAAAAGAAATTGACAAAATTCCAAGTTATTTTGGTTTTAGGTTACTCTATGACCTAGGGGTAAAATGGTCATCTGACCTTAATTTTAGTTTGAATATGTTTGGCATGATTGAAAAATGGTTTTGGCCAAGTTTCATTAAATTTGGAGTTGGTTTGATATGATTTGGCTCATGTTGACCCATTTAGTTCAAAATGGGTCAACTTGGGTCAAGTTGACCAATTGGTTAAATTGGATCAAACCAAGGGATGGGTCAAGTTCATATGACCATTTGAAATATGCTAGTATCATTGGTTTGGTTCAATTTGATTTATATTTGAATTTAGCTCATTTGATTTCATTTAGGTCAAATGGGTCAAGTTGACCAATTTGACCCATTTGAATTTGTCATCATGGGTTGGTTTATGTTTGGTTGGTCATTTAAAATGGATTGGTATCTTTCTTTTCAAATCAATTTGGTTTATATTTTGGTTTGGCTCAATTTGACCTTTTAGGTTAAGTTGGGCTCATACCAATAGGATCTAGTTGGCCAATTGAGGCTTTGGTCAAGTTCAACAATCATTTGGAATGAACTTGACCCATTAGTTTCAATCAATTTGGCTTAGATCAAATTTTGACATATTTGACTTTTAGGTCAAGTTCAACTTGGGTCAAGTGGTCAATTAGGCTAGGTTAGTTAAAATGATGACTTGGTCAAGTTCAAACATTGGTCATGAATGAGTTTTATCAATGGTTTCAATCAATTTGGCGGTAGATTTTGGCTAATTTAGGTTTCATTTTTGGTGTTGACTTGGTCAACCCTTAAGTTTGACTTAATTTGACCCAATTTGAGTGATTGATCATCTCATGATGATTGTTACTCATAATGTGAGGCTTAGGTTGGCATAGTTCAATCCAATTTGGTTAGGATTAGAATTTGGCTCACAAGGGTACTTTAGGTCACTTTGGGTCAAGTGAGCCTAAGTGGGTCAAATGGCTTGGTCAAAGCTTGGTTTGAGTTTGATTGAACTCACACATAGACTTATGATTGAAATATAAATCCATTTGCAAGTGATTTGAAGTTAAATGGGTTTTGATCCACAATTTTAAGTTCAAAGGGTGGACATGAGTTTGACTTGGGTTTGATTTTTGAATTTAGTTTTGGTTTGGTGTTTGAAGTTTATGTTTATATTTGGATTCATGATTGTAGGATTGATTGAATCATGAGGAAAAATCAAGAGTTTGGCTTGATTTGAATTGGATTTGGCTAAGTTCAAAAGTTTAACTTGAAAGTCTTAGGTTGAATTTGAATTGGTTCAAGGTTGGAGTTGATATGAGTTTGGAGTTTTGACTTGGAAGAAGGAAGTGAGGATTTGGTTCAAGTTATAGGGTAAGCAAATTTTTCTAACACCCTAAGGTATGACCTATTCTTATGGCTAACTCTTCTAAGTCTCTATGGCTAGGTTTGAGTGTCCACCTAATCACTAGATGTGTCTTAAGACTAAGGAACTCTTAAAGTCTAAGAGAAGTCCTATGTCTAGGATGGAGGGGTTGAGAGCTCGTTCGAAAAATTAGGTCAACATGTTTAGTTTTCATTTTTATGGTTGCTTGCATATTCACATATATTTAAGAATTATGGGTATGTTAGTCAAGACATTCTATTGGCGCACAACTTTAAGTAGCCCTAAGGAGGATCCTACCTCACTCCCTTAGTGCTAAATAATGGCCTCGTACCTACTTTGAATTTGTATATATGTGTGTGTGTGTGTGTGTGATACAACTAGTGGATGAAAACCATAATTTAATCAAGTCAATTCTACTTTTGCATGATTCTCATTATTATAGTTGCTTATACATCCATATGTGGGGATGGTATATATTAGTCTGACATCCTAGGGACTCACTTTTAAGTAGCTAAAAAAAGGTTCCTACCACACTCTTGGTGTAGAATAATGGCGATGTACTTGCTTAAGACTCTTATACATTTTTGTGTACATTTTGCTAATGAATGAAAATCCTATTTTCTATTAAAAGCAAACATGCATTCATACTTTGTTCAAGTGGTTGATTTGATTAATCATTTAACTTAAAGCTCTTTTGCTTATGCCTTTTGCATAAGAATTTAGATAGAGCTTTAAATTAATATGACAGAATAATTCAAACAAAATAAAATATCAATTCCAAATACATTTACTTAATTTCATCATTCAAGTATGTTAAGATATGATTTGCATGTAGAAGTATGTTTAGGACTTAACCATATGCATGTTATATATGGTGGAAAGAAATAAACAAACATGTGTCATATGATGATAGTTCATTTCAATTAATCTTGGGATGCCTTTCTTATTTAATGAGTTTATTTAAAGTGAACCTAAACTTAGGATTAATTTAAAACATGTTAAAATCCATTCACTAAAGAGAATTGTTTAATTAATAGCTTTATAAATGACTTAAGGTAGGGATAAAAGAGAGTGAACCTCTCTTTCTTTCTCTTTACCACACTTACAGATTAAGTGTAGGTCATATAAAATAATACAAGTTACAAATTAAAACTTTCAAATCAACTAAGCAACTTAAAGTGAAACCACCCTTTATATTAAATCTTTCTACACTTAGAAAATTATAATTCTAAAGCCTAGTTAGGACATACCACACAAGCCATAACACACACATTAGAATTAAGTCACCACTTTTAGCTTTATGTTAGGGTGATGCATGCTTTGATGTATGTTTTGTTTTGTGACGTATTATTTTAGACTGGATGTTAGGGTGTAGGTTTCATAAATTGGATGTTAGGCCGTTATTAACTTGATTATATATTTTGCGGGGAGTGCCTAAGGGGCCACTGTAAAAATAAATATAAATGCTCTCTTTACAGGTTGCTTAATCCCCTAAGCATAATCCAAGCTAGGATAGGTGTACTTGGTTACCCATATGTAGGTGCTAAGTCCAAATTATACATATAACTGTTTGGGTTATATGGTGTGTTTAGCTAACACTTATTTTACAGGTGAAGTTAGATTTACTTTTCCTATTTTTAATGTAATTATTCATTAGGACTTAGGATTAGTGTTATGGGGGTATAGGATGAGCATTGACTATAGGTTTTCTCTGGAGGCCATGTGATGCCTTGAAGTGAACCAAATCAAAGGAGGAGAGAAGATATAAACACTTGAAGAATGACCCCCATAGAATTTATATATTTGTAATTGTAATTATTCTTTTATAATTCAGGTTGTATAAAGGTAGAGCTCGGTTACCCTTTTTTTTTTGGGTTGTACGGTGGTACCCGACCGCATTGGCCTTTTATTCTTTTGTGTTAGCTATAAAATTTTTGACATTTTGTTTAGCTTGTGCATTTGAAATGGCATGCCTCTTCATAGTTTCTTTATGATTGGTGTTTGTTGTATAGCCTGGATGCGATTAGGCTCTTAGAAAAAAATAAATTTTCAACCCAACTACAACTCATAATTAAATTTCTAAATAACACATAACCTCACATAAAGCCTAAGACATAATCATGATAATTAAAAGATTTAGTAACCCCTTAGCTAAATGGTTGAATGCTTCACAACATGCATATCAAATTCCTTCTTTATTGAAAATAGAGGATTTCCATCCTTGCACGATAGGGGAATGCATGACTTGTGAGGGCATCTCTTGTAGTGGAAAACACCCCTTCTTGCTTATTTGGCCCATAACTCATTTTCATCATACATTTAGACATATGAAAATCCTAAAACCTTTGTTAAATTGAAGTGTCTAGTACAAATAAAAATTTGAAAAGATTTGCATTATACTATGTCATTACTCATACCATTCATGCTCTACTCTCTTTAAAGAGTGGGTTTAAGGATTTTAGCATCTTTTTAAATGATAACAACCTAACTATCTTGTAATTCATAAGACTTTCCTATATGATTTTAAAGCATAAGAGGAGGTTGCCACTCCAAGCGGTTATAAGTCCAGCAGTCGGGTAATTTATCCTCTCTTATGGAGGTAAACCATATACTCATCTTCGCTTAGATTTAGGTCACACTTTGGTTACTAAAACTCCTAGATTTAGGATCCAAGGTAGCCATTTTCTGGGCTTCAAGTATAAACACTCCCTCAAGCCCACAATCTTGTGTTGTGGGATTATAAGTCTTAGCTTTCTAATAAAATGTCAATTATAATAAAACCAATCTCTTCAATTTCAAATTTATAAAACTCAACCATAAGATAGTTTGGGATGCTCACTAGGTTTTCTAGTATCATGAGCATCCTCTACTCATTTCCTTTGGCTTCGATAATAAATCTCTCTTTGATCCATCCCACTTGATTTCCAAAATATAATCAATCCTTTGATAGTTCTATCTTTGAAATCCTTGGAGATAATAATTGTCTACTTTAATCGAGAGTATTCTTAAGAGATTTCATTCCTTAAGATATAATTAACTATGGTGGTTTTCCCCAATAGGGAACTTTTTAGAACCTAGTTTAAATAAACCCTACTTTATTCATCCATGTAAAGTAGGGGAAAATCTCTGGTATATTCAAAGACCCATCATGTCTTAGGAGTCCTTATTAAGTGATTAGGTCCATCATAGGTATTGATTTCTATCTTTCTACATAGTGCACTATTCTTTGATGTCTTACCCAATCACCTCAATAAGTATCCCGATCTCCCCCCCATATACACACACATACACATCTCCAAAAATAAACACCAAAATGGACCAAATTATTTTGAGCTTCGATCATTTTGGCTTTGTACAACTCAAGGTTCTGGCATACCCGTCGACATCTCTCCTCCAAACCTTCGAGTTCTTCTAACTGCAACTTGGCATTCTGCTATGTTATGATTTTACTACTCACAGCTATCCTTAATGATGGGAGTTGGACTTCTAATGGAAGGACTGCTTCAAACCCATACACTAAGGAGAATGGGGTAGATTGAGTTGGAGTTCTATATGTGGTACGATAAGCCCACAAAGCTTCAACTAACTGCTCATGCCATGAATGCTTGTTATCATTGAGTATTTTCTTTAATATCTGGATAAGAGTTTTGTTGAATGCTTCTACTAAGCCATTTGCCCTCAAGTAATAGATGGTAGAGTATCTCCAATATATACTGTGTCTTTAGGCAAAGCTATTAATTTTGGTGCTCTTGAAAGTACCATTATTGAATATAATTGAGGCACCTATATACATATGATTCGAAACACTAGAGCACATGCTGAGCTGTGACCTCTCTGAGTGGGATTGCCTCCACCCACTTGGAAAAGTAGTCTATGAAAGCTAGGATGACCGATGACCCTTGAAACAAGGAGGATCGATCGGACCCACTATGTCAATACCCCAACACTCAAATGGCCATGAATCCAATGTGGGTGTAGAATGTTGGGTGGTTAGTGTAAGACCACACTATGCACCTGACACTGTGGCATCTCCTAGCTACATCCATATAGTCCATGGTCATCGAAGGCTAGTAATATCCTAGTCTCTTGATCTTGGCTTTCATCTTCGGATCGAATTGATGCACTCCACATAAACCTGAGAGTACCTCGGTCACGATCTTATGGGTTTCATGTTTGTCCAAATAATTTAACCACATATGATCGAAGGATCGTCGATACAAAGTGCCATCCACGAGAGCATAAGAAAGGGCTCTCTACTTCACCTGATATGTTATTGACTTATCTTAAGGTAGTTTGCCTATATTTAGATAATCCATGAATGGTTTCCTCCAATCTAACTCCTTATCCTTCTTGGCAACAACAACCTCCCCTTCAAGAGATACTTTCTCGATGAGTCCGGTGTCAACAAGGGATAAGACTTGTATATTTTGGACCCTTATTGGTATGGACTCATCTCCCAGACATGCCAACTCTTTGACAAGCTTAGCTAATGCATCTGGAACTGTGTTTTCTCCTCGAGGAATCTTATAAATAGTAACCTCTGAGATTTGGGCCAACAACTCCATGGTGTACTTGTTGTAGTGATGGAGCTTAGCTTCAAAACTTTGTAAGACCCTGCAATTTGGTTGATAAATAATTGAGAATCTTTGAAAATGTTGATACTCTGGATGCATAGTAATGGCTAACCTGCCAATCAAGAGCCTCATATTGGCTTCATATTGGTGCATGGATTGGAGGATGATATGAGAATCTTATCATCATGGTTAAAGGAGAACTATTCTACCCCTACCTTTTCTCGGGAGAGTAGATCGTAGTTCTTCTCCCTTTTGAAAGAAAGTTGTGCTATCAAAATACATCTCCCAATGGTGAATGCTGGTGTCCCCTAAGTTCATAATTTATTCATCGGGAGGTCATCACTGGGGAACCAAGAAGTGGTGCTACTAAGAAATCTACTAGTGGTTGTCCTTTCACCACATGGAGGGGTATGAAAGTGATGTCAAACTGTGATAAAATCATAGACCAATGCACCAACTGTTCAGATAGCATTGGCCGTGTCATGAGATATTACAGTGGATTAATCCTAGATATCAGGTTCACCATATGAAAGCATGTAATGTCGTAGCTTTTAAGATGGAAAAATTAAGGCTAGGCAGTGGTTTTCGATAGGTGCATAGTTTGCCTCAGTAGGGATTAGATGATGAATAAGATAGTCGAGTGCATTCTCTTTCCCTTCTTCATTGGTTTGGGCCAATAAAACACTAAGGGACTCATCTGATGCAGCAGTATATAGCATCAATGCCTTACCCATGATAGGGGCTACTAGAACTGGTGGCATCATCAAGTAGTGCTTGATATCTTCAAAAGCATGCTGGCACTTGTCATCCCACTTGAACTTGCATCCTTTTTGTCAAGTGTTGAGAATGGTTAGAATCTCCTAGATAGGTTAGAAATGAAGCACCTTAGATATGCCAACTGCCCTTGAAATGATATGAGTTGAGTTAGACTTTTAGGGGGTGGCATTTTTAATATCGTCTTGATCTTCACCAGATCAATTTCTATTCCATGGTGCCAGGCAACAAACCCAGGGAATTTCCCTGAAACTAATCTGAATGCACATTTCAGGGGATTCATTTTAAGTTTAAATTGTATAAACCATTCAAAAACTACTCTCAAGTCAAAGAGATAGTCTTCCTTTTCTTTACTTTTGACTATATGATCATCAACGTAACATTGAACCTAATGATGAATAAGTTCATTGAAGATCTGAGTAAGGGCCCACTGGTATGTAGCGCCGGTATTTTTAAGGATGAAAGGCATGACCCTATGGCAATAGATTTTGATCGGGGTTCAAAATGTAGTGTTTCTTTCATCTTCAGGAGCAATATGTATTTGGCTTTAACCAGATGAGCCATCCATGAAAGAGAAGACTACATGAGATGAGGTAATGTCCACCATAAGTTCTAGTACTTTTAGTGAAAATTCATCTTTTGGATATACCTTATTTAGATTCCTAAAATTGATGCATATGAAAAATTTGGCTCTTTTTTTTTCTTATGGGATGACAGCTAACCGTGGATATTTTTCTTCCCTAATAATACTAGCATCAATCAATTTCTTGACTTCAAAAATGACCTATTATTCAATGTCTAATCACATGTGTCTAGGAGCTTGCTGGATAAGGTTAGCACTAAGCTTTATTATTAGTTTTTGGACTACTACATCAGAAAATAAATCGAGCATCTCTTCAAAACTCCATGCAAAGTAGTCCTTAAACTCAGTCAATAGCCTAACTAAGTCATCAGTTTTAGTATCATTCAACAAAGAACTAATGTATGTCGGACGTGGATTGTCTTTAGTTTCCAAGTTGATTTCTTTGTGCTCATCGATGGTTGATCTGATCTCCTCTTCAAACTTTAGTGATGCATCTCTAACTTCAAGATCATTTGGATCATCTAAAGTTTCTAAATACACATACTCATATGAGTTAGCATGATTTGAAAAGAACATATCAGACTCTAAATGATTGGTGATAACTAAGCAATGATTGTCATCATCGACTGGACACACTATACCGAATCCTAGTCTTGGTCTTGATTGAGGATGTCTATTTTGGTTGTCCCATAATCTTTCAAAGTTGTCAGACCTATGTTTAGACCAAGTATGTAGGTTTAATCCCTTCTTTGCTAAATTAAGAACACAATGCGAGTACCAATCAAAAGGAAATTATATTAAATCTTTATATGAATCGTCCTCAAGCTCTACATCAGCTTCCTAATTTAAGAATGATGCTCCCAAAAAGATCCTCTAAATTCTCTCATCTGTGGATGACTTAGGGGCTTCCTTAACTATCAAACCCTCAACTTTATGAGAAAATAATGGGGCTAGAGCTAAGGTTCCCAACTGACTCCTCACTATCTCATATACAGACCTAAATACATTTATGCTTTGCTTTGGAGCCCGATATTTATCACTATCACGCTCCAACATCACCTCGAAATGGATCTGCTGCTGAGAAGAGTTGGCTGGTGTGCTAACCATATAAGACTCATTCTCTGAGCTAGATTCTAAGTCTATGTCGATAGCAGGTGTACTCTTGGTGGTTGGGACATACCACCTATTGGGTGACCAATAGGGAGGCTTTCCACCTCGTGCCTCTAAACTGCCTCTGCTGGTGGAGGTGGTCATCCTACCCACATGTTCAAGTAATGAATTATGGGTGAAATCTAATGTCAGGCCCTATATCTACTTCTAAGTCCCTATCTCACTCTCTTTTATTTTCTTTTTCTTTTCTCTTTTTATTTTCTGTTTCTATTTCTTTTTGTTTTCTTACTTTATGTCCCTCTTGAGGATCTTGACTAGATTCACAGGAATGGACTTGTTGGTTTTGAGGAAGAAAATAGGTTGCATCCTCATATATCCCGACCTCGAGAATTATGAAGGGCTTGAGATCTTTTGACGATCATTCCACTTCTCTCATGAATTTCATGCGATGTAGAGGATAGAACTGTGTTATTTTTATGTATCCATTGTCTCCCAAGCAAAGCATTGAAAGATGTATCCGAGTCTATGATATGAAACTTGGCTTCATTATTCCAATCATTTATCTCTAATGTCAACACTATGAAGCTTAAGGCCCTCTTGCATTGTTCATTGAATCCTCTCAACATCAACCTCTCTTCTTGGAGTTTAGAGATTTTGATCCTCAAATAAGCAAGGGTTCTTAAACTCATAATGTTGACTGATGCACCTTGGTCAACCAGAACTCTTGATATCCTATATCTACGAATGTTTACTATAATGTAAAGAGGGCAGTTGTGCTTGGTCATTCCTAAAAGAAAGCCTTCATCACTGAATGAAACTTCTAAGATGTCCTCTGAGCTATGTTCCTCCTCTGTAGCAGTCAGCTGAGCTAAGCATATCTCTGGATCAAGGAGAGCTTTACTAGAGATTCCCTCATCTCTTTGGATAAGACAAGGGCGTCATATATACTTAACTTAGCTGGCAACTTTCTAAGATGTGCTACAACATTGCAATCAACTTTGACTTGGTCCTCCATAAGCATATCTATTAGTGGAGCACCTATGGAGGGACTATCTGCTCACTGGAACCAATGACTTGTTTACCCTTATCAAGAGGTGTTACCCTAAGAGGTAGAACTTTGCCACTACAAGTTAACTTCAGTGACTTCTTGGAATAATAAACTTGTAGAAAGTTCTACATTCTCATCAAATATACCTACATCTTCTCCTATTGGATCCTCGGAGTCAGTTGAATCCAAGTCAATCTCAAGAGGTGAACGATTGATTGAAGGAAATTGATCAGAAGAGTGATCGAATGACTAGAACTATCACTATTATTTTCTAGACTTGGAGAGTTTAAAGAGAAATAAAATCTAAAATATCAGAAGTGGACAAGCTGTAAGTGAAAGCTTTCTTCATTGATTTTTTTAGGGTGAAAGTACATGATAGAAATATAATAAAGTAAGCGAGGTAAGGGATTTAATTCCCTTGTCCACTGATACAATGCTCGCTAGTAGAAGAGGAGCTAGTGGAGAAGTAGTATCTGCAATTGGATGGAGCCTGGACTTGGTTGTGCTACTAAACTATCTCGTGCAAGTAAAGTGGACTCATGTTATGTTCATCACCTTCTTCAAGTTTTCTTTGGAAACTTGCAAACCTTCTTTGATGTTGAAGATTTGAGCTACCTCAAGCACCTGTAGAGAGAGTTTCTTAATTTTAGAAACAACTTTTTAAAGGTTCGAGATAAGGTGATATCCCAACCTTCTTTTGTCTTGAGAAGCTCAGGTTTTCCCAAGAATTACCCTAATAGAACTACAAAGTTATTCTAGTAAGTATTCCTTGGGGATAACTATGGTGCCTGACTTGTAGCTACGCACATGCCAGTCATTAAAATTTATACAATCCTCAATACATGACTAACCATGTGGTGGTTAGGATCATTACTCGTGCCCACATTCTTCGGTCTCTTGGGCTCTGGTAACTAAAAGTCAGGTTTCTTTAAGAGATTCTTAAAGATTTTTCTAACTACCTCCCTCTTGAATGAATATATAAATATGGCTTATTCAATCTATCATCAAGAGTAGGTGGGTAATACTACTGGGTGGGATAGAATACCGCTGCTAGTAGTCGCTAATGATGGGATTGACCATTGTGACGGTTGATGATATTGGGCGTAAGAGCGAAAGGAGGTGCTAAGCTCGGTCTCTCATAATGGACTGGTTGCTTCCCCATCCACTTGACTATCCTGCTTCTTCTCAACACCTTCTTTTGGGCTAGATGATTGGTTGAGAAAGCGTAACTATTTTTCTTCCTCTTACAAGCTAGCCACCTTATTAATTAGTTTCTCAAATGTCCGGATGGTAAAGCCCTTAAGCATGAAGGTGACCGGACCATGAATATTCTTGAGGAGAATCTGGCATGTTGTGCAGACAGCTACGGCTCACATTTCATGCTCAAGTTGCACCACCTGAGAATATAATCAACAAGGGACTCATTGGAAACTTGTGTCGCAATAACAACATCACCTACAGTCACTCTTTGATGAGCTCTAGCAAATCTCTTGATGAAGAGGTGCTCCAACTCAGCAAAAGTTCCTACTGAACCATTGGGCAGCTCGGCATACCAATCAAATGCAACCCTGCTAGGTCGACAAAAGTCGAAGCCATCACTACCACTAGCATTGCAACAATCGGCTCTGAAATGTGTGATATGTTGACATGGGTTCTCACTACCATCAAAGATTTTGAAGGAAGGCGGCATAAAACCCTTAGGGTAATGAAGTACATCAAATTCCTCTCGGTATGGTCTAACCTTTGGAATAGATGAGCTCCCCTAGGCTTGCACCATCGCTTCCTTCACCTACTACTATACCATATGCTTGATATCCTTCTCATGCATGGAGGTTCCATCTGTAACTTTCTTATACCAAAGATCATCCTCTCTGTGGAGTGCACCTACTATGGATGGTCATATCACAAAGAGGGTCCTGGTTTTGTAATCTGAAACGCCATCAACTCCTCAATCTTCTTCCCCATCTTCTTAATGCAATCATCTCTCTATCTGAGCTAGTGGAGGAGGTGCTGAGTCAAGTGAGAAGTGTCACCTTCCTCGAGCACAGCACCTTCCTGGATAATATTATCCCGCTATATGGATCCCCGTGTATCAACCATGTGGACCTCAGCTGTATCATCTAGCATGTCATCCTCGTCAAGATCAAAGCTGACCCTATACTCATCTTGATCTAAGTGGTCACTCTCGAGAATTCACCTCTTCTCTGCAAAGTAGTCCACTAATATGTCATCTATCGATTGATCTACTATGCTTGGTTGGAGTAGGACAAATATCTGCTAACTGCTTGTTTTAGGATTATGCTCCTCTGCCTCTTTGCAATGGACACTGCCTACTATCAAGACCTCCTCATCGGGAGGATTAAGTGTCTTGGGGACCATGTTTATGTCCTCTCCCCTCTCTATCTCTGTATGTTGTGATGGAGGTGGTGCGACGATGACGCTCTTAGGTCGCCACTCCTTCCTGACCACAGCTGAGGTAAGGGATTGAGCAAGGTAGCTCAATCTCACCTCAATAGGTGGAATGGATGGAGCAGGATCCTTGGGCCATAGCCGGATCACCAGAGGGGAAGGTCTCTCCTTGGATGGGGGCTTCTGAATCTTTGTGGGAGTGGTAGATATTGCGAGCTGAACTGGTGTGATGGTGGATGGCGAGGGGAGCGGTGTAATGGAAACACCAACTGCCCCTCAACTGTGGATCTCTATCTGTGGTGGACTACCCTGGTAAGAATAATTATGTATGAATGATTTCCCCTGATAGAGAGACGATCAGGAAAATCCATTAAAGTAGAGGATACTGACTATCGGGCATACCTCCCTCATTCTTTCATGCCAACCTGGGCAGATACTCGAGCCTCTATGGCTCTCTCTCTCTCTCTCTATACATTTGACCCCTAACACTCTTAGGGATCATGGATCATAAGTCAAACAAAGTGCCTAACTCTAAGCGTCTAAAAGCTTTATCGACCTAAAGTAGAGTAGAATAGTCCTAAGTCTAGCGTAGGGCCTCCTATGCTCCCTATCTGATGTCTCATGGTATGCTGGTGGTGGATGAGAAGCAGCGATCCTCTGGTAATCCTTCTCTTCATCTAGGGTGAGAGGGGTGGAACCTACTACCACCCAGAAGTGGAGAGGTCTCATGGGGAGAACCCTCCTCAGCTACATGGGAAGCAAAAGCTCTCTGGCTACTCATGACCCCGCTTAATCTTCCTTTTTTTTAATGTTGGGTGTGAGTGAGTAGTGTAGAGCGAGAACTGGCACCTACCTCGAAAGTGGAGGAGACTATCTTAGAGGCTAAAATAGCCTTCCCCTTTGGTGACCAATGAGGAGGTAGCTCACTCCATGGTGGGAGGCAAACTAAATGTGTATGAAACATTAACAACAGGTGTGGGAACTACTATGGCCTTCCTCTTTAGGGAGGGTAACTTAGAGTCAGATGGGATATCCAAGTGGATGAGTGGCGTCTGTCCCTCTACCTCCTCCCTACTAATGGTTATGAGGGCTGCCCCCTCACAAGTAATACGGACCACTCAAAGCCACAGCCAAAGTAGATTAGGTTGGCGGCATCAGTTGTGATGAGATTGTCCTAATCCAAGGCCAAATCTACACCATAAGAGAAAGATGAACTTGCTATAAGCCATGATCACTGCATTGACTAGAAGCTGGACTGACTAACTGTACTGAACTCACTGCATTTGTTAAAATGCAATTGAGTCAGACTCTTGCCTTGATGTTTACCTTCAATCATTGAATTCTGTACTTAATTTGGAAGTTGAACCCACACTTAAAATATTTAGGTATGCTAAGTGGGGTTTATTGAATTTTGGAGAGATTTTTTATATTTGGAGAGATATTTTTCCATATGATTTTGATTTAGAACCATACTCAACCAATTTTAAGTAGGTTGGGCGAGGTTCAAACATTTGGAGAGACCTTTGAAGATATTTGTATTATGTATCTTGTTTGAAAATTTTGATTTAGAAAACCCTCACTTAGCAAATTTTGGTATGCTAAGAATAGGTTTTGATTATATGTTTGATGGTTTTGTGAAAGTATCTTTGCTTGTGATGATTAGTTATGTGTAATATGTGTTGATTTGGAAATGGGGCTTCTTACTTAACAAATCTGATAGGTTAAGTAGAGGCCAAATCTGTTTGATATGTTTTTGAGAATGAGACTCTCACTTAACAAATTTGGTATGTTAGGTGTGAGTCAAGTGAATTTATGATTTGAAAATGAGACTCTCTTAACAAATTTGGTATGTTAAGTAGGGTTCAAGTGTGATATGATTTAAAAATGAGAATCTCATTAACAAATTTGGTATGTTAAGTAGGACTCAAGTGTGATTATGATTTATGTTTTGAAATGAGACTCTCACTTAACAAATTTGGTATGTTAAGTGGGATTCAAGTGTATTTATGATTCAAAAATGAGACTCTTACTTAACAAATTTGATATGTTAAGTAGGGGTCAAGTGTGATATGATTTAAAAATGAGATTCTCACTTAACAAATTGGTATGTTAAGTAGGAACCAAGTGTGATTATGATTTGTGTTTTGAAAATGAGACTCTCACTTAATAAATTTGGTATTTTAAGTGGGAGCCAAATGTGATTTAATTTGCTTTTGAAAATGAGATTCTCATTTAACAAATTTGGTATGTTATGCGGGAGCCAAATGTGTTTTGATTTGTGTTTGTTTACTTTTGAAAATAAGACTCCCACTTAACAAATTTAGTATGTTAACTGGAAGCCAAATGTGATTTGATTTTTAAAAATGAGACTCTTACTTAACAAATTTGGTATGTAAGTAGGAATCAAATATGATTATGATTTTTGAAAATGAGACACTTAACAAATTTAGTATGTTAAGTGGAAGTCAAATGTGATATGATTTGCTTTTTGAAAATGAGACTCTCACTTAACAAATATGGTATGTTAAGTGAAAGTCAGATGTAGTTTAATTTGCATTTTAAAAATGAGACTCTCACTTAAAAAAATTTGATATGTTAAGTGAAAGTCAAATGTGATGTGATTTGGTTTTTGAAAATGAGACTCTCACTTAACAAATTTGGTATGTTAAGTGGAGTTAAGTGTAATTATAATTTGTTTGAAAGAGGGGAAAACTATTTTACAAATTTGGATATGTTAAATAGAGTTAAATTTATTTTTGTGAATTTTAGAATTGGGACTCTCATTCAACAAGTTTGGGTATGTCAAATGGAGTCCAAAATATGTCATGATTCTGTGTGTGATCTCTTACTTTTGAAAAGATGGAAACTTCAACTATAGCATATGTGAAATATGTTAAGTGGAGTTTCAATTTTAATCTATGATTGTATTTAAACATAGGATCTTCATTCAACAAATTTGAGCATGTTGAATGAAGGTGATTATCTTCAAAAGTGTGCTTTTGAAAAAGAGAGACACTCCAACTCTAGCATATTTGAAATATGTTAAGTGGAGTTTCAATTTTATGCTATAATTTTATTTGAAGATAGGATCTTCATTCAAAAAATTTGGGTATGTTGAATAGAGATAACTATTTTCAAAAAGATGCTTTTGAAAAAAAATAATAATACTTTATTTTGATTTTGAAAAGAACCTCTATGTAAAATCATGCGGATTGTTAGATGAGGTTTGGTTATATGAGTTTTCTGCTTTTTGAAAATTTCTTATAAATTTTGTGCGAGATCTTTTATTATGTGAATTTTAAAAAAGTGTTTTTGGAAAGTGACATTCTACAAAAGAGTTAATTTTCTTAAATATTGGAATGAACCTTGCCTCACCAAGCTAGTGGTAAGAAGGCTATAAATTTTTATCATCTCCTAAAACCTAGAGAATGTTAGCTAGCTTTACTTAAGAATGAAATAAGCTAAGCGCCAATAGAAGGAGAGATAGTCTTAGACTCATATGAAATACAAGTCCACTATCGATGCTTAGAGACAATAATTGTCTACTAAAGATGGAGAGGGGAACCTTCCCCAGCGGAGTCGCTAGAAAAATCTATGGTGTTTATTTTCACTTTATATATGTGGGGGACACCGCATAGATCTGAAGGTGTAATTATTGAGGTGATCGGATACGACATTAAGGAATAGTGCACTATCTCAAAAGATAGAAATCACTACCATGTAATGGACCTAATCACCTAATAAAGATTCCTAAGGCATGATGGGTCTTCGAATATACTAGAGATTTTTTCCCTACTTTACATGAATGAATAAAATAGGATTTTTTTAAATTAGGTTCTAAAGTTTCCTATGGGGGCAAGCCCCCATAGTTAATTATATCCTAAGGAAGGTGAGTCCCTTAGAAATACTCTCGATTAAAGTAGGCAATTATTGTCTCCAAAGATTTCAAAGATAGGACTATCAATAAACTGGCTATATTTAGAAGACCAATCGGGATGGATAAAAAAGGAGAGACTTATTATCAAAGCCAAAGGGAGATGAGTAGGGGATACTCATGATACTACGAAATCTAGTGAGCATTCCAAACTATCCTATGGTTGGGCTTTATATGTTTGAAATTAAAAGAATTATATGTTTGAGTTAAAATTTTATTAGAAAGCTAGGACTTATAATCGTACAATACAAGATTGTAAAAATACCTAAGAGGTGAGAATTTATGCTTGTAGCCCGAGGGGAAATAGCAACCTCGGATCCTAAATCTAGGGAGCTTTAGAGAGGCCAAAGCACATTCTAAATCTAAGGCAACAATGGGTATGTTGTTTACCTCCATAAGAGAGGGTAAACCACCCAACTACTGGACTTATACCGCCTGGAGTGGCAGCCAGCAGTTGACCTCACTTTTGGAGTGAGCTCTCAACTTCCTCATCATAGATCTAGGAATCTTGTAGACATTTAGAGCTCCTTAGTCTTAAGACACTTCTAGTGATTAAGTGAACACTAAACCTAAGCCTAGAGACTTAAAAGAATTAGCCATGGAATAGGTCATGCCTTAGGGATTTAGGAAGACTTGCCTACCTTATAGCTTTAAACCCAATCCTTGCTTCCTTCCTCAAACCAAACCTCAAATTAAAATCCAAGATCATAAATCTAATCCTAAATCAAATGATTGAAACCCATGATTAAATTCAAATTCTAAATCTCTTCCTAAGCCCTTTGATTTTATCTTATGGACTTAGCCTTAACCAAATTCAAATCAACCCCAATTCAATTAACTTTCTCAAATATAAAAATCAATCTCAACTTAAACCCTAACCCAAATTCCAAATCAAATCCCACTCCAAATGTTTGAAACCCATGGTTAAATTCAAACTCCAAAACTCTTTCCTAAGCCCTATGAACCACCTTCATATGCTTAGCCAAAACTCCTTTTAAACCAAATCAAACTTGGTTGATTTTCTTATAAATCAATCATTCTTTCATTTATATTCATAAATATAAATGAAATCCAAATTCCAACCATTCAAATCAAATCAAACTAAATCAAAACCTTTCTTAAGCCATATGGACCCACCTCCATAAGCTTAACCAAATCTCAATCCAAATCAAACCAAAATCAATTGATTTTCTTATAAACCAATCATTCCTTCATTTATATTCATAAATATAAATGAAGCCCACACTCCAATGACCAAAAATAAATCAAACCAAACTAATTCTTTACTTAAGACCTTTTGACCTAATCTTTAAATTTGGTCAAATTTACTTCCAAATCACTCTAAACTCAAGTGATTTTCTCATGAATCATTTATATCTTTATTTATATCCACAAATATAAATAAAATATAAATCCAAATAGCCAAAGACAAACCCAAATCAAATTAAATTCCCAATTTTAGCCCTTTTAGCCAATTTCTTGAACTATGCTAAATGATATCCAAATCAACTCAAAACTCATGGATTTTCTCATGATTTAATCATTCCTTCAATAATTGTTCCAAATATAAACACAAACTACAATTATTAAACTAAATCCAAGTCAAGCCCATGTTGACCCCTTTTGACTTGAAATTATCATATGAACCAAAATCCATTTGACTTAAAACCAATTACAAATGGATTTATATCTTTATCCTAGGCTCATATGTGAGTTCAATTAAACTCGAATCAAGCCAAAACCTAACCAATTGACCCATTTAGGTCCACTTGATCCAAAGTGACCTAAAAGACTTTTTTTAGCCAAGTTCTAATCCAACCCAAATTGGATTGAACTAAGCCCTTTCAAAATGCATATCATGATCAACAATCATTCTAAGGTGATCAACTACCATAAATTAGGTCAAACCAAGTCAACCTTTAGCCCAAATGAAACATAAAAAAGCTAAAACTCACCATATACCAAATTGATTGAAACCTTTGATCCAAACTAACTAATAATCATTTATTAAACTTGATCAAATCCATGATTGAGCCAATTTGACCAATTGGTCAACTTGACCCAACCTAGTCTAAATTGACCTAAAAAGTCAAATTGGCCAAAATCTAAATCAATTCCAAATTAAACTAAACCAAAACTTACAATCATTTTCAATTAACCAATTGAATATGAACCAACCTAACCTAACTCAATTTGGTTAAATTGGTCAACTTAACCCATTTGACCTATTTGAATCCAAATGAGCCAAAATCAAATCTAAGCCAAATTAATCAAAACCACTTGAACCAAAACTCTTCAAATCATCATTTAAACCTAACCCAAGTCTTGGGTTGACCTAATTTGACCAATTGGTCAACCCAACCCAACCTAGCCTAAATGAGCCTATTTTGACCATATGAAGCCAAATCACCCAAAATCAACCTATGGGACCCTAGGACCTGGCCTAACACAACCCAAACCAGTCTTAACTCATTCTTAAACTAGCTCAAATCCATAGTCGGCCCCACCCAAGCAATGAGCCATTAGACAAACCTTCTTTCCATTGGATCTTCACATTAACAAGCAAAGTTAACATCCCCGTCACCATGGCAGCCCCCAAGCACTCAAGTGAGGCTCCACCTGACCCACCTAGATCATCTAATCCCCCTAGGTTGGCCAAGGACCAATGGGAATTTAACTATTCCTCATTTAAGCCAAAATCAAAAACCCATGGATTCAAGCTAAGAGATCTTTGCACACTAGCCCTTGGGTAGCCTCACAGCTCTCTCCACTCAAGTTGAGCCACGTGAGTTGGACATGACCTCTCTAGCACCCTAATGGTGTCCTACAGGTCAAAATAAGCCAACCCGTCTCATCCATCCTCCACACACAATTTTGAGGCATACTCCCTCAATTCGAGTGGGAATTGAAACAATCAGCATTGTGAGAGTTCCCTAAGCCATTTCAAAACCCCTCAGAGCTTTCCAAAATAATCCTAAAGCCACCCTTGATTAGATTTCTTCTTTGCATGAGAAATCAAAATAGGGCAGCCTTCTTTCAATCAATACTTCATCTCTACTCAATCAAACCCCAATTCCTTTTACCCACACCTTCACCATATCTAATCGAAGCTAAATGAATCATTTCCCAAGCTTTCGAGCCACTGGAGATAAGAGTTTGACCAAGATTGATTGCCAAATAGGAGGAGTTTGGTTGACCGAGCAATTCACCTCAAATCAAAGCTTGTGTAGCTCAACAGAGCTTTGTTTCAAACAAAGCTTCCTTAACTGTTGGAACCGCCAGACACAAGCTCCAGTGAGGTATGTCATTGAAATTGATTTTTGTATGAAAATAGCTTGGTCCTTTATAAAGGAAAGTTACACTTCGTAAGATTTCCATAATTAGTTTTCCTTGTTTTGCTTCCCTAAAGGTGTGGGATCGATTTGATCTCCATTCGAGCTTGGGTGAGCTCGGATCGAGCGACAAACGATGGACAGTCTTTGCCTCTCGCTGCTCAGGAAGAGATAGATCACGGGCCATCCATTCCATGTGATCGGAATGGATAACCATGGTCAAATCACACTAGATTCATCTATATTTTCCTCTTAACCACGGGACTAATTGTGGCCATCCAATCTTAGATCGGACAATCCATGGAAAAGCCCATCCACCATAATATGAGTCAGCATCCTGATGTGATAACTTAAATACCCAATCCCATCATGCCACATGGAAAGTGTGTTGCGTCACGCCTCCATGTGGCGCTGACGGGATTAAGAGTTAATTAGGGTTATTTTAATTAATTTTTAAGGTTGGATCTTCTTAAAATCATAACTAATCTTAGAAAAATACAAATGAGGGCTCATTTTAAAGATATTTCAAAGTAGAAACCATTAAATTATTATTAATTATTTTGGAATAGTAATTATTAATTAATTAAAGTTTAATTAAAAATTTAATTAGCTTAATTACTCTCTAATTAGTTGTCCAATTAATTTCAAATTATCCAGAGATATTTAGGGGGATGACCTCTGCCTCCCCTATTTTTCTTGGAATTTATTGGATTGTTGGTTAGGAAATCAATGGATTAAGCCTTAATTACTCTCCAACTTTAATTAGTGATAATTAAGCAAATTAACACTAGTTTAATTAATTAATTTAGCTCATTATCCTTGCTAATAGTGGGAAGTATGAGGGACATAGTTTGGGTTCATTTCTAATAACCATTTCATTAAGCCTTTTTATTAGTTTCAAGATAATTAAAAAGTTTAAATAATTAATTAGCAATTTAATTTACCAATTAAAACAAGAGGGAACCTAATTATCTCAAAGCCTAATTGAGTGTTTAAAATGACTAAGGGCTTAGGATTGAAACCTCTTCCTTGATCCCTTTTCCTAAGTTAGTTTCATCATTCTAATTAAAATATAATCAAAGAATTTAATCAATTAATCAAAGTCTTAATGAAATTAATTTAAAACCCCTTCATTCACAACCTAACTTTGTTTAACCAATCTTAAGTAGCTCTTTGGGTGTTCAATAACCTAAAGAGAGAGCTAATGAAATTATGGCTGGGTCACATGAGAGAAAATCATGAAAGTAATTAAGTGAGCTCCTTAAGCTTAATTAACTATTAATTATAAGCCAATTGCATTAAGACCCTTTCATTTCTTAGGAGCATTGCCAATTTACTTTTCATGTGATTGCATCTCATATTGGCTCATCATTATTTAGTTAATTAGCTTAAGGTGATGTAGGTAAAAGTTAATTAATGGACTTAATTCATACCTCAATCTAATTAAGCAATAAAATCAACCTAATTGCTCATTAAACCAAATTAACTCACACATGGGGGATAGGATTAGGATTAGCAAACCTCTTTCACATTTTCTAAATCAAATCAAACATAAAGATCAAAAATGGCTTTAAGCAATCTTAAATAAGTTTGTTTAGTATGATTATTCTTAGGACTTAGTTAGATTGAATAAAACTATGCTTGTGTTTCTTTATTTCTTTCCAATCATGCTAAAATATTGCATGCCACTTGTATTCATGTATTCATATCTTTCAAATTAATCAAATAAAAATGATTTCCTTTATGTCAATTTGCCTGTGTTGACTTAATTAAAAATATGTGTGGCTATTATCATTATTAAACCTCAAACATATTTTTAAAAAGCTTAATAATAAAAAATAATATTATATATTGTAACTTTAGTTATATATACATAGGAAATGCATGTGAATATAAGTCTAGTGTATGAAGTAAAATTTCTTTCTTATATTCATGTGTTGATTTGTATAAGTAAGAATATTAATGGGTATATTAATCTAGACATCCCAAGGACCCATGGCTTTAAGTAGCCCTAAGGAGGTTCTTACCTCGCTTCCTTTGTGCGAAACAATGGCAATGTACCTGCTTGATTTCATTCTTATGCATTTGGATATTAGAATTTAGATAGAATTTTAATTCATTCACACAATTAAATCAAACAAACTAAATACAACTTTTACATAGTTTTCTCTATTCTTATAGTTGTTTATACATCCATATGTATCTAAGGATAGCGGATGTATTAGTCTGGACATCCCAAGGATGCACAACTTTAAGTAGCCCTAAGGAGGTTCCTACCTCGTTCCCTTATCGTAGAACAATGGCAACGTACTTGCTTAAAACTTGTATATATATAAATGTGTACTTAGCTAATGAATGAAAACTCCTTTTCTATTATAAAGACATGCATTCATACCTTGTATAATTGGTTGATTTGATTAGTCATGTGATTTAAGGTTCTTTCCTTATGCTTTTGCATGTGAATTTAGATAGAGCTTTAAATTAATATGATAAAATCATTCAATCAAATAAAATATTAATTCCAAATAAATTTACTCATATTCATCATTTAAGTGTGTCAAGATATAAATTGCATGTATAGCTATGCTTAGGATTTAATCATATGCATGATATACATGATGAAAAGAAATGATCAAACATGTGTTATGTGATAGTAATTCATTCCAACTAATCTTATAATGCCTTTCTTATTGAATGAGTTTATTTAAAGTGAACCTAAACTTAAGACTAATTAAAACATGCAATAAGTCATTCACTAAAGGGAATTGATTAATTAATTTTCTTTAGATATGACTTAAGGTAGGGATAAAAGATAGTGATCCTCTCTTTCTTTCTCTTTATAACACATAGTTATTAAGTGTAGGTTAAGTGAAACAAAAGAAGACATTAAGTAAATTTTGCAAATTAATTAAACCATTTAAAATGAAACCACCCTTTATAATTAAATGTCCTGCATACTTATAAAATCTTAACTCTAAAGCCTAGCTAGGACATACCACACAAGCCCTAACACACACATTAGATTAAGTCACCACTTCTAGCTTTATGTTAGGGTGGTGCATGGTTTGATGTATGTTTATTTTATGATGTATTATTATAGACTGGATGTTAGAGTGTATGCTTTGTAGACTGGATGTGAGGCCGTGATTAGCCTAATCATATTTTCTATAAGAGATTGTACTTAAGGGCACATAAAATAAATATAAATGCTCTTTTTTACAAGTTGCTTAACCCCTAAGCACAATCTAAATTAGGTCAAGTGACTTGGTTGACCATGTCCAGGGTGCTAAGTCTAAATTATTCATATAACTGCTTGAGTTGTATGGTGTGTTTAGCTAACACTTATTTTGTAGGTGTAGTTAGATTTACTTTTCCATTCTTTTAATATAATTATGCATTAGGGATTTGGTTAAGTGTTATGGGGGTTAAGGATGAACATTGGCAAGAAGGTTTGATCCTAGGGAGTCATGTGATGCCTAGAAGCCTACCAAATCAAATATAGTAAATCAAATGAAGAAATGAAGGGAGCATAAGACTTCAAGACATAACACTTATCATTTTATAATTTGTAATTACTCATTCATATATCGGGATGTATAGGGGTAGTGTTTGGCTATCCATTTCTTTTTTTGGGTTGCACGGCAGTACCCGACAATACCGGCCTATTATTCTTTTAGGTTGAGTTTATAACTTATTTGATGATTTGTTTACATTGTGCATTAGAAATGGTATGTATTTTCATAGTTTCTTCATGTATAATGGCTTAAATGTGTGGCCTGGATCCACTTAGGCTCTTAGGAAAAAATAAACTTTTTCCCATCATCATAACTCATAACTAAATTTTCTAAAATAATTCATAACCTCATTTAAAGCCTACATATTAAATCAAGATAATTAAAAAATTTAATTACCCCTAAGCTATATGGATGTATGTCTAATATCATGCATGCATCTTCTACCACTCTTGTAAAATGAAGGCCCTTGTTCTTGCACATATGGGAAACACTTGATCTAGAGCAACTACCGACTTCTTTCTCCTTCTTGATTGGGTCCATGACTTATTTTAACATGCATTTAGGCATATAAAAATAATATGGCCTGTGTCAAAAAAATAGTCAAAATCAAATAAAATTTCATAAGATTTGAATTAGATTAAGTCATTCTTCATACCACTCATGCTCTAGTCTCTTAGGAAGTGGGTTTAAGGACTTTAGTTTCTTTCTAAATAATAATAACCTAGCCATCATGCAAAATATATGAATTGACCACATGGTTTTAAATCGTAGGAGGAGTTAGCTGGCTACCACTCTAGGAGGTTATAAGTCCAACAGTCAGGTGATTTACCCTCTCTTGTGGAGGTAAACAATATACCCATCTTCGCTTAGATTTAGGTCATGCTTTAGCCCTCACTCAAGCTCCCTTAATTTAGGATCTGAGGTTGTTATTTCCCTTTGGGCCTACAAGCATAAATCCTTACTTCTTAGGCATTTCTATAATCTTGTATTGTGGGATTATAAGTCCTAGATTTCTAATAAATTTTAACTCAAATATATAACTCCGCTCAATTTCAAATATATAAAGCCCAAACCATAGGATAGTTTGGGATGCTCACTAGGTTTCCTAGTATCATGAGCATCCCCTACTCATTTCCTTTTGGCTTAAATAATAAGTCTCCCCTTTTGATTTATCTCACTTTTTTTAAACATAGTCAATTTATTGATAGTCCTATCTTTGAATTCTTTGGAGACAATAATTGCTTACTTTAATCGAGAGTATTCCTAAAGAACTCACTCTCCTTAGGATATAATTAACTTGGGGGCTTGCCCCCATAGGAAACTTTAGTACCCAGTTTAAATAAACCCTACTTTATTCACCCATATAAAGTTGGAAAAAATCTATGGTATATTTGAAGACCCATCATGCCTTAGGAGTCCTTATTAGGTGATTAGGTTCATCAGGGTAATGATTTTTATCTTTTGAGATAGTGCACTATTCCTTGATGTCGTGGCTGATCACCTTAATAAGTACATCCTTAGATCTGCATGGTGTCTTCCCCACCATATATACACACACAACACATACTCATAAATAAACATCACACCAGCTAACTCCTCCTACATTTTAAAGCCATGTTGTCAAGTCATATATTTTTCAAGATGATCAAGTTGTTATTATTAGAAAGAAAACTAAGGTGCTTAAACCCACTCCCTAAGAAACTAGAGCATGAGTGATATGAATAATGACTTAGTCTAATGCAAATTTTTTCAATTTTTATTTGACTTTAAACTCTTTATTTTGATAAAGGCTATAGGATTTTTATATGTCTAAATGCATGATGAAATGAGTTATGGGCTAAATTATAAAGAAAGAGGTGTTTTCCATCACGGAGGAGACCCTCAAAGGTCAAGCCTTCCCTTATCATGCAAGGATGGAAACCCCCTCTTAGTAAAAGTGAAACAAAATGTCATGCATGATATTAACCATACAACATCCAACTAAGGGTTGCTAAATCTACTCATTATCTTGATTTTAATACCTAAGCTTTAAATAAGGTTATGAGTTATTTATAAAATAAGTTATGAGTTGTAGTTGGGGTAGAAAGTTTATTTTTCCCTAAGAGCCTATCGGATCTAGGCCACACATTAAATCACCATACATGAAGAAACTAAGAAAATACATGTCATTTCTATTACACAATTGTAAACAAAACATCAAATAAATTATAAACCTAACTTAAAAAAAAAATAATAGGTGGTCGGTACCATCGCAACCGAAAGAGAAATGGGTAGCCGAGCTCTACCCTTATACAACCCAGTATATGAAAGAATAATTATAATTACAAATGAATAAATGTTATTGGGGGTCTTCATATCTTCTTTCTTCATGTCTCCTTCATTCCTCCTTTGAGTTTGCTTGCTTCAAAGGCATCATGGGGCCTCCCAGGATAAAACCTTCTAGCCTCCGCTCATCCTAATCCCCCATAACACTAATCCTAATTCCTAATGCACAATTACATCAAAAATATGAAAAGTAAATCTAACTATGCTTGTAAAACAAGTGTTAGCTAAACACACCAAACAACCCAAGCAGTTATATGTATAATTTTGACTTAACACCATGCACATGGGTAACCAAGTCCACCTGAACTAATTTAGATTGTGCTTAGGAGTTAAGCAACCTACAAAATAGAACATTTATATTTATTTTAAGCACCCCTTAAGCATAATCTCTAGCATAAGACATAATTAGGCTAATCGTGGTCTAACATCCAATCTATAAAGCATACACCCTAACATCCAGTCTACAATAACACTTCATAAAACCAAACATATATCAAACCATGCACATTAACATAAGGCTAGAAGTGGTGACTTAATCTAATGTGTGTGTATTAAGACTTGTGTGGTATATTCTAACTATGCTTTAGAGTTATCATTCTCTAAGTGTGAAGGGCATTTAATTATAAAGGGTGATCTCACTTTAAGTGGTTTAATTGATTTATGAGTTTTACTTAATATTTCTTTTGTTTCATTTGGCCTACACTTAACAACTAAGTGTTATAAAGAGAAGAAAAGAGAGTAAAACTCTTTTATCCCTACCTTACGCTAAGTAAATTAATTAAATGAATTCTTTTTAGTGAATGGTTTATTACATATTTTAATTAGTCCTAGGTTTAGGTTCACTTTAAAAAATCTCATTCAATAACAAAGGCATCTTAAGATTAATTAGAATTAATTATTATCACATAACACATGTTTGTTCATTTCTTTCCATCAAATATAGTATGCATATGAATTAAGTCCTAAACATAACTATACATGCAATATGTTTTTCGCACACTTAAATGAATAATGTAAGCAAATATACCTGGATGTTTCATTTGGTTAAATTATTTTTATCATATTAATTTAAATCTCTATCTAAATTCTTATACAAAAGCATAAGAAAAGAACTCTAAATCAAATGACTAACTAATCCAACCACTTGGACAAAATATGAATGCATGTCATTTTAATAGAACAAGGAGGTTTTCATTCATTAGCTAAATACACATTCAAATGTATGAAAGTTTTAAATAAGTACGTCACCATTATTTTGCACCAAGGGAGTGAGGTAGGAACCTACTTGGGGCTACTTAAAGCCGTGCATCCCCGGAATGTCCAGACTAATATACCCACTATTCTTAAATACATATGGATGTATAAGCAACTATAAGAATAGAAAACCATGCAAAAGTAGAGTTTGATTTAATTGATTTATTTGTGCAAATGAATTAAAGCTCTATTTAAATTCTAATGTCAAAATGCATAAGAATGAAATCAAATGGGTACGTTGCCAGGGGAGTGAGGTAAGATCCTCCTTGGGGCTACTTAAAGCCGTGTGTACCCAGAATGTCCAAACTAATATACCCATTAACATTTTTACTTATGCAAATCAATATATGAATGAAAGAAAGGTACTTTACTTCATACACTAAGCTTATATTCACATGCACCTTTTATGTATGTATAACTAAAGTCATAATAAATATTATTATTCATTAATAAGCTTTTGAAAATATATTTGTAATTTAATAGTGATAATAGCCACACATATTTTAAATTAAGCTTAACACATGTAAGTTTGACATAAAGGAAACTATTTTATTTAATTAATTTTTGAAAGAAATGAATTCATGACTATAAGTGGCATACAATATTTTAACATGATTGGAAAGAAATAAAGAAACACAAGCATGTATGTGGTGTTTATTTTCAATATCTGTATGGGGACACCACATAAATCTGAGGGTATACTTATTGAGGTGATCGGGTACAACATCAAGGAATGGTGCACTATCTCGAAAGATAGAAATCACCACCCTACAATGGACCTAATCACCTAATAAGGATTCCTAAGACATGATGGGTCTTCAAATATACCAAAGATTTTTTCCCTACTTTACATGGATGAATAAAATAGCATTTATTTAAACCGAGTTTTAAAGTTCCCTATGGTGGCAAGGCCCCATAGTTAATTACATCATAAGGTAAGTGAATTCCTTGAGAATACTCTCGATTAAAGTAGATAATTAGGGTCTCCAAAGATTTCAAGGCTAAAACTATCAAAGAATTGGTTATTTTAGAAAATCAAATGGGATAGATCAAAAATGAGAGACTTATTATTGAAGTCAAAAGGGAGATAAGTAGGGAGTTCTCATGATACTAGGAAACCTACTGAGCACTCCAATCTATCTTATGGTTGGGCTTTATATGTTTGAAATTGAGGAGAATTATATGTTTGAATTGAAATTTTATTGGAAGGCTGGGACTTATAATCCAATAACATGAGATTGTTGGAATGCCTAAGAGGTGAGGATTTGTGCTTGTATCCTAAAGGAATCAGCTACCTTGGATCCTAAATCTAAGGAGCTTTGGCATAAGCCAAAGCATGACCTAAGTCTAAGCAAAGATGGGTATATAGTTTACCTCTACAATAGAGGATAAACCACCCGACTGCTGGACTAAAAACTGCCTGGAGTGCCAGCCAGCTAACTCCTCCTATATTTTAAAACTATGTAGGAAAGTCATGTGTTTTGCAAGATAGGTAGGTTGTTATTATTTAGAAAGAGACTAAAGTCCTTAAACCCACTCCCTAAAGAAAGCATGAGAAGTGAGTATGACTTAGTCTAATGCAAATATTTTCAAATTTTATTTATATTTGACACTTCATTTTGATAAATCAATAGGATTTTTATATGTCTAAATTAATGTTGAAATGAGTTGTGGGCCAAATCAAGAGAGAAGAGGGTGAAGCTCTGTCAGTAAGAGTTGCTCTCACAGGTCAAGTGGTTCTCATATGTGTAAGACAGAGGCCCTCATTTTTGCAAGAGTGGTAGAAGATGCATGCATGATATTAGACATATAATGATACATCTAAGAGGTTGCTAAATCTTTTAATCATCTTGATTTAATGCCTAAGATTTATGTGAGGTTATGAGTTATTTAGAAATTTAATTATGAGTTATAGTTGGGTAAAAGATTTATTTTTTAAGAGCCTAATCGCATCCATACCATACAACAAACACCATTCATAAAGAAACTATGAAAAGGTATGTCATTTCTAATGCATAAGCTAAATATAACATCAAACATTTTATAGCTGCCACAAAAGAAGAAATGGCTGGTGTGGTCGAGTACCATCATATAACCCTTAAAAGAAAAATGGGTAGCTGAGCTCTACCCTTATACAAACTAGATTACAAAAGAATAATTACAACACTTCTTTCCTCCTTTGACTTGATTTGGATGTGCTTACTTCAAAGGAATCGTAGGGCCTCCCAAGACAAAGCCTTCTAGCCACTACTCATCCTAATCTCTCATAACACTGATCTTAATTCCTAATTACAAAATTACATTTAAATGGAAGAGTAAATCTAACTACACCTGAAAAATAGAGGTTAGCTAAACATACATTCCTCCCAAGCAATTATATTTAAAATTTGGACTTAGCACCCTGCACATGGGTAACTAAGCCCACCTATCCTAACTTGGATTATGCTTAGGGGCTTAAGCAACCTGCAAAGAGAGAATTTATATTTATTTTTAGCCTCTTTAAGCACAATCCCCTATAAAAGGTATAATTAGGCTAATAACGACCTAACATCTAGTGAAATATACACTGCACTCTAACATCCAATCTAAAAAAATATATTACAAAATAAAATATACATCAAATCATGCACCATCCTAACATAAGACTAGAAGTGATGAATTAATATAATGTGTGTGTATTAAGGCTTGTGTGGTATGTCCTAACTAATCATTAGAGTTAAGATTTTCTAAGTGTAGAAATATTTAATTTAAAGGGTGGTTTCACTTCAAGTGTTTTAATTGATTGGCAAGTTTTAATTTGTGACTTGTATTGTTTCATATGACCTACACTTAATCTATAAGTATTGTAAAGAGAAGAAAGAGGGTTACCCTCTTTCATCCCTACCTTAAGCCATTTCTAAAGCATGTTAATTTAATTTATTTCACTTTAGTGAATGG
Source organism: Cymbidium sinense (assembly GCA_021442155.1). Taxonomy (NCBI): domain Eukaryota; kingdom Viridiplantae; phylum Streptophyta; class Magnoliopsida; order Asparagales; family Orchidaceae; genus Cymbidium; species Cymbidium sinense. The sequence continues at coordinate 142,978,884 of CM038221.1, read as the reverse complement.
CTTGTTACACATTTTAAATTAATCCTAAGTTTAGGTTTACTTTAAATAGTCTCATTCAATAAGAAAGGCATCTTAAGATTAATTAGAATGAACTACTATCACATGAAATATATCCACTCATTTCTTTCTATCATATATAACATGCATATGATTAAGTCCTAAACATATCTATATAGATAATATGTTTTTGGCACACTTAAATGCAGGATGCATAAATGAGTTTCATAAAAAAAAAAAGGATTCTCATTCATTAGCTAATACACATTCAAATTTATGAAAGTTCTAAGCATGTACTTTGCCATTATTTTGCACCAGGGGGGTGAAGTAGGAACCTCCTTGGGGCTACTTAAAGTCGTGCATCCCCGGAATGTCCAGACTAAATATATCTACTATTCTTAAATACATGTGGATGTATAAACAACTATAAGAATAGGAAACATGCAAAAATTGAATTTAATTTAATTGATTTATTTATGTGAATGAATTAAAGCTCTATCCAAATTATAATGTCAAATTGCATAAGAATGAAATCAAACGGATATGTCACCATTATTTTACACCATGGGAGTGAGGTAGAGACATCTTTGGGGCTACTTAAAGTCGTGCATCCCCTGAATGTCCAGACTAATATACCCACTAACATTCGTACTTATGCAAATCAACATATGAATGAAAGAAAGGAACTTCACTTCATACACTAAGCTTATGTCATAATATGTATTATTATTCATTAATAAGCTTTTCAAAATACATTTGAGATTTAATAGTGATAATAGCCACACATATTTTTAACTTAAGCCAACACATGCAACTTGACATAAAGGAAATCATTTATTTTTTATTAACTTTTGAAAGAAGTTAATCATGAATCAAGTGGCATGCAACATTTTAATATGATTGGAGAGAAATAAAGAAACACAAGCATGTAATTGCATTCAACCTAATTAATTTCTAAGGACAATCACATTAAATAAGCTTATTTAAAATAAACCAAAGCTTCTTATTAAGTTATTTTTTGAAGTTTGATTTGATTTAGAGAGAAGAGGAGAATCAATCATTTGCTGCTCCTAACCCATTCCCATATTAGTTAATTAATTTGATAAATGAAAAGATAATTAGGTATATTTTATGGATTAATTAAGTTGTGATAAGAATTAAATCAATTAATTAACCCTTACCTATGTTACCTTAAAGTAATTAATCAATTAATTTAAGCTAACATGATATGCACATGAATTGGAATTTAAATCAGCAATGACCCTAAGAAATAAAAGGCCTAACGCAATTGGCTCACAATTAGTGGTTAATTAGATTAAAGAACTTAATTAAGTACTCTTATGGCTTTCCCGCACATGTAGGTTAGCCATAATTTCCTTAAATAGCTTTAGGTTATTAAACACCTAAAGGTCTTCCCAAGAAATTTGGTTAGATGAGTTTCAGAGTGATTATGATTTTAATTTGATTAATTAAGTCATTTTTAATTAATGAATCAAACCATCAATTAGTCCTAAATTAATTAATTTCAAGTCAACTGAAATGAACTTATGGAAAAGAATGGGAAAGAGGTCCCATTCCCCGTGCCCATTCACTATTATACAATGATTAGAAAGTTTGATTAATGGTTTCATTATTGTTTAGCAATGTTAATAAATCACCTAATTAATTAAGAGAGTAATTATGGCTAAGAAAAGCAATTTTCCTAATTAATCCAAGCAATAAATCTCAAGAAAATTATGAAAGACAGAGGTCATCCCATTAATCAACCTTAGAAAGTTTAGAATTAATTACTTGAGTAATTAGAGAGTAATTAAGCTAACTAAATTTTTAATTAAACCTAAAGTAAGCATTAATTTGTATCTACAATTAATTGGGATTATTTTAATGGATTCCTCACTGAAATACCTTTAAAATGAGTATTTATTTATATTTTTATTATTTTTCTATGATTTATTATGATTTTTCAAAGTTTTAGTTGCTTTAAGTGATTTTTCATAATTTTTATAAAGTCCATTAATTTATTTTTGTTAAATTAGATCATTTGAGATTTAGAATATAATATCTTCCAATCTAGAAATCATTTTGACTTGAAATTTCTATGGTATGTGTATTTTAACTTTAATTTTAATTTTTAAAAATTTTAAGTTAATCGGATATGTATTTTAAGTTTAATTAATAAAAATTGAATTTTACTAAAACTCAAATTAAGTTTAAAATATTTAGTAAAATTTATGAATTGTAGGTTTGTTGCATTCCTCACAGAAAGACGGATCCAACAAGCCCTTATTTGAAATTTTTTGTGAAGTATTTTATTTTTTATAAATTTTTAAAATTTCAGGTGATTTAAATAATTTTTAAAATCATAAAATCTGGAATTTCCCACTTAACATAGTTAGCGCTAACATGGCAACACGCTGCCACGAGGTGTCACATGACTGGAATGTGTGGTAACATGTGGCACTCGGTGCCGCGCGGTTGGGCAGCGTAGTGCCAATGTGACATGCGAGCGAGAAAGCAATGCGAGGATCATAACCAACCATCCAATCGTAGATCGAAAAATTTAGATCTAATCCACGAGATCATATAGGCAAAAATGTGCAATTAGGGAGCAATGATCCCATCCCACAAATCGATGATCAATTGTTGTGTGTCATGCGGCTCGAAGTAAAACCGAGGGATTATGGCTTTTTTGTGAAATCTAAGTGATATTTCATCTAAATGGACTCATTTTTATGTTGATTCATACTAGAAAACTTCTATATTCGTAATGGGACTAAATACAATGAAAAATGCATGGGTTTTCTAAGGAAATTCTTAGAATTGCATGAAAATCATCAAAAAATAAGAAATCTTAAAGTCGATTATGAGTTTTTTTAAAATTACCTCATCGAGCATGATTTTTGGCGGCGGTGATGATCCAAGCATGCTCTTGAGTGGGGAAAAAGCCTTAGAATGAGCATAGACCTTCTCCTTCATTTTAGAATGATGTATTCTCTAAGTATCATTGCTTCCTCACCGGAATCCACTTGATTTTGTGTGCTTTTTCTCAAAAATAAAGTGGAAATGATTGTTGGTTGGTTTGGGAGCTCTAGGGGATGGAAATGAGAGGAATATGATGAGTTTTGCTGCTTCTTTTTTTTTGTTACAAATGTGGGCGAAAATCCCTTTCATTTTGTGATTTTTAGTTCCAAATGGGTGTCCTTGGCTTGGGGTGGTTTTGAATGGAAGGAAATCATCCTAGGTGGCACATTTTGGTTGGCTAAGGCATGGGAAGTGGCTGCCACAAAGGACAAATGAGTGTCCGAGCAAGGGGAGGTGGAAGTCCTTCATGCCAAGTGTTCCAATGGGGGAGATGAGGTCAATTCACTTCTCCATGAGTCATGGCTACCCCAACCACCTCTTGGGTCAAATGATCAGCATCCTTGGTGCCTAGGTGGACCAATGGATGAGTGTCAAGTAGCCAAGGAAAAGAAATGACCATTTGGGCAAGTGTATTTTCTTATGAGATGCCCTTGAACCAAGGGAAAAGTGATCATTTAGCATTGAATTTGATTTGAGCTAATTTAAAATCAGTCAAAAGTGAGTTGGACCAAATTTCATGTCATTTGGAGTTCATTTGGTTTAATTTGGGTCAATTTGACCCATTTAAATATTAGGTCAAATCGAGTTAGGTTGACCAATTGGTCAAATTGGGTCAAACCAAGGGTTGGGTCAAGTTCAAATGATCTTTTGGAGTATATTGGTTTAATTGGTTTCAATCAATTTGGTTTAATTTGGATTAAATTTGGGTTTTGGCCAATTTGATTCTTTAGGTCAATTTGGGCTAAGTTGAATAATTTGACCCAATTGACCAAATTGGCTTGAATCATGGCTTGGTTTGGGTTTGGTTGATTATTTGGAATATATTGTAGGCTTTGGTTAAGTTCAATTTGGATTTGATTGGGTTTTAGGTTTATTTGACCCTTAAGGTTAATTTTGGCTAAGATGGATAAGGTTGACCAATTGGTCAAATTGGGATTAATTAAGGCCTTGGTCAAATTCAATAATCAACATGGAATGAACTTGAGCCAATTATTTCAATCAATTTGATTTAAGTTGTAATTTAGCTAGTTTGAGTTCATATGGGTTAAATGGTTGATTTGGTCAACATGCTAGGTTGACTTGGTTTGACCCAATTCATGACAATTGATTAACCTAGGATGATCAACAATCATGACATGAAGTTTGGATTGCTTAATTGACATTGATTTAGATTGAATTTAAATTAGCCACTTTGGTCAAGTGAGCCAATTGGGTTTAGTTGGCTTTATTTTTAGTTGGGGTTGTTCATTGGCCTTATATGTAGATTTGAGATTGACATATAAATTTAATTGTAATTGGTTTTGATTCAAATGAGTTTTAGCTCATTTGAATATTTCAAGTCAAATAGGTTAGGTTGGGTTTGACTTGAGTTGATTTTGATTTGGCTCGATGATTGAAGGTTTCATTTATATTTGGATAGATGATTGAATAAATAATTGATTCAAGAGAAAATCCATTAGTTTTAATTTGATTTAGATAGTATTTGACCAAGTTCAAAGAATTAGCTTAAAGGGTATAAATTAGATTTTGGTTTGATTTTGGATTTTATTTTTGCTATTTAAATTTATATTTTATTTATATTTCAAAATATAAATGAAGATATAAATTATTCATGAAAAAATCACTTGAGTTTGAAGTGATTTGGAAGCAATTTGACCAAGCTCATGGATGTAGGTCAAAAGGGCTTAGAAGGAAATTTGGTTGAGTTTGGATTTGATCTTGGGATTGAATCATTTGAAGTTAGATTTGAATTGGAATTTGATAGTTTGATTGAAAGATTGAATTGATATTTGAAAAAATTAAATGAATTGGGATTGATTTGAATTTGGTTAAGGCTTAGTCCATAAGATGAAATCAAAGGGCTTAGGAAGGGTTTTGAATTTGAGTTTGATCATGGATTTCAACCAAATGATTTGGAATTCAGATTTGGATTTAGAATATGAATTAGAATTTAATATTTTGTTGGAGAAGGAAAGTATGGATCGGGCTATAGGGTATGCAAGTCTTCCTAAGTCCTTAGGGCACAACTATTCTAGTAGCTAACTCTACTAAGTCTCTAGACTCAACTTAAGTGTTCACTTAATCACTAGAAGTGTCTTAAGACTAAGGAGCTCTTAGTGCCTATAAGAGTCTTAGATCTGTGATGAGAAAATTGAGAACTCACTCCAAAAGTGAACAATATAATATAATTTCTATCCAACTAATTCCTAGGACAATCACATTAAACAAGCTTATTTAAAATAAACTAAAATTTATTAGAGCCATTTTTGATTTTGTGTTTGATTTGATTTGAGATATGTGAAAGAGGTTTGCTAATCCTAATCTCATTTCCATATGTGTGAGTTAATTTGATTTATTGAAAAGCGATAAGGTTGATTTTATGAATTGGTTAAGTTAAGCATGGATTAAATCTGTTAATTAATCCTTACATATGCCACCTTAAGGTAATTAATTAAATAATTATGAGCTAATATGATGTGCAAATAAATTGAAAAATAAATGGCAATGCTTCTATAAAATGAAAGGGGCCAATGAAATTAGCTCATAATTATTAATTAATTAAGCTTAAGGAACTCAGTTGATTACTTTTTTTGATCAATTCACTGTTCATTTGATTAATTATCATTAATTAAGCTAAGAGAGTAATTAAGGCTTAACCAATTAAATGCCCCAATTAATCAGCTAATAACTTCCAAGAAAAATGGGCAAGGTAGAGGTCATCCCTAAACATCTCTAAAAGTTTGAAATTAATCAGATGATTAATTAAAGAGTAATTATGATAGTTAAATTTTTACTTAAATATTAATTAAGCAAAAATTACTATTCAAAGCTAATTAATAATAATTTTATTGGATTCTCCTATGAAATACAATCAAAACGATCACTCATTTGGAATTTTTTTTTTTTTTATAATTAGTTATGAATTTTTGAAGTGTTGACCTCACTTTTAGAGTGAACTTCTCCATCTTTAACATAGGACTCCTCTAGACATTAAGAGTTCCTTAGTCATAAGACACTACTAGTGATTAGGTGAACACTTAACCTAACCCTAGAGACTTAGGAGAGTTAGTCGTAGGAATAGATTATGTCTTAGGGGTATTTGAAAACTTGCCTACCCTATAGCTTGAACCAAATCCTTACTTCCCATCTTTCAAATCAAACTTCAAATTCAAGTCAACTTCAAATTCAAATCAATTCCAATGGATTTTCTCAAATTATGAATCAATTCAAAATCAAATGATTGAAACCCATGATTGAATTCAAATCCCAAAAATCTTTCCTAAGCCATTTTGATTTCATCTTATGGACTTAGCTCAAATCAAATTCAAATCACTCCAAATTCAAAATATTTTCTCATAACCCATTTATATTCTCATTTATAGTCACAAATATAAATAAAATATAAATTCAAATAACCAAAACTAAATTCAAAACTCAAATCCAAAGCCAACCTAAATCCAACTTATACTCTTTCAAGTCAAACCCTTTAACTTAGCCAAACCAAATCCAAATCACTCCAAATTCAAAAGATTTTCTCATAACCCATTTATATTCTCATTTATATTCACAAATATAAATGAAATATAAATTTAAATAACCAAAACTAAATTCAAGTCCAACTTATACTCTTTCAAGTCAAATTCTGGAACTTAGCCAAATCATTCTCAAATCAATTCAAACCTTTGGATTTTCTCTTCAAACAATCATTCCTTCAATTACATGCCCAAAAACATAAACTACAATCACCAAACCAAAATCAAACTAACCCAAGTCAAACCCATATTCACCCTTTTGACTTGAAATTATCAAATGAACCAAACCCCATTTGACTTCAAATCACTTGCAATTGGATTTATATTTCAGTCATAAGTCTATATGTGAGTTCAACCAAACTTGAATCAAGCCTTAATCAAGACAATTGACCCACTTAGGCTCACTTGACCCAAAGTGACCAAAAGCACCTTTTTGAGCCAAATTTTAATCCAACCCAAATTGGATTGAACTAAGCTCATCTAAGCCTCACATTGAAAGCAACAATCATCCTAGGATGATCAATCACTCAAATTGGGTCAAACTAAAGTCAAACCTAGCCTTGATCAAGTCAACACTTAGCCCAATTGAAACCTAAATAAGCCAAAATTCCACCATATGCCAAATTGGTTGAAACCATTGACTTAAACAATCCATAATCAATGATTGAACTTGACCAAGCCATCAATTGAGCCAAACCAAGCCTAATTGGCTAATTGACCTAAGTTGACCCAAGTTGACCTAAAAAGTCAAAATGGGTTAAATCTTGTTCTAAGCCAAATTGATTGCAACCAATGGGTCAAATTCATTCTAAATCACTTGTTGAACTTGACCAAAGCTTCAATTGGCCAACTAGACCCATCCTGGTTCAATTGACCATGAACCCAACTTGACCTAAAAGGTCAAATCAACTTGAAATCAAACCAAATCAAAATTGATTGAAACCAAAGCTTGCAATATATTTCAAATGATCAACCAAGCCTAAACCAACCCATGACCTAACCCACTAATCAAATGTCAAATTGGTCAACTTGACCCATTTGACCTAAATGAACCTAAATGAACCAAAACTAAATATAAACCAAATTGAACAAAACCAATGATACCCATAGGATTCAAATGATCATTTGAACTTGACCTAACCCATGGTTTAACCTAATTTGACAAATTGGTTAACCTAACCCAAATTAATCCAACTTGACCTAAATAGGTCAAATTGAGCCATTTCAAACCAAATGAACTCCAAATCACTTGAAATTTGGCTCAACCAACTTTTGAATCATTTAGATCTACACAAATCAAAATCAAGGCCAAATGACCATTTTACTCTTAGGTCAAAGGGTATCCTATGATCAAATTCACTTGGAATTTGGTCATGTTCTTTCTCAAGGACACTTAGCATCTTCTTACTGGTCCATTTGGACACCAAGGGAGGTGGTGAACATGACCCAATGGGTTTGGGTCAGCCATGACCCAACCCAAAGCCAAACCGGCCCCTCCAATGGGAATTACACTGATCACACACTCACCTAGCACACTCCCTCTCTCCACTCCTCGCCAAATGAACCACATGGAGCTCAATAGCTCAAACCCAATCTCACAAATCCAAAAATTGAGCTAAAATAGTAAAGTTAGTCTCTGCCATCATCTACGAGGAGTGGGGAGAGAGTACTCCCAACTCAAACCAAAGACATTGCATTCGATTGAGCTCTAAGAATCGAAAGTAAGCTTCTCTAAACTTCTCAAAGCCATTTCCAAGCCTCCTCAAGTTCTCTTATCGTTTTCTTCAAAGCTAAAATAGGGGAGGTGAAGTGAAATTTCAACTTACTCAACTCTCCATCAAATTCAAATTGCTTTTGCAAGCCCCATCATGGGACCTAGTCGAGCTCACTCAAGGTGTTTCCATAGTCACCAAGCCATGGAAGGGAGACTATGATCAAAATCGATTGCCATTGAAGGGGAGTTTGATCAATCGAGCCATCCATTTTAAATCAAGGCTTTATATTTTCAACAGGGCTTCATCTACTACTAAGCTACCTCCTTCATTGGAAGCGTTGGTGATAGCCTCCAGTGAGGTATTGCTCAAAACTGATCCTAAGTTAAAAAAATGATTAGTCCTTTGTGAAGGGAATTGTAATCCCATTAGATCTTAGATGTTGGATCTCTTGTTTGTGCCTCTCCAAAGGTGTGGGTTGAGTTTGAACTCCATCCAAGCTCGGGTGAGCTCGGATCGATTGATGATCGATGGACGGCATCCATCTCTCGCCGCTCTAGAGGAGATAAATCATACACCATCCGTGATTGGAACAGATGGTTGTGATTTAACACATTAGATCTCCTTTAATTTTAGCCTAAATTATGGGATTAATGTGGCCATCTGATCTTAGATCGAATGGCTCGTGGAGAAAGCGCGTCTACCACCAGCTGACGCGGTACGTGATGTAATAACTTAAATAACCAATCCTATCATGCCACATGAAAAGCACGCTGCATCAACAATCCACATGGCATCAACAAGATTAATTAATTAATTAGGCTATTTAAATTATCCACTAATCATAGAAACTTCATAAAATCATAATTAAATGTAGAAAAATCCAAAAAAATATAAATGAGGCTCGTTTTAAAGGTATTTCAGAGGGGAATCCAATAAAATTATTTCTAATTGATTTTAAACAGTGAATTTTCTTTGATTAGGGTTTAATTAAAATTTTAATCACCCTAATTACTTAATTAATTAATTCCAAATTTCTCAGACATGTTTAGTGGGATGACTTCTACTTCCATTAATTTTCTTAAATTTATCAATGAGTTAATTAAAAAATTAATTAATTAACCCCTAATCACCCCTTTAATATAATTAAGAGTAATTAAGCATATGAACAGTGATTTAATCCCTTAATTAAAATAATTAAACATTGTTTAAGTAAGGAAGAGGTTTATGGAATGGGTTTAGTATATTTTCCCTAAGTTATTTCTTAAACCCCCTTTCTTCCTTAATCCAAACATAATTAAGGATTAATCCATTAATGATCTACTTAATTAGTCCAATCAAACTTTCAAAACCAATCTAGAATTAATTAATCTCTAGCTGGGTAGATCCTTAGTGTTCAAAAGCCTAAGATAAGTTTGAGAAAATTGTATTTAACTCACATATGTGGGAAGGTTTGAGAGTCTTAATCAAACTCTTTAGCTTAATTAATCAATAATTGTGAGCTAATTGCATTAGGACCCTTTATTTCTTAGGTGCATATTGATTTAAATTCCATGTGGTTGCATATCATATGTTGGCTCATAATTATTTGTTTAATTATGTTAAGGTGGTATAAGGGTAATAAATGGATTTAATTCATGCCTTAACCTAAATAAAATATAAAATCAACCTTATTGTTCTAAAATTAAACTAAACCAATTCACATGGGGGAAATGGGTTAGGACCAGCAAATTCTTTCCATATTTTTTAAGTCAAATCAAATTCAAAAATTAAAAAAAAATCTCTTTAAAGAATTTTAATTCACTTTAAATGATCTTATTTTTATAGGATTACCTTTAGAATTAATTAGGGTGAGTGAAGTCATATGATTACATCACTTTATTTCTTTCCAAGCATGCTAAATATTATTTTCCATACAAAATCATGCAGTCATCTCTTTTGAAAAAATTAATTAAATAAAATGTTTTCCTTTATATCAAATTGTATGTTTTGGCTAAAGTAAGAATATGAGTAGATATTATCACTATTAAATCAAAAATTATTTTCAAAACCTACAAATCAAAGATTATGAATGAAGTGATGTTACTTATAAGTGCTTATAATCTTGCATGTAATTATAGAATAAGATGTGTATTATGTGATTTTCTTCTCTTCTCTTAACTTGGATTTGAATAGGATTTGCAAAGTGTATAGTTCATTTGAAAAGAACATAAAACTTGCTTAAATCTATTCCTATACACTTCTATGTTATGAATTAAGAAGGATCTTCAATTTATACATGTAAATTACACAACCAAACCAAACATAATCTTTTGCATGATTCTTCATCCATTTATTCTTTTTTGTACATTTACATGTGTTTAAGAAAAGTGGTATATTAGTCTAGACATCCCAGGATTATGAGGCTTTAAGTAGCCCCAAGTAAGTCTTATACCTTACACCCCTGGTGTAGAAAATAATGGTGTCATACTGACTTATGTCTTTTATACATGTGGATGTGCATTTTGTTAATGGATAATAAATCCCCCTTTTCTACATAATAAAAATATGCATTCATGGAAAACCCAAATTTTCTTAAACAACATCTCTTAGCATTCAGCATCAAGGTGTGCTAAAATTTGCATTGCATATATAGGTATACTTAGGATCATTCATATGCATGGCATACATGGTGGAAAGAAATAAATGGTTGTGTTATGTGATAGTAGTTCACCTTAACTAATCCTAAGATGGATTTCTTATTGAATAGGTTTATTTATAGCAAATCTAAACTTAGGATTAATTAAAATAAATAATAAAATATTCACTAAAGAAAAATGATTAATGAATCTACCTTAGAAATTACTTAAGATAGGGATGAAAGAGAAGTTCTCTTCTCTTTTCTTATCTTTGCAACATTTAGTAACTAAGTGTAAGTTCATTCAAACCAAATCAAATCATGAAATAAAATTAATAAATCAACTAAATCACTTAAATGAAACCATCATTTAAATTGAATCCTTCAGACTTAGAAAATTTCAACCTTAAAGTCTAGCTAAGACATGCCACACAAGCCTTAAATGACACACACATTAGGCTAAGTCACCATTTCTAGCTATATGTTAGGGTGGTGCATAGTTTGATACCTAATTTTGTTTTATGATGTAATGTTTTTAGACCATATGCCTAATAAAATATTTAATAACCTCTTAGCTGGATGTTGTATGTCTCGCATCATGCATAAAAACATATTGCTTCACTCTTGCTAATGGAGGGTTTCCACCTTTGCCAAAGAAAATGGCTTGACATTTAAGAACAATGGTGGAAACACACCTCCTTCTTTCTGATTTTGGTCCATAACTAATTTCTCATGCATTAGGCATATGAAATCCCTTAGCCTGTGTCAAATGAAAATGTTCAAAAATGAAAATAAAACTTAACAAAATTTATATTAGATTAAGTCATTTATTCATGCCCTTCATAATCTAGTCTCTTATAGAGTGTGTTTAAATATTTAGTCTTCATTTCTAAATAAATAATAGCCTAGCTATCTTTCAAAGCATAAGACTTGCATACATGTATTTAAAATCATAGGAGGAGTTAGTTAGCAGCCACCCCCGGGCAGTTATAAGTCCAAATGTTGGGTGGTTTATTCTCTCTTATGGAGATAAATCATATACCCATTTTCTTTTAGTAATGCCTTGACCCTTGCTAAAGCTCTAAATTTAGGATTCGAGGTCACTATTTCTCATTGTGGGCTACAAACATAAATCTTTACCTCCTAAGCATTTCCACGATCTTATATTATGGAATTGTAAGCCTTAGATTTCTAATAAAAATTCAACTCAAACATATAATTCTCTTCAAATTTCAAAAATATAAAGCCCAACCATAAGATAATTTGGGATGCTCGCTAAGTTTTCTAGCATCGTGTGCATCCCCTACTCAATCTCCCTTTGGTTTTGATAATAACTCCCTCCTTTTGATCAATCCCACTTGATTTTTTTCCAAAAATAACCAATTCATTGATAGTCTTATCTTTGAAATATTTGGAGACAATGGTCATTTAATTTAATCGAGAGTATTCTTAAGGAATCTCATTCCTTAAGATGTAATTAACTATGGGGCTTTCCTCCATAGGAAACTTAACGAACCCAGTTTAAAATAAACCTTACTTTACTTCTTCATGTAAAGTAGGGGAAAGATCTTTGGTATATTCAAAGACCCATTATCCTTAGGAGTCCTTATTAGGTGATTAGGTCCATTATATAATGGTGACTTCTATTTTTCAAGATAGTACATCATTTCTCAATGTCATACCCGATCACCCTAATAAGTACATCCATGGATCTATGTGGTGTCTTAACATACACAACAATTTTATTTTTCAAATTTCCAAAGTTTGAGAAATTAAAAAAAATATCATAAATTTTTCTAGTGACTCCATTGGGGATGGTTCCTCTCTCCATCTTTGGTAAATGATCGTTGCCTCCAATTATCGATAGTGGATTTATATTTTATATGAATCTGACACTATACTTCTTTATCGTTGCCAGTTAGTTTATTTCATTGTTAAGCTAAGCTAGCCAACATCCTTTAGGTTTTAGGATCTCACTCCGTGTAGGTCTTAAAACTCCTGTTGGGTCCCCCCAACAGGTGAAAATAAAATTTAAACAAAAGAAATGATTAAAAATTTTGTTGAACTTCCCTTACCATTTCTATGGTAAGGTAAGGTTCATTCTACAAATAACAAAAATAAATACTTCATAAAAATTTCACTTTTCAAAAAACACTTTCCAAAAAGTTCAATACTTGCACAAAAAATTTCATAACTCAACATCATCTAACAATCTTCAAGATTGTTATATGTAGGATCATTTCAAAAATCAAAAGTTAAGAATCATCTTTCAAAAAGCACAAATAAACATCCTCATTCAATATACCTAAATTTATTGAATGAAGATTTCATTTCTAAACAAAATCAAAAATCATCTTTCAAAAAGCACATATGAACATCCTCATTCAATATACCAAAATTTATTAAATGAAGAATCCATTTCTAAATAAAATCAAAAATCATCTTTTCAAAAACCACATATGAACATCCTCATTCAATATACCTAAATTTATTGAATGCAAATTTCATTTCCAAATAAAATCAAAATCATCTTTCAAAAATCACATAGTTGAAAATTAACATCCTCATTCAATATACCCAAATTTATTGAATGAAAATTTCATTTCTAAACAAAATAAAAAATCATCTTTCAAAAAAGCACATATGAACATCCTCATTCAATATATCCAAATTTATTGAATGAAGATTTCATTTCTAAACAAAATCAAAAATCATCTTTCAAAAAGCACATATGAATATCCTCATTCAATACACAAATTTATTGAATGAAGATTTCATTTCTAAACAAAATCAAAAATCATCTTTCAAAAAGCACATATGAACATCCTTATTCAATATACCCAAATTTATTGAATGAAGATTTCATTTATAAACAAAATCAAAAATCATCTTTCAAAAAGCACATATGAATATCCTCATTTAATATACCCAAATTTATTGAATGAAGATTTCATTTCCAAACAAAATCAAAAATCATCTTTCAAAAAGCACATATGAACATCCTCATTCAATATATCCAAATTTATTGAATGAAGATTTTATTTCTAAACAAAATCAAAAAAATCATATTTCAAAAAGCACATATGAATATCCTCATTCAATATACCCAAATTTATTGAATGAAGATTTTATTCCCAAACAAAATCAAAAATCATCTTTCAAAAAGCACATATGAACATCCTCATTCAATATATGCAAATTTATTGAATGAAGATTTCATTTCTAAACAAAATCAAAAAAATCATCTTTTAGAAAGCACATATGAACATCCTCATTCAATATACTCAAATTTATTGAATGAAGATTTATCAAACAATAACATTGAAATTCCTAATATCTCACATATGTTAGTTGGAATTTCTTTCTTTCAAAAAAAGTACAAATTTGAAGATCCTCTTCATTCAATATCAAATTTGTTGAATAGAGGTTTCATTTTCAAATAAAATTATACCATTTGAAATTCCACTCAACACATCCCACATGTATTAAGTTAGAATTTTCATCTTTTTGAAAAGCAATAATCACACACACACAAAAAAAATCATCTTTGAAAAATAAAACATTCTATTTGACATACCCAAATTTGTCAAATGATTTCATTTTCAAAATAAATTTGATATTTTATTTAGCATACTCAAATTTGCTAAGAAGATCCTCTTTTCAAAATCAAAACATCAAAAAAACATTTGAACCTTATTTAGCATACACAAATTTGCTAAGTAAAATTATCAATTTTCAAAAATCAAAACCAAAAACACATTTGGACTTTATTTACCCAAATTTGCTAAGTAAAAATCCTATTTTCAAAAACACAAAAATCAAACACATTTGGATTCTTTATTTAGCATACCCAAATTTGCTAAGTAAAAATCCTCTTTTCAAAATCAAAACATAAAAATCAAACACATTTGAATTTTTATTTAGCATACACAAATTTGCTAAGTAAATATCCTCTTTTCAAATTCAAAACATAAAAATCAAACACATTTGGATTTTCATTTAGTATACACAAATTTGCTAAGTAAAGATCCCATTTTTTTAAAATAAAAATAAAATAACACATTTGGACTTTATTTAGCATACACAAATTTGTTAAATAAAGATTCCATTTCCAAACTCACACATGATTCACATCATGGGCATATAAGCAAAAGAAGAAAACTATTTTCAAACAACTCATTTAGCATACCCAAATTTACTAAATGTAGTCCTCAAACAAAATCAATTGACCTCTATTTTAACATACTCAAATTTGTTAAATAAAGGGTCCCCAAACATAAAAATCAAATTCAAATATGAACTAATGGAAGCATCAAAAATCTCTTCAAAATATTTGAACCCATTTTCAACATACACAAATTTGTTGAAAATGGATTCTAAATTCAAAATCTCTCTCTAAATTCAAAGATCCCCACTTAACATATTCAAATTTTTGAGTGTGGGTTCAACTTTTAAAGCAAATTAAAGAAGAAAATCTGATTTGGGTTGGTTTTCAAAAATTATAGAATTTCAACTCAGTTTTAGTCAGTTTTTCTCAAGTTCAGTTCAGTATAAATGGATGCTCAGAAATATGTGTTCACTTTACCATTTGGGACAGATTTGGCCTTGGATCGGGACCTCCCCAACTAATTTGCTCATATACATTTTGGCCGAGGATTCGAGGTGGCCAGGATCACCTGTAAGGGGGCAACCCTCACCACCATTAATAAGAGTGTGGTGGTTAGGAAGAAGCCAGTCATCCATGTTTAGATGTCATCAGATTCTGAATTTCTCTCACTAAAGAGGAAGATAGTGGAGGTTCCATGACCATAGCTCCAGTACCACATTTTGTTTCATTTCTTCCCTAGTGGGCTAGTACTCACTCACTGGCTTCCTCCAAGGGGAAGGCTACCCTAGCTTCAGGGATAGTCTCCCCCACCTTTGAGATAGGGTCCAGTTCCCTCACAGCTCCTCCCAGTAGAACTCAATGCCGTAATATATGCCGCAAGATCAAGCATCATCATGTGCACATAGCTAAGGAGATAGAGGTAGTCTCCCAGGTTACAATAGAGGAGTCACCCAGGATAGTTTCTCCTCTGATCACACTGAACAAGTTCCATCCTCTTTCCAAATCTGATGGAGAGGAAAATGTTAGGAGGTTTACAGTTTCACCTCCACCTACAGTTTAGTATGAGGCACATACCAGAGATAGGAGGAGGTTCTATGTTGGCCCAGGATTAGTTGGCGGGGCTTATGATGATCGAGTCGGTACCCAATTTGATCTGGTCATTCCTTGCATGGCAGAATATCCAGGAGAGGGCTAGGGAGGCCCGTGTATCAGTGCATGTTACTAGCAGAGAGAGATAAAGGTACACGACTCTACCTGCCCTCATGGACTTTCGATCGATTCACTACCCGTTAGTCATCGATAATATCTATTGGCGGTACCACATCACAAGAGAGCTCCAAAGAGTCGGTGGTGCCTCCACCATCACTCACTCGATGTCCACCATCACCATCTGGTCCATCTTCCGTTCATCTAAGTCCATGAAGGTAGCATCGGGAGAAAGAGCCCCAGTGATCATTATGGCCAAGAGATCCCATTCCATCTACACCACGGAGGGTGAGCTTTCCTCGACCTCTACTTGATTGTGGTGAAGAGGAGTGGCGACCTCATAGCATCGTAGTCATGCCATCACCACCACCACCTGTAGATCATGGACATAGGGAGGAGAAGGAGACATTATTGCCCCATGGTGATAGATCCTCCGGGGTAGCACTCCACTTGACATCCATGAGCACATTTCTTATAGTGAGGTGTATCCCTCACAGTTAGCTCTCCAAGTCGAGGGAGGTAGATGTATCTCTATTCATGAGCATGATCCACCATGATCGAGCATTATCTTGGTGGACCGCTCTAGATGATATCATAGTATCTCATTGAGAAGAAGGAAATCCTAGGGGTATGATTGGTCTAATCTAGAGGAAGAAGGTTAGCTTTGATCCCAATGAAGATGATTTGTTGGAAAACTCATGAGGTGCATATGGTTGATACTAGGTTCCCTCCTTGGATGACATGGTTTGGAAGGTGTGGCGGTGAACGATGATACGACCTATTGACAACACCTCCTTCAACAACTTAAATAGAAGGATGAACAAATTGACAAGATGGGAAAAAGGCTTGAAGATTTCTAGCGATAGTTGGCACTTCAAAATCAAGCTCCGGTAGCACATCCACTATATGGAGACTAGGCACTGAGTTACTACATGTCTTGGATCAACCTAAGAGTTCACCTCCGGTAGAGCAGCACTAGCTTGTATAGGAAGGTAGTGGATAGTACCTCCATACAATAAAAGATATTAAACTCATGGTTGAAACAATAAGTGAGAGAAGCGCAGATGGTTCATCGGTTCAAAGGGTAGACCCTACCAGAGAGGAATTTATCGATATCCCAAGTTTTGTGCATCCTTCTTTCAAGAGTTTTGATGGCACCGAGAATCCACGTCAGCACATAGCCCACTTTAGGCCTGCTGTTGCAACATTGGTGGCAGTGATGCACTATTATTCTATCTTTTTATTAGCAGTTTAGCAGGCATAGTCTTCGATTGGTATGTTAAACTCCCCAACAGTTCAGTGAAGATTTTTGTTAAGTTGGAGCAACTCTTTATTAAGAGGTTTGTTGGAGCTCGGCAAGGGTAGCGTGGGTGATCTCATTGTAGCACATAACACCCAATGAGTCCCTCATTGATTATATTCTCAAATGGAATTTGAGTATGAAATAACTACATTTGTCTAAATAGCATGCCATTGAAATTCTACTAAGAATATTCATGGTCTGTCACCTTCATGCTTAAAGGTTTACCATCAAGACATTTGAAGCTAATCAACTAGGAGTCTACAAGGAGAGGCCAAATAGTTGTCTTTTCAAGATCAATCATCAAAGCCAAAGCCATAGAAAGCTTATGAAAAGAAGCCGAAGTAGTAGTGATTGGACAAGGGAAGCAACTCAGGGATCAAAGAGACCTTGAGCTCCACACTCTTCCACCTTTACCACCACCTAGGCCATCTTATCGCCATCAGCCTCCTCCATGGTCTTTCCTCCTCCTCAACCATATTCTCGATGCACATACACCCTAGTAGCTACCATCCACCTACTCTTTTGGATAAACTTAAACAAACTTATTCATTTAAGAGGGAGGTAGTCGGAAAATCTTAAGAACTCTTAAAGAAACTTGATTTTAGCTACCCAAGCCTAGAAGTCGGAGGAAGTGGGTAGAGTAATCCTAACTTTTGCCCTACCACCACATGCTAGCCATATTTTGGAGGATTGTTTTACATTTAAGGACTGCTTGAGCATACTACAACTCGTGCTATAGTTATCCCTAAGAAATATCTAGTGGAACAACCATCCAAGTCTATTAGGGTAATCCTTGGGATACAAGTGATCCTCTCAAAATAAGAATGTTGGGATATCTCTTTATCCCAAACCTCCAAAAAGATTATTTCAAAAATCAAGAAACTTTCCTCAGTGTGGCACTCAACCTCCAACATCAAGGAAGGTTCACAAGTTGCCAAAGACAAACTTGGGGAAAGTGGGAGCTCAGAAGAGCCCATACTAGTCCTTGATAGCGCAACCAATCGACCGAGCCTCCATTCCACTGCAGCTACTACTTCACCGACACTTACTAGCTCTTCTTCTAGTAGACATCTTATATCAATGGATGATGGCATCAAATCCCTCACCCACTTACTTTACTAGATTTCTACTATGTACCTCCTAAATCCAAGAAATCAGGAATAAAGCTAGTTTGAATTACATCAGTGTCACTTCTGATGGGTTATATGACTCTACTCTTTTAGAAAACTCTTCAAGTCTTAATAATAATTATAATAACTCTGATCATCCTCTTTCTAATTTAGAGATGGACTTTCCTTCAATAATAAGTTCACCCTTTCGAGATAGACTTGGAATCATCTAATTGAGGGTCCCATAGAGAAGCTATATGCCACGGGTAGAATATTCCCTAACATACAGAGATCACGAAGTTAACCTCCATGGTGGCAGGTTTTACCTCCTAGGGAAGCACCTCAAGATAGAGGGAAATAAGTCATTGGTACTAATGAGCAAGAAGCCCCTCCACAGGATGCTTCACCCATGGATATACTTGTCGAGGATCAGCCTAGAGTTGATTACAATGTCCTCGCTCACTTAAGAAAGTTGACAGCTAAACTAAGCATATATGATGCTCTTATCTTATCCAAAGAGATGAGAAAATCAGTAATCAAGGCTCTTCTCAATCTAGAGATATGCTTAGCTCAACTAACCACTGTTGGAGAGAAGGTATATTATTCAAGAGAAGCCTAAGGAGTCACATTCATCGATGAAGACCTTCTTCTGAGGGACATGGAGCACTGTGTCCCTCACATCACGGTGGATATAAGATTCGGACTTTCTGATCTAGGGTGCATCGATGAACATTATGAGTCTAAAGACCCTTATTTGAAGATTGACATCACTCGAGGAGATGGATGATGTTGAGAGGATTCAATGAGGAGAGCTTTAGGTTCCATAGTGTTACCATTGAAAATAGGTATAGCTGAAGTTTTATAATTGATTTGAATACATCATTCATTCTTTGCTCGGTAGGCCTTGGATACACCAAAAAAATATGATTCCATTATCCCTTCATCAGTGCATCAAGTTTCAAAGGGATGGAATCGAATACTGTGTCAAAGGAGATGAAAAGTCATTTTCAATTAGAGAGGTCGAGATATATAAAGATGCGACCTGCTATCTTCCTCAAAATCAAAATACCCTTTCTCATGAATTTGGCAAAAATTCAAATACAAAAGAAAAAGAAAAAGAAGAAAAAGAAAAAAGAAAAGAAAAAGAAAAGATGAAAGAAAGTACAGAAAGGGACACCAAGAAAGAAGTAGAATGTTACATTCCACCCGGTTTGTTCCACCATCTGAGACATATTGGTGCGATGACTCAACCTCCAAACAAGACAAAAGGCGGTCTGAGGTTCAGGTGGAAGACCCCACAGTTGTTAGCCGGGGGCCATGTTCAGTTCACAAGAGTACCCCTACTATTGACATAGACTTAGAATCTAGCTCAGAGGATGAGTTTCATGTAATTAGCATACCAGCCAAACCCTCTCAATGGGTTTCATTGGAGGTGACACTCAAGCCAAACAATGATGAAGATCAGGCCTCCAAGTAAAGTATGAATGTATTCAAATCATGTTCATGTAAAACTATTAGGTAGCAATTGGGAACTTTAGCTCTAACCTCACTTTCTCCTCAAAAAATTTAAGGTTTAGTAGTTAAGGAAGCCCATAGGTTTTCCATGAATGTCAAATCAAAGGGATTTCTATTGGGATCATCATCCTCAAGTATAAAAGCTGATGTAAAACTTAAGGATACATCATATAAAGATTTAATGGAATTACTTTTTGATTGGTACTCGCTTTATGTTCATAATCTTGCAAAGAAATGTTTGATTCTTATACATGGTTGAAGCACAGGTCAGAGTATTTCATGAAGCTATGGAACAACAAAGGCAGTGATGCACAATCAAGACCAGGACTATGATTCAGTGCACTAGGTCCAGTCAATGACTATGATTGTTGTTTAGTTGTCACCAATCATTTGGAGTCTGATAGGTTCTTCACAAACTACACTAACTCTTATGAGGATGTGTGTTTAAAAACTTCAAATGAGCTAAATGATCTTCAAATCAAAGATGCACCTCTAGAATTTGAAGAGGTTATTCATTCAATTATTGACAAGCTCAAAGAAATTAACCTCAGAATAGAAGAAGATCCATGCCCTACATACAGCAGTTCTCTATTAAATGAAGAAGAAATTAATGACTTACTTAGGCTATTGATTTAGTTTAAGGACTGCTTTGCATGGAGCTATGAAGAGGTGCCCGAATTATCTCCTGATGTAGTAGTCCATAAACTTGCAATAGACCATAATGCTAACCCTATTAAGCAAGCTCTTAGATGCACGTGATTAGAAATCGAACAACAGGTCATTTCTGAAGTCAAGAAACTGATTGATGTTGGTTTTATTAGGGAAGAAAAATACCCTACCTGGTTTGCCAATGTCATGCCAGTTAAGAAAAAGAATGGCCAAATTTGCATATACATCAATTTCAGGGACATAAATAAGGCATGTCCTAAGGATGAATTTCCACTTCATATACCAAAATTAATGGTGGACATTGTCTCATCTCATGTAGTATTCTCCATCATAGATGGGTCATCAGGCTAAAATCAAATCAAGATGGCCCCCAAGGATGAAAGAAACACTTCTTTTTGAACCCCAATTCGAATCTATTGTTATAAGATCATGCCTTTCAACCTTAAAAATGTCATCTTTATTTCAGATCTTCAACTAACTCATTCATCATCAAGTTGAACGCTATATTGATGATCTAGTAGTCAAAAGTAAAGAAAAGGAAGACCATCTCTTTGACTTGAGAGTAGTTTTCGAATGATTAAGATAATTTAACCTCAAAATGAACCCCCTGAAGTGTGCATTTGGAGTAGCTTTAGAGAAGTTTCTTGGTTTTGTTGTCCAACATCGGGGAATAGAGATAGATCTAGAAAAGAATAAAGCTATCTTAGAAAGGACACCCCCTAAAAGTTTAACTCAACTTAGATCTTTTCAAGAGCGGTTGGCGTATCTAAGATGCTTTATCTTCAATCTATCAAAAGATGCAAGCAATTTTTAGCACTTGTCAAAAAGGATGCTAAGTTAAAGTGGGATGATAGGTGTCAGCATGCTTTTGAAGATATTAAGCAGTATTTGGTGAAGCCACGGTTCTATAATATCTCAAAGCCACTTACCTCTACACCATTGGGTGACTCCGCAGCGTTGTTGGCGAATGTGGGAAGGAGAACACTCTTTCTTACAACCATTGTTAATCCCGAAGCAAACTACCCACCTATTTAGAAATATTTCCTAGCTTTAATCTTTGCATCCCAAAAGTTATGGCACTATATGCTTTCTCATAAGGTGAACTTGATTTCAAGAATTAATCCACTGCATTATCTCATGACACAGTCAACGTTATCCAGAATATTGGCATGTTGGTCCATGATTCTCTTGCAATTTGATATTATATTTGTACCCCTTCACGATGAAAGGATAGGCACTAGCAGATTTCTTAGCAGCACACCCACTTCATGTTGACTCTCCCTTTAATGACGATCTCCCTGACGAATAAATCATGAACTTATGGGAGGTTGACAATCATCATTGGGAGGTGTATTTTGATGGTGTGGCTTCTTTTTACAAAAGAGAAGAATGACGATCTACTCTTTTAGGAAAGGTAATGGTAGAAATAGTTCTCTTAACTCTAAACTGTGATGTGATGAGATTTTCATATTATCTCTCCAATCCATGCACCAACAATGAAGCCGAATATGATGCTTTGATTGCTGGACTAGAGTTACCTATTAGAGTGTGTGTCAAAAGCATCAACATCTACGAGGATTCTCAGCTAGTCATCAACTAGATTGTTGGATCCTATAAGGTTCTAAAACTAGCTTAGTCTGACCATGAGTACACCATCAAGGTTTGGCCCATCCACGAGGTCACCATCAAGGTTCCTCGAGGAAAGCAGCGATATGATGATTTGGCTAAACTTGCCAAGGAATTGGCATGTCCGAAAGATGAGTCTGTGGGATCCGAAAATTCACCACCGACCTCTTTCGGAAAAGAAAAGAGTTATTTAAGTGTCGGTAATAATTGAGATGAATATATAAGAGATTTAGTTCTCATTTGGTGAGAACTTTTTTCTGGTTCGGGTTTTCTATGCAAGCCCTATAGTTAATTACCCTTCCAATCTTGAGAACACTACACTTTTCGATTTGTCAATGAATCGTTAAAGAGCAGTATATAATTGTAGTGAGTGGAGTTTAGAACTTATGAAATTTATTATTTTAACTTAAAACTTTTGTGGGGAGCGATGATGCTCGATCTAGATCCCATGGTTACGTCATCCGGTCCGGTCCACTTAAAACAGGTGGAAGGTGACGATCGAAGGATCCTTGTCGGAACACATGGGTTCACGTCATCAAGGTGTCCTTGTAGACTGGCGTGGAGTTTGTCTAAGGGACAAATACAAGTCAGTCAATAACATAGGGCTTTTCCATTTCGGACAAGAGCCGCGGTTAGGGAACATCAGGCTGTTGGTGATGTGATTTCCATGTCGGGTGAACCTCATGCATTATCATTAGTATGGGACAGACGTTACGGAGGAATATTTGAGTGTGAAGATAGTTATCTTGATTTGATTGATTGTGAGCAAAGTTTTCTTGAAGGTGGATTTATTTTAATTTTTAATTTCATTTTTTTTTAATTTTTTGTTATTTTCTTTAAATTTTGATCATTTTATGATTGATTTTAGATTTGAATATATGATCATTTATCATTGAAATTTTAATTATAATTACCCTTCTCGATCATAGGGCTAATATCAATTGATAGACCTTATCTACTCATTCGTTTTCTGAGGAGGATCTCTAAATTCATTATCTCTCAAGTATAATCCAAAACCTTGGTCTTGAACATAGAGGATGTTTGGGACTTTTGGGACTTTTCTTGATTATTTTAGAATTATAGATTATTAATTTGAAATTCTATATATCAAATTTAGGTTTTGTTAACGACGATAAGACCCGGATTATGTAGCATCATTCTTTTATATATTTTGCTTAATTACTTCATGCATATGAATCTATCCTTTTGAAAATTGTATGGACATTAAGATGTCTAATGTTGAAGTTTCGATGTCAAATTTTGATTTTTAGGTTTTGTTAACCCGGACCCGGTCCGAAGACCAGACTGGGATGTGTAACATCATTCTTTATATTTGACTTAATAATTACTCCAACATGCATACGTGTATCTATTCTTTGGGAATTGTATGGACATTAGAATGTCTAAGTTGGAGTTTATATGTCGAATTTTAATTTTTGAGTTTTGTTAACGGGAAGAAAAAGCGGGAAGTATAGCATCCATTCTTTATTTTATATCTAACTTGCACATGTCCCTATTGTTTGGACATTTCAACATACATACGAGTATATATTCTTTTAAAATATTGTATGGACATTAAATGTCTAGTTGAAATGTAGGTTCAATTTGCAAATTTAGGTTTTAATATGATATTTTTGGGTTTTGTTATCTCGGACCCGGTCCGAAGACCAAACCGGGAAGTATAGTATCTTATTTGGGCCAAAAACTCCCCTTTTATGTCACAAATCAGCAAGGGTATAGGGCTGAAATAAATTATTTTGGAAGCCTATTTGATCAAATGTAAGGTAATAGACCTAATATAGACTTAGGCATTTATTTTAGGCTAAGAAACTTCTCTATGTGGCAATCAACAAATATAAATTTGAATCATTTTGAAGCTCATATGATCAAATATAAAGTAATGAGCCTAGAATGAATTTAGGCACTTTTGGGCTAAGAACCCTTTCTTGTGGCAAAGATATAAAGGGAAATAAATCATTTTGAAGCTCATATGATCAATATAAAATAATGAGTCTAAAATAAATTTAGGCACTTGATTTGGGCTAAGAACCCTTTTTCTATGTGGCAAATCAACAAACATAAAGAGGCTGAAATAAATCATTTTGAAGCTCATATGATCAAATATAAAGTAATGGGCCTAGAATGAATTTAGGCACTTGATTTGAGCTAAAAACTCTTTTCTCTGTGGCAAGCATAAAGGGAATAAATCATTTTGAAGCTCATATGATCAAATATAAAGTAATGGGCCTAGAATGAATTTAGGCACTTGATTTGGGCTAAGAACCCTTTCTCTACAAATCAACAAACATAAAGGGGCTGAAATAAATCATTTTTTGAAGGCCCATATGATCAATCACCCATAGCCCATTTTTCTCTTGATAAGGGGGAGGAGAAGACAAAGATATGAGTAGATGTCATATGTCATTTAAAAGAGGCAAGTGGGTTAATTAAAATCCACCTCCTTCACATGCAAGCTCATGACAAATGGGGCACAAGTACCCATTAAATTTTATCAAGAAGATAAGGCAAGAAAGAGTTTATTTCCCCTTTAAATCCATTCCTCCTTTTTTTATGGCATTAAGAGAAGTGATAATGATGCACAAGGGCATGCCACATGTCCATGCATGTGCGTGTGATATGACAAATGGCATGAATTTAGATGATTTCCTTGCATGCAACTTATGACAAGGCACCATATGTGTCGATGCCATAAGATAGATGAAAAAGGAGGAGGAGCCTATAAATAAGAGAGGATTCACCTCTCATGAAACTCACTTCCTATCTTCTTCTTCTCTTTAGTACTACTAGTCCAAGCTCTTTCAATCTTGCAAAGAGGGTTAGGTTGTGCCACATAGACTTGTAAGTTCTCTTTCTAACTTGACAATTTTCTATTTTGATATCTTCATGATAGGTGTCATGTCATATGGTAGATTTAACTTATTTCCATATGTGTTTGCTTCATGTTTTCACTATGTCTCATGGATGTATGTAAATCATGGTGGGAATGACAAGTAAAGTAGGGAGGTAACTATGTTTGAACACATGTCTAATGTGTATTTCACAACATGTCAATAAAGTCTAAGGTGAGCATTACACAATGCATGTCATAATGGTCAAATAAGAAAATAACTTGCATGATATAGAAATTTTACATAAGCATTTATATTAACCACTTTATGTCATACTTACACAATAAGATAGCTTTCATTATATAGAGATTGAAGCATAAGTATTCATATATGACTAAAGAAGTATTTTAAGCCAACATGTTAACCTAACATTTCATCCTTTCTTTCTATCTCCTTTTTTTTAAAGAAAATTTTGGCGACCTCCGCATCATCCCCATGGGGGCTTGGGTAGGCCTTCCCATGCCAAGAAGAGGCGTGCATGGTAGGTGTCGAAGACCATTATTTTTACCACGCCAAGAAAGGCGTGCATGGGTTAGCATAGCATAGCAACAAGTTTCCCTACCATGTTGGAGAAACATGAGTAGGTACTTATAGTAATGAATTTAAAGCTTGCATTTGCATAATAAAAAGAAGTTACTTGCAAGAGCATAATAATCAAAATTTACAATATTCTCCCCACATGTGGGGTTGCCATGAGAGGGCGCCCTCCACAAGAAAGGCGTGCATGGGTGGAGACACAGCAAATTTTGATAGCATAGCATTTCCCTATTAGCAAGATATCGAATAATAGAAACAAATATGCAAGAATGAAAGAGAATAGCAAGTAGTATACCAAAACCCTCTCTTTTTTAATTTCAGATTTTATTTTCAGATTTCATTCTATTCATATGCAAGAGGCAAAACAAATGAAATCCATAAGAGATAGCATATAGTATGACATAGCCACTTTTTCCATTTAATTTTACTTTACTTTCATTTCATTACTCATGTACAAGAGATAAAACAAATGAAATCTATAGGAGATAACAAGTAGCATGGCATAAACTCCTTTGATAAAAATGATTTCAGCATGTATCACATTTCTAGACAACAATTCCATAGATTTCCCCTTAGGTAAAAATAGTTTTCAGCAATTCAAAGGAGACAAATATAAATCATGCTTTGCCTCATGATAGTTGTTTGAAAGTAATGTTTGATTTGCAAATCATAGGATGGAACAACTAACTTCATTTAGTAGATATAAATCTGAATTTTTCAATCCAACAAAAGTATTTGCTTGCACAATAACATGATTTAGCTAATACATTCCCTAGACA
Source organism: Cymbidium sinense (assembly GCA_021442155.1). Lineage (NCBI taxonomy): Eukaryota > Viridiplantae > Streptophyta > Magnoliopsida > Asparagales > Orchidaceae > Cymbidium > Cymbidium sinense. The sequence goes on along the minus strand of CM038221.1, from coordinate 142,952,183 downwards.
TTGCCAAATGGTAGAGAAGAGCCAAATAGAAATGAGAAAAATCTCATGGGACTCACAACCCCACTTTATCATTTCAAGCCAACATCAACATAGATTAAACCCATGAGTTACCCTTGCTCTCTTTTTTTCTTCTTCCCCAAATCAAGAGAAGGAAACAAGCATTACATATCAATGACCAAAGTAAGCTTTCAAAGATGACATCATATAAAATGAGATTATTAGGATTTCAATATCACAATATGCTTTTATAATTCAAAAGCAAAAGAAAAGGCATAAAAGTATATTTTTTGCATGATTTGACCTCAAATACTCATGGACAGCAAATCAATTCATTTTTCCTTAGGTAAAATATTTTTCAGCATCATTATCCTTTAGAAAAGCCAATCAATGATTTCCCCAGGTAAAATAATTTCAGCATGCTTTATACCTTTAGACACGTGTGTCTGGCCCATCCTGAAGGTCAATGATCATGCTAACCGGGTCATGATACGGTCCGAATCGATGCCCACCTAGAAGCTCGCGTGACAACAATTTAACTGCCACCGCCACTACTACAACAATAGGCGATAACCGGTAAGAATAAACCAGATCATTGCAACGTCCTGCAATGTCACTGTCATCTCTCTGACAATAAAATGAAATGTGTTGGTCTAGGGAGACCAACACTCAACTAGTGTTGTAAGCATGTGATGGTCAAGTCTGATGTACCGCAGCTGACTAACACAATAAAGTCCGAGTGCTGAGGGCGTGAGAACGGTGCGGACGCCACTCTCAGAGCATAAGAAGGTGAGATGTTGCGTCCAAAATAGTCGCCTACAGTATGAAAAAGCTTAGGTTAGGTAACGTAACAAAGCGGAAATGAAACACACAGAAATAAAACTAGCAAGTACATTCATATCGTATCTGGATGTGCGGCCCTATGTCTGCCATGTCTATTATGCTAGGATGAACCTGCGGTGGGGACCGGCGTCATCAATCGGCTCAAGACCTCCTCGACGACGTCTAACCGGTCTAGAAGGCTCCTCCCCATCGCATCTATAACAAGTATAAAAATGAAATTTATTAAATCGATATAATTGCAGAGAAAAAACTAAACTCATCGCCTACTATAAGGGTTATGTGGGCATGATGTCCAGTAATGATCGATTGATTTACGATCGCATTACGCATTGCTTGTGATGCCCTCATCCATCGTGTTCTTTTACCTACGTGATTGTGGCTACGACCGACTTTAACCATCGACCAAAGGTGATTTCGGTCCCGCCGATCGCAGGTGTTTCGATCATGCAACACATGAAAATTAGAAGAGTATGTCTGCCCATACATGGACATGGTGTAATAGCTTGACACATAAGTCAGATGATTGATTCTCCTATGTACTAGAGCTGCTATGGTATGACTAGACGACATATGATAAATCAGTGTTTGTGTACAACTGCATGAGCTGAATTGATCTTCCGTGAAGTCAACTCTAAAGGAGCGATAATTCCTGTCCAATACTTGCACCTCATTTGCAATATTGACGGTGGGAAATGTCCCTCCGCTCAAATTTGCTTAGACTATTTGTGGAGAGAAGGTGAATTAGGCGGTTGTCTCAATCAATTGAACTTGCCCGCTTATATAATTGACTCACGATGTTATAGTAAATTACAATTATCAATGTTTGAATTGATAATCCCCGTGCACGTTTAAGTACACCATTAAAACACTCTGATGCATTTGTAGTCATGGGACTGTAACGCTTCCCACCATCATGAATCAATGTCCACTTCTCCACATCACGTTACCAACCACTGATATGCTTCTGGTTTAATTTTTTTGATGTCAGTCATGTTGCGGTTAAATATGTTGATGTCGTTAGTGTTACCTGCTGAGTATATTTTTTTTCACATAAACTCAACATCCGCAATACCCATTTTCCTCACCGCCTTCTTAAAGTTTTCCCTAAGATGTCGTAAGCAATGATGATGTGCGGCCCATGGAAATACATCGCGGCACCCACGAACCAACCCTGAATGCTTATCCGAGATTACACATAAATCGCCCCTTGATGAAACAATTGGCAACAGTTGTTGTAGGCACATAATGAACCAGAGTCAGGATTCGTTATTCTCAGATTCAACCACTGCAAAAGCAAGGGGAAATAGACCGTTATTTGCATCAATACCAATGGCTGTGAGCAACATACCCCGATACTTGCCCAAAAGGAACGTCCCATCCATACTGAGAACAGGTCGACAATATCCTGCCGCAATAGATGGTCCAAAAGCCTGAACAATCTGAAACCCGCATGTATCTAATATAGAACAGACAGGCAACGCAGAGCATAATAAATCCATAAACAATGCTAGGGAGTGATATGACTCCTCCCAACTGCCAAATATTGCTCTAATACTCTTGCGTCTCGCACCCCAGGCCTTCATGTAAGAGACCTTGATGTTAAATTTCGATTCCATCCTTCCTATGATCTCTATGGGTTTCAGGTCAATTTGAAATCGCATTGCTGGCATTATGAAGTAACTAATAAACTTAGAAGTGCACTGCGATGTCAACCATCGATGGTAACGATGTGTGCAATTTAACCTAAAGTTGATAACCTCCGTGCCTCCCAACCTCTTGCTTGATATAGCATGCATGCACCATGGCGGCTGCTAGGGCTACGATGCTGCGCACATATAACAGTGAAATTCTTCTGATTAAATATCACAATAACGAACTGGACATTATTAAGAATCGACCAGCCAATTATTGCGAACTGAAGCTCCTTCTTATTTGAGAAACACGTACCTTCATATAAATCTACCGGAACTTCGACATCATCTGAAAAACCTGAGCTATCAGATGGACCATCAAACATAATATCTACATCCCAGTCTTTTGTGATCTAACATAGCCGAACGTACTCATTAGTGGAAAGCATAACATCGCGACCGAATTCCGGATAGAATGACTCCGAAGAAGATCATGACCGATACTATTGTCTCATAAATTGGCATTAACAAGCAAAGACTCATCATCAGCATCGCTATCATCAGATGCAGTGGTTGATTCACTATTCACCATTTCATACTCATCATCAGGTAGTTGTCTAGATGAACTAGGTTGATCATAAAGTTGCGTTTGAATAGACACCTCGGTTCTGCATTTAAACAGATATCATCTTCTTAAAAAAATAGAAGATACCATACACAAAATAAAAATAAAAAATACCAACTGTGATGTCGAGATGAATGCTTACATTATCTCCTCGCTCGTGATAGATTTGCGAATTGACGTTGGCAAACCGAACTCGAGCATAACCGAGTGTACATTCTCATGATGATATCGGTCGTTTGACCGGCGGTATTATGGCTTTATTTTCAGTAAGAATCAATGTTTGACGGAAGCTTCAATCAAGCATCGCGACATCATCATCATCAACAGTACAAGCTATGTATCCTGCGCCTATGGGAAAATGGCATGTGATCTTCACTGCGAAGTTATGAATGTTATAACGCAGAGACCTAAGCAGTTTTTGTTTTAAATCTCCTAAGCTTGCATGACGCGAATAACGATGGGTCGATTTTGCCACCAACATAACTTGAATGAACCGATCATCAATGATCGTTGCCATAAAATAAATTAAGGAAACGAGATTCTCTCATTCTACTATTAGCTCAAGAATCAATGTTGTAACAAAACCTTAAAGAATTCAACTCAAAAACTAAAAAAAAAATACATATTGCTCACCTATTTATACACCTAATAATTTAGCAAAGCAAAAAATGAACTACCAAATTACCTGATCCCAACATGTATACCCTAACCACGGCAAATTTTAGGAGAATAATTATGAAAAATATGAAAAACTTCCCTCTACATTATTGCTAATTCAAATAAGCAAGGAAGAAAAAAACAAACTTTACTTACCCTGTAGATCTCGACCAAAGCTACCACCAGAAGCGTTTGGTAGGCCAGTTCTGATGCTAAAATCCAAAATGGTGGAGCCACTCGATGGGGTCTCGTGCGTACGGAGGAGGAGGGACCGAGAGCTAAGCTTTTACAAACGAAACAGAAAAAATATTCAAGGGGCTGGTGGGGCGATTGGCGAAATCGTCGGCCTACTTATCGGGCGACCAACCAAACTTCACTTACGTCAACTTATCGAACCGGTCAAACTTTCTTAGTGGCGATAAATGTCACGCTCGGTGATGAGGTGGTAGAATCACCTTATCCGGTATCTAAAGTTAAATTTTTTTTTACTGATACTTAATCTATTAATTATTAATTAAATCATACTTATTTTAAAAATTTCTTCTCTTTTCTTTTGCCCAGGGAAAAAATGTGCCATGCAAATTTAGTTATAGTTATAGTTAATCTTTATGATATTTTTGGCTGCTTTAGTTATATATATATATATATATATATATATTTGTATTAGAGAAATTCAAGTTATAATTATTCATGAGTTAATAATAAAAAATTTATAAAAATAAGAATTGGGTATCAATTAGATGAATATGTATAAAATTTTTATATTTTTAATTATTATTATTATTTTATTCATGTTTACTCTTAATATTTGATCAACACATAGTTCCGTCATGTCTTGAGATTTCTTTTGCATGATATGGTTCCCACACAAATAGTGGGGCTGACATGACACTGATCAGCGACAGGAGGATCTTTTGCTGGTTCATAAGGTCTATCAAGATAAGATATCTTGAACCATATCGTCTGCTTTCGGTTGGTGGTACGGTGAACTCTGGGGAGTTTGATTGATTCAGGGTAGAGGCATCGAGATTTGCAGTGTGGTGATGAATGTGATGCTTTAGGCCCTAGAGGATTAGTTACAATGATATCCCCACCCATCTTGGTGTTGGGTGGATACCCTTCAAAATAAAAAAAAAAAAGATAAGATACTAGATACATATTTGAATTTTTTTTTTTCATCATTTGGTTGGAAGTATTTGAAAATTAATATTAACTTTAAAATTTATACATATTTTGAAAATTTTTAAAATTTTATTTTATTTTATTTAAATAAGTAATAAAAATAAAATTATTATTATTTTAAATATTTTTACTTAATAAATATTATTATTGAGCTATTTATTTTTTAATCAAATTAGTTTTATCGAATAGATTAATGAATAGTATTATTGAGGTACTTATTTTTTACTAAATAAGTCTTAAATTTTTTGCAGCTTTAGTTAAAAAAATTATTAAAAGAATCATATTTTAATTAATTAATATTATGAATAAATTAATTAAATTTAATATATATTATTAATTAATTTTATGAATGAATGATTTAATTTATATAAATATAAGTGAGCCTCTTTATTTGCTTATTCAAGAGTTTGTTCCAGAATGTTAAATGATAGTGTTTATCGAACTGTCTATTAAGTTTATTGGCAAGCTTATTTGTGATTGTTATTGGGCTTCTGAATGTGTTTTGCCACTTAAATATTTTTGTAAAAATTTTAAATAATGTATCGCTGACCTAAAATCTTAAAGCAAAGCTTTTATTTTGAAAAATGGCATTTATATGTATATCACAAAGCTCTAATATGTTCATATATTTAATATTTAAATTTTAATATTTATAAATAGTAGTTATAATTTTAATATTATATTAAATATTCTTTTTTTAGAAATATTTTATATTTTTTTAGATAAATAAAATATTAGAAATATAAATATTTAGTTTTAGATATGGTATGTTCATAAATCTTACTTTTGGAAACCAAATAGCGCGAAAACTCTAGGAGCAAGTCCAGCCACGAGAATCGAGTTTTTACTCGCTATTTGCTCAGCTTACGAAAAATTCCTCATAGAATAGTAACGAAGATTGAAGTGAAAAGATGCTCGTGGTTGGGAAGACAGTTTCGATCCTTTACCCTTCGAACGCTTTGGTGGGAAGTCCCCGGCGATCATCGGTTAAGACATCGGCTGCCATGGAAAGAGGCGACAAAACTCCCAGGAGTCTGCCGTCTCTTGAGACCAGGATATCTCTCGTTCTAGCCCTCGCCTCTCAGGCCTTTTCGCAAACCCAGCGAGGTACGCTCAAGCATTATCACCAGCGATTTCTTTCTGAAAAACTCTGGAAAATCTCGTCTCATCTCGTTCGACGTCGTCGTCCTCCCTATTATTTTTATTTTGCTGCAGTATTACGTGATTTGGTGGTCGAAACTACCAAGTATGCGATTCCACGGAGATTTGAACCCCGTAATTTTGAGGAAGCTTTGATGGCAGGTGACACTTCGGATCCTGTTTTGTGTTAACATTTTGTTTTTCATGCTAATATAATCCGTGTAGTTTGAAGTTGAAATGAACGATTGAAATTTGATTTTTCTAAGCTAGTTAGTGTATGCGATGAGGGGCTGGATAATCTTTCCACCATAAGTCTTACATTTTCTTAAGTAACTGAATACGTGTTCCTTGCCTCACCCAGTTAGTTGAGGTCTTGCTTCGTTTTTGAAGATCTCGGGTTTGAATCTTGGAGAATGCATGAGTGTGTGAGTTTATCATTAAAATGATACAAATGGTTCTAAAAAAAATAACTGAATATAGTTTATTATGTTTGATAATTTATTTATCTATTTTTGGTGATGATGAAGGCAGAAACTCATTAAATTAAATGCATGCACAAAATGCACAAAAAGGGGAAAGGGCTATCATCAAAGATTACAAATAGACAACTCGTAGCACCATGCCAAAAAGTCAAAAAAAAAAAAAAAAACTAAAAAACCTTATGTCTAAGAGACAAACAAAACAAAGTGGGGACTTAAGTCACTTAACAAGGGAGAAATTATTACGTTGAGAGGCCAGATTATTTGAATTATTGTGTATTGCCTATGTATTTGTTTGCTTGTGTACACGTACACAAAGTGTACATACTGTGTACACTGTTGTTGTGTACATAATATGTACACAATTGATGGTCTAGATTGGACTCGGCAAGGACTTAGGCTCAACCCCATCTACAGTTGGTAACTCCAAAGAAGGACTTAGCAATAAGCCAACTTTCATGAAGAGACTATACACCAAAATGATATTGATCTATATTATGCTCACCTTTCCCTGGTTCATTTTTTTTAATTCATCGTCATTATTTGTCACCCATGCTTTCACATCTTAGGTCATACCACTAAACCCTTTTAAAGAGCACATCATTTAATGTTGGCTCTATCTTGCATAAATATTTTTTCTCAACTTTGATTAATTTTTTCCCTTGTTCTCTATCTCTTTTTAGTTCTATCTACTACTTTTATTTTCTAGACTAAAAAAATGACTTATACACCATGTAATACAAAATCTACTAAAAATGTTTCATTTACATTTAATCAGAAGTTTAGGCATTAAAATTGCAGACTATGTAGTGGAAAAAATTAGATAAAGATTGTGTCAACTCTAATAGAATGACCAGTACATCAAATATTATAGAGAAATTAATATTGTGTATGATTTCACCGGCAAGCTATAATGAAAGATACTAAGACAATGAATTTGACATAGTTAATTTGTTAGCTTTTAATAATCTTGTAAGGCAAAACATATTATTAAATTTGTGATCTAAATTTCTATGAATCCCACTCGCCATAGTAGGAAATATCGAGCACAAGAATCGAAAGTCTTTATTGTTAGATTGATTTTATTATAGCCTTTAGATTGTAATCCATGTGCTCTTGCTTTATTGGCACTTTTGAATTTTTTTTCTTTATAAAGAGTCTTGTAAATTTTTATAAATACCTCCCCTCTTTGTACATGGTTGTCTCTTATTCTTGTAACTTATTCCATTTTTCAATATAGTAAATTTTTTCTCATCCTCCCATGATTTTTACCTTTGCTAAGGGGGTTTTACACCTATATTTTCTGTGTGATTTGTGGGTGCTTTACCGATGAATCTCTTCATTATTTTTTTTGCTTTGATTTATAGCAAGTGATATTAGACTCAAGGTTCGTTGTGCATGAGTCTTTTTGGAAGATGATGATTGTAAAGCATGACATCCCACTTCTAGATAGTAATACAAGGTTCTCCTTATGGCGGGTGAAGATGAGGGTGATTCTCACCCAAATGTATCTCAATAATGCCTTAAGTTGGTCATTGAATGAGAAGTAGTGGAAGAATCTAAAGGCTCTATCTCACATCCACCTATATCCATCAAATTAGGTCATTCAGGATGTGTTGTAGGAGAAGACTATTGCCATCTTTTCAGTGAGATTAGAGCAGTTATGCATGATGAAGAGCCTTAAAAGTAAGTTACATCTTACACAAAAGCTTTATTCTCATTGCTCAGCTAAAGATGAATTATTTGAGAATCACTTGATTATATAGAAATTATCTCGAATCTTGAGACAATAGAAGTTAAGTATGATGAAGAAGATCTTTGGTTGATTCTATTGTGCTCTCTACCCTCTTGTTACTCGACTTTTAAAGCTATTGTTCTTTACAATTGGGATACTCTTGCTCTGAATGAAGTGTACGATCGCTATTCTCCAAAGAAAAATTGAATTATCTGGTGGTTGGCTCAGACTCACTTGTTGAGGGTCTCCTGATTTATGGAAGAACTATGATGAAGTAAGAGGAAGTTTTAAATCCAATAATAGAGAAAAAAATTGTAGATATTGCAGGAAAAGGAGACACATCAAAGCTGATTATTTCAAATTACAAAATAAAAAGAAAGTTGTTGCTAATTAGAAAGAAAAACAGCTCAAAAAATTGATGAAGTTGATATTGCTAAAGATCACAGTCAAAGAGTCCACTGTTAAGTCAATTCAATGAAGGAAAAGAGAGCTACTTGTTGCATCTAGTGATGACTCAAATCTTATTGAAGAATGAAATTTTGATTTTGAGTCATGTTTCATATGTGTCCTTATCAGGATTGATTTTTAACATATAAAATTAGGTCCACCAAAGAGGTGCTTATGGAAAACAACATGTCTTTTAAGGTGGTTGGTATTGGCACAATATAGATCAAGATGTTTGATGGGGTCGTTAGAACATTTGGTTACGCCAGACATGTCACAAACTTAAAGAGGAATCTTATCTTTTTGAGTACCCTTGACTTAGTGGGTATCGCTACATTGGTGGAGGTAGAATATTGAAGGTTAACAAAGGCACTTTGGTAGTTATGAAGGGGTAGAGGAAGTTTGCCAAGTTTTATGTTCTTACTGTTAGACTATTGTTGGAGATGCGTTGTGGCTAGCCCTATGCTTTATGATGAGAATGTTATTTACTTATGGCATATGCGTCTAGAGCATATGAGTAAGAATGGGTTGGTGGAGCTTAGCAGAAGAGGGCTTCTTAGTGGGTAGAATATTAACAAGCTCAAGTTTTGCAGTACATTTAATAGGGTCCGGTTTATTAAGGGCACTCATTCCTCTAATAAGATCATGAACTACATACATTCAGACCTTTGGGGGATATCTTGAGTCTCATCTATGGGAGGTGCAAATTACATGCCGGCCATCATCGATAACTTCTCAAGAAAGGCATGAGTGTACTTTCTTGAGCAAAAATCTGATGCACTACTTAATTCTAGGAGTGGAAGAATATGATGGAGAAGTAGAGTAGGAGATAAGCTAAATGCTTGCGTACAAAGAATGGGTTGTAGTTTTGTTTTGAGAACTATTTTTTGCAAATATGAAGGGATTGTGAGGCATCTCACAGACCATCATACTTCATAGCAAAATGGCATGGCAAAGAGGATAAAGAGGACAATTTTGGAGAAGGTTCATTATATGCTTTCTAATTCTAGATTATCAAAGTATTTTTGGGTTGAAGATGCCTCCATTGCTTGTTGTTTGATCAATTGATCTTCATCTATCGTTACTGAGAATAAGACTCTATGGAAGATGTGGTATGGTGCTCTTGTGAACTATACTGATCTTGCTTAAGTTAATGTTGAGAAGCTTGAGCTTAGATTAGTAAAATTCAACTTGATAGGCTACAAATTTGGGATGAAGGAATACAAGTTATGCTATCTTGAAATCAAGGAATTCATCGTTAGCAGAGGTATTTTATTTGATGAAGCTGCTATGTTCGAAGTCCTCTTGATCCAGATCTTTGTGAAGCATGTCATTAGCATCCCGTTACTCAGGTGGAGTTATAGATAGGATCTACATTTACACCTCCACCTAAGTTTATTATTACAGGGTGTTACTATTGCTTCTGCACCTCAATATTCTATTGCTATGGATAGGCCTAGAAGGGAGATTCACCCTTCATAAAGGTATGAGAAGCTGATCTAATAGCTTATGTTCTAAATATGGTTGAGAGCATTAACTCTGGTGAAAGCTATCATTCTATTCTGAGGCAGTCAGCTCCATTAGTTTTGCCAAATGGATGATTGTTATGCAACAGGAGATGAAATCTCTCTACATGAATAATACTTATGATTTAGTGTCGTTCGAGTGGTACGAAGGCCATGCGCTGCAAGTAGGTTTTCAAAAAGAAGAAAGGATCCTCATATGGCAAATAATATGTAAGGCATGGCTAGTTACTAAGGGCTTCAATCAGATTCCATGGGTTGACTTCACAAATGTATTATAACGACTGCTTCAACAGTAATTGAATATATTTATAATGATCTAATTTTTTGGACTTGGTAAGACTTGCATGCTTATTGTATGTTCACTGATTTTCTATGAGTTTTGGAATTAATTTTATATCTAGTTCATTTACAGATTTTTGTAGTTTTGATTTGGACAAAATTTTGACACGTTGAAATTTATTTTATTATATGCAGTTAATTTGTCTAGATGTATTTTATGTTTAATTCACAATTCTTTTTCGTCACATTGTAAGGCAATTTGAAGTTTATTTTAAGAAAATTGTACCTAGTTTTATGAGCATTATAAGTAAAAAAAAGTTTCTTATTGGATATCTTCTTTAGGAAATTAGTACATCTTTGTAAAACAGATTTTTTTAAAACTATCCTGGTGTTCATTCTATAGATCGTTTTCACCAGTATGTTCTAGACATGATGTTTTATTTATTGATTATTTAAAAAAAAATTAATTATGTATTTCAATATATAAGAGAGTTTATATAACATATTGTATATATATTAATAATTAATTAATTATAATTGTGTTTTTATATAATGAATATAATTTTCTTATAAATATCTTCCCCCACTTCTTCATTTTTCCATCACCAACCCATGAGCAATTTTTAGAGAGAGAAAAAGATAGAAAAAGAGAGAGAAAGTGCAGTTTGGGGATATTATAGTTGATTTCATTCATCGGACCAATTTAAAAATTTGTCTGGCTCTAAATAAACTACTATTTCTCTACTTAAGATTTCAATTTCAATACTTATGAGTGTATTTTTAGTATTTTATTTGGTTGGATTTCGTTCAAATTTAGATCTATTGAGATTTATAAATTTTTACTATATAATTTTTGTTATGTTATAAAATAAGCAGTGCTGGATTTATTGACATAGAAAAATAAAATTTTTACTGAGTGTTATATATAATATTTTGTGTATTTTAGTGAATATATTGAACCCAATAAACTTTTTCAAAATATTGTTGTTGATATTGATGATTGTTGACATATGCACATTAATTTACTTGTAGATTTCTATTATTAGTTGTACTTACTAATATTTATAATTTTTTGGAACATGCTTGATGATATTTATATATGTTGACATTGATGATATTTTATGCTTATATATCAAAGTATATGTAAAAAAGGAGGAAATATGGGATATTGTAAATAGCGGGAATGCTGTATTTTATGAGCATTCCAGTGAAAGTTATAAAACTTGTGCATCTATATAATTATTCATCTATGTGTTTTATGTGCTTAAACAAATATGAACAAGTAAATGTATAAATGAAAGTAGAGATATAAAGACAAAGAGGAAATATGAACAAGTGAAAATATAAATGGAAGTGGAGGTATAAGAGGCAAAAGAAAACTTATAAAATATTTTAAAATAAATAAATTATTATTTTATATTATTTTATTTTATTTCTGATATTATGTTATTTATCCTGTTGCTCGACATATGCTAATTATTGATTCTAGTTATAGTGATACCGTACTTGACAGACATAACATGTGATATGTTGAGATATTATTGTAGATTATTTAAAGCATATTGGTATTATTAATTAGATGGCATTTTGTCAATTACTCATTCTTTTTTCTTTTGTGTATTAAAAATTATAGTAATTTCAGGTAGTTTATTGAGTTGTGGTGCTCACTTTTATTTTATTCTCATGTGTTATTTCAAAAAAAGATAAGGTTTAGGTTGAGTAGAGGTTATTGGTTACTATTGGGAGTCTGAATTTAATATATTTCTATTTTATATCTATTTTTTGACATTCATGGTGATATTCATGTTTGTTGGTTAAAAAATTATACCATGATTATTGTGTATATTCTTTTTAATGGTGAAGCTATGATATGATCTGAGTGGATGTTTACTGTTTTTATTCTATAATATTTTGATGATAGTAGTGGCTCTATGTTTGTGAAATTGAAGAAAAAAGAATATTTCATCCAAATATATTTTAGGTATTTTATCAACTGTTATGATCTTGACACGATGTGACTTACTTTGATATAATGGTTTACATTGGGTCAGGTTGAGACATGTATTCTTTCCAGTGGTGAAGCATAGTTTATTCGTGTTTTGCTTGACATGGTTGTTTTACAAGATCTTAAGCTAGAGTACATGGATATAAAGATTGTATTTTTGCTTGGAGAATTAGAAGAGGACATTTACATGCAACAACCAGAAGATTTCGTAGTTTTAGGGAAAGAAAACTATGTATACCATTTAAAGAAATCTTTATATGATGTGAAGCAATTTCCAAGGCAATGGTATAAGAGATTTGATTTTTTTTTCATAGCCTCACACCAGTTCATAAGGAGCAGTTTTGACTACTGTGTTTACTTCGGAGAAGATAGAGATTGGTCTTTTGTATATCTCCTTTTATATGTGAATGATATACTTATTGTTGCAAATGATAGAAGGGAGATTATAAAAGTTAAAGGCCTAGCAGAGAAGTTAAAATGAAGCATATGGGTGCTGCAAAGAGAATATTGGGCATGGAGATCCAAAAGGACAGAAGAGTTGATATTTTTATCTTAGTCAAAAGAGATATATTGAGAAGGTTTTACATAAATTCAATATGCAGAAATCAAAGTCTGTAAGTACTTTAGCAACACATTTCGAACTTTCATCTACCTTCTCCAATCTGAGGACGGGGTTGCTTATATGACACGTGTCATATTCCAGTGTAGTTGGCTCTCTGATGTACGTTATGATGTGCTCATGTTTAGATCTTTCATATGTTAGTATGGTGAGCAGATATATGACAAATCCTGAGAAGGAGCATTGGGAGATTGTGCAATGAATTCTTCAATATTTATGGGGCATCGCTGGCACTTGCCTACAGTTCAGGAGAATTAAAGATAGAGTTCAGGAATTCATTGATTTAAATTATGCTGGTAATCTTGATAGGGGATCGCTTGTAGGATACATGTTTGCCATTGGAGGTTATACTATGAGCTAAAAAGTTACTTTGTAGAGCATGATAGCATGGTCTACTACAAAGACTAAGTATATGGCTATCACTGAAGACTACAAGGAGACTATTTGGCTCAAAGAATTATTTGAAAAACTCAGCAAGGACATGCAAATCACTACAGTATTTTGTGATAGTCAGAGTGCTATATTTCTCATGAAGTATTAGACGTTTCATCAAAGGTCGAAGCACATTGATGTCCATTATTACTTTGTGTGAGATATTATTAATTGTGGTGACATTATTGTTTGCAAGGTGAACACACAAGAATCCAACAGATTTGATGATTAAGCTGCTTCCTATTGCTAAATTCAGGTATTACTTGAATTTAGTTGATATTTGTTGCTGATCAGAGTACTTTGGAGGAGGTGGAGAATATTTACTCTATATTTTTTAGAAATTTGGGTCAACGTGGAGATTGTTAAATTTATGATCTGAATTCCTATCTATCCCACTTGTCATAATAGGAAATTATGAGCACATGAAATTTTTATTATCAGATTAATTTTATCATAGCCTTTATCATCTTCTGTGTGCTCTTACAAATATAGAGATGACATGAAATCAAATCAATGTTCATTACCAAATTGGATAAATAATCATATAACCAAGTAAACATGAGGCTTTATACATATTTTCGAGTCTTAAGACTGTTGACCTACATGTATGCTCCATCAGTCAAGTTAATGAAGCCGAATTCGACGGATGCAACGACGCAAATCGTTGAAATACATTGACGCCAAATTAATGTAAATGATCTATCGATAAACTACTGCCATCGCTCGAATGCCGAATTGATCAATATATATCGCAATCAATATTCGAAATTATCGCGTTGTTCGTGCCAAATGCCAAATTTATTAAGACTATTTCGCCAACGGACGAAATGTCGGCCCTGGAATAAAAGACATTTTGAATCGAATTGATCCGCGGCCGATTGAACCAAACGGCTCCAAAACGACACGCATTGAATGAATGTCGAATTTATTTAAACGACACTCATATTACATTGATTTGAAGATTCACAAAATTTTTAACGTGATAATGAAAATCTGACATTCAATTTAATTAAATACAGTTCGATTTAATTTTAATAATTAAATGATAATATGATTAATCAGATTATATACTTTTCTTAAATACTCTATAATGATGTTCGAAATTGTACTCCAATTTTAAAAATCACGCCTAATCCCATATGGAAATCATTAATCACGTAATTAAAGTCATTAATGGGCGGAGATTTCTTCTAACCGAACGGCAATCAGGGCTTCCTGATTCGTTCGACTCTAGCAGCAGGTTTCGTTCGTCTCCCCTTCAAGCCGCAAGCCCCAAGCCGCAGAAACTCCTCTCCTTCCCGTCATCCACACGTAGAGATCGGCTTTGCTGCTTGCACCCCTCTTCGCCTGTAATTCCTCAGATAGCCCTACCGGTTGCAGCGGCACTGATCCTCGTCGGACTCCCCATCGGCTAGAAGATGAGCGCCGCCTCCAGGGTTCCAATCCCCAATAGCGTGAAGAGGACAACCCAGAACATTAAGGAGATCGCGGGCAACCATAGTGATGAGGAGATATACTCAATGCTCAAGGAGCGCTCCATGGATCCCAATGAGATTGCCCAAAAGCTTCACTTCCAAGATACCTTTCATGAAGTCAGGAGGAAGCGTGATAAGCGAAAAGAGAGTAATAGAGATGCTACTGATACTACCTGGAGGCCAGGATCACAAGGGCGGGTGGGTAGGACTACTCGAGGAAACTATAATTTGCGTTATGAATCTCACGATTCTAGTGCTGCAAGGATCATGAGTGCAGCAAAGGAGAATTGAATTGCCCAAGTCAGGGATAAAGATATTATACCTTCGCACATTGCACTGAACTCAGATTATAAGGCTGTAAATCCATAGAGAAGGTGCTCTCGAAAAAAAAAGTTCTTTTGGAAATGGCAGAGTTCATGGGAATTCACTGGAAGTTGAGGGAACTCAAGTGCCTGATGCATTGCAGTCAACACCTTCAATTGCTACTATGACTGCCTCTAGCAGTAGACCATCTAGTAACTATGGCAACCGCTCACAACAACCAAGTGCTCCTATGAAGGCTGGTCCTGTGATGGAGTGGAAACCTAAATCAACAAAACATGCTTCAAGCTCTGAAGTTCGCAGCACCTCTGGGATTGCCCTCAGCAAAGGAAAGACACTCAACATGTTATCATTCCAGATCATTTACAAGTCCCAGAATCTGAAAGATCCGGCTTGAGCTTTGGAAGTTTTGGTTCGAACTTTGGATTGGATGTGGGATTAAAAATTGAACTTGAAAAAATTAAATGCCCTGAAGAATCGTTTGAGTTATCTGGAGAGTTTGAGGAAAATGTTGAACAACTTCCATCATGTTCTAAAGATGAATCCCCTATTACTGAGGAAAACACCTATACAAATGATCAACAACCAGAGAGGTCTGAAAATCATTCATCAAGTGTGACCAACAGTCTTTCAAATATTTCTCTGGTTGCAGCTTATGATGAATCAAAAGCAGAGGTGCCTTTGATGACAGAAACATCTCAAGTCTCCATTATTCATACCGCATCTGTGTACTCAAACTTTGGGTTGGTGCCACAAAAGATTGGCAGCCTTGTTCCTACATTTGATGGTGCAAAAATACACGCAAGGGATACTGCCCATCTTCCAGGCTTTGTTGTTCCACAACCTTTTGATCATTCCATGAACTATTATGCTTCTATCTATCAGCCTACTGCTGATGGTGATGGCCATTTCTCTCCCTTTCTTTTATTGGATGTAACCCCTAAATACAATGGAAACATTGCAATCTTACCTCCCCTGACTAGCCAGTCTCCATAAGTGTGAAGAAAATGTTGAACAACTTCCATCATGTTCTAAAGATGAATCCCTGTTACTGAAGAAAACACCTATACAAATGATCAACAACCAGAGAGGTCTGAAAATCATTCATCAAGTGTGACCAACAGTCTTTCAAATATTTCTCCGGTTGCAGCTTATGAAGAATCAAAAGCAGAGGTGCCTTTGATGACAAAAACATCTCGAGTCTCCATTATTCACACCGCATCTGTGTACTCAAACTTTGGGTTGGTGCCACAAAAGACTGGCAGCCTTGTTCCTACATTTGATGGTGCAAAAATACACGCAAGGGATACTGCCCATCTTCCAGGCTTTGTTGTTCCACAACCTTTTGATCTTTCCATGAACTATTATGCTTCTATCTATCGGCCTACTACTAATGGTGATGGTCATTTCTCTCCCTTTCTTTTATTGGGTGTATCCCCTAAATACAATGGAAACATTGCAATCTTACCTCCCCAGACTAGCCAGTCTCCACAAGAGAGTGGTAATTCTATGGTTTTATCGCAGACCTCTGTTTATGCTAGCCAACAACCTGTTCTTGTGTTCAGGCATCCTGCAGGCGTACATTTATTCCATTATCCGCCAAACTACAATCTATATAATCAATACTTCTCTCCATTTTCATTCGCCTCACCATTTTTTTTAGAATGGTCCCATATTCCCAATTAACTAGAAACCTATATCCCTCTCCGAATCTTCCTCATTTGGATCCCTCGTTTCGACCAACAAATCGCAAACCTCATCAGGGCATCCTCTCTTGAGAGATAATCATCATCTTCTCGATTCTATGGTGTCCTTTCTTCCCCTTATACCTTTGCCAAATCACTGGTCGAATGAGTTGGTTGTCCATTTTATCCCATCCTCATCTCCTTCATCGAACTGCTTCCTCCATTCCTCCTTCCTCATACCAGAAGACACTTTTCCTTCGACTTACCTGAGGGTAGACTCGCCATCGGGGTTCCTCTCGATAATCACTCTCTCGATTTAAGTCTTCAGTCGACGGGTTCCCCTCAGACCATCTCTTATTTATTCCTCTCTCTTTGATTGAGTCCAATTCCCTTTTCTTGACGAGAGGGAATTAGTCATTAAAGCGGGTTCCTCGGTTTAACATCTTTCCCATCTATTCAACCCAAATAATCAAAGATAATCTCTATTCATTTCTTTCTAGCCAAACTCATGCAAAATTATTTATTTATTGGTTGGTGGATGTGAGAATGCTTGAATGTGTAAAAAAAATTGTATATTTGTACTTGTTTCTTTTTTAGTTTTAAGAACGAATATGATAGAGGTGATCAAGTGGTGTCGCGAAGCCATTTCTCACTATCAATGAGGCGTCTTGTGAGTCAAATACGCTGAAATGTTGTCCAAATTTTGATTAACTCTGGGAACTAAAAAAATGGGGTGGAGGTTTGAATGTGTAGAAATTGCATATATATTTCTTTTATCGGGTGATTAAGGTCGTTATGTTATCGGCATACGAGATTGAAATTCAACCATGTCTTTAAAAAAGCGCTCGATGTGAGGTAAAAGCATTCATTAGATACTGCAGGATGACGACGAATCTTTTCGAAATCTTAAATTTTATCCAAAATCATACTTACAAATAAAATTCAAGCTAAACAAATAAAATTTATAAAAATTGATAAAATCAAATTGAATTTTGAATTATAAATGAGAATGAATTTGAAATGAATTTAAATATTATATTTCAAATAAAAAAAGTGGATTGGACAAACATTTGAACTTGAAATGGAATATTTTGACAATAAATATAATTTATGATATCTCATTTGATTGATTTAGAAGATGATGATTGAATATCCAATTAGAAAAGATCTTCTTGGAATTAGAATATAATTTTTCTAATTCACCAATGAATTGAGAAAATCGAGAATTTAAGAGATATTGAAGATTAAATGATTATTAATAAGCATAATTAATGATCTTAAAAATATTTGAAGCATATTATTCTTATTAAATACTCATTGGATCGGAAAAATTGAATAGAGTTTGTGATAAGTTTGAGAATTATCGAGATATAGATGAGAATTGAGCATTCAATCTTTGAATAAAAAAAGTAATTAAATGTTATTCCAAGAGATCTAATAAGTAAAGATTAATTTAAAATGTCTTTGTGGATGCAATCTTGTAGAATAGATATAAGACGATACTAAATTAAATGCTACACTAATTATAAAGCTTCTTTCAATTCAAAAATAAAAGAAATTATATTATAATTATGATTTTCAAAATCAATAATTTCATTAATTAAATGAAATTATGTTATCATAAATTATTTATAGGACGTAGAGATTAAAGTGTAAATTTTAATCGAAAGCTACGCTAAGTTGAAATAAATATAAAATTAATCTCATCATTTAGAAATAAAATTACCTAAATTATGAAACAGCATAGGCCTCGAATACTTTGCGGGTGTATGAGGATCTTTGCGGTTTAAAAATAATAGAAGAATGATGAAATCAATTCAATTTTCATTTACTGCATAGTTAATGAATGTATTATGTTAATTCAAGTCCATGAAGGATATAAATATTCAACTGTAAAATATGATGTAGAATCCTTATACATCGTGAAATAGTGTTGATAGGAACTGTGATCAACTTAGATGAACTTAAATTATATTAGATTATAAGACTTAATCCTCTATTTGTAATAAAGTTGACAATATCATATGATATTAAACTCAAGAATTTAAATTAAATTAGAAGTCTCTCTAAATAAATAAGAGAAGATATATCTTAATATGGTTGATTGAAGATATCAACAGAGGGATATTATTATCAAAATATTTATGATATTATATTCAATATTTTTCAAATTCAAAATATTCAAATATAAATCTAGATCGATCTTATTATTAAATTAATAGAAAACACGATAAAATTAAATGATTAAGGCGATTTATCTACAAGATGATCGTTAATTGAAAATCTCAACCGAAGGGGACATTATCATCAAAAGATATTTGAGCTCTAAATTAATTCATCATAAAACTAAATTTCAACTAAAAAAATTTCTGGACTAAATGAAATTTACTATTTAATACTTAAAGTAAAAAATTCATCCACTCATCCATCATCGTTTGTTGGGATGGATTAAAACTACATGAGAGGTAATGTCAGTCAAATAAATCCTATCATGCTCAAATAATCTCTGACGATGATGGCGTGGCATGTCATATACGTCTTTAAGTCCATATATGATGATTCTACGTCTTACGATCGGATGGTTATCGTTGATCTGATACCATTATAATTCTGTTGCAGTATGTTCTCTAATTCTTTGAGTTATGAATCATATGTATATTTGATAAACAAAGCTTTTTTTGTAAAGACTTAAATTTGTCTCTTAGACAACATCACCTCAACTCTACAAAGATTACTTGGATGGCACTCATTGGTTCAGAGGATTCCGGTCGGGTTGGTCACTACTCTCGACTATTAGACTTGGGGCCGACGACGGGATATGAAACCATGGGATCTAGATGCATCATCATTCCACCAACCATATGTTTTAAGTTAAATAATGGTGAATTTCATAAATCTAAACCCAAATTTTAAACTCCATCTATTGTTCCTCATATTTAGCGTTAATATCATCGAAAGTTCTCTCTCAACATTGAGAGAGTATTAATTATAGGTTTTGTACAGGGCCTCCACAAAGTTCTCACAAAATGAGGGCAAAATGTCTGGGTAATGTCTTATTTACTATTCGATTTGCCTTTTGAAAATTTCACCTACACTCTTAATTATACTCTCTTCAATATGAGAGGTCGGTGATGAATTTTCAGAGCCCACAAAGACATTAAGGGACAAGAATGAACTTTTGTACGAATAATCATAAGTCATAAGCTCAAGAAGCAAGAAGTCGTCTCACTATGGCAGGAGATATTCCAGTTTGTGATGCAAGGTAGCAAGACCATTTAACCCTCTTCACCATTATAGCCAACAGCGAAGGAGATGTGGTACTGCTGCTCCTCCTTGGGATTAAATGAGAGCTAGGGCGAGATCAGGTGTTGGTGCGTTGCACACATTGATGGTGCATAACGAAGCATGTTTTGGTTAGGATATTATGCTTATTTCACTTTATTATTATTTAAGGCATTTAGTATTACATCTTTTTTATTATCTACAAAATTTTCAAGAGAAAGTTACTGTTGAACATTAAGAAATAGTTTCCATCAGTGCATTCTGTTAGATTTTCCAACCACTGGTATCTGTTAGAAAATTTGTATTGATGATACTCTTCATTCTGGTAGTAGCAGTAGTAGCTCCTCAGCTGTGTAGTTCATTCAACTTAATTGTGAACGCATCATAAATCATGGTCTAGGAAATGTAGTTAGTTTTTGATATTACACATAATTAAATAATAGCTTGGCGATAGGCCTAGATATCAGAAACATCACCAACCATTCTACTTATTCTTTTTCTAATTAAGCATCTTCTTTATAGTTTTAAGGCTAAATATCTAGCCATTTGTTCGCTGGTGTTTCTTAACCGTAGGCATATTCTATATGCTACTAAAGCTGTGTAAACGACCTGAAAATATGATACATTGCATATTTAATGCTAAAAGAAAGATGATATGACCTCTTTTTTTTATCATTAGTGATGCCATACTTAAAATGTAATAAAGTAACTATAAAATCAAAATTAATTAATGAATTGGTATTTTAAAAATGTATAAATTATGCCACCAGTATATAAGACGAACTTTCAATTTTATCTTATAGTTTAGTGTGTATGTGTGCGTTAACCTCTCTTGTTACTGGGGTATGCGACTAGTATATAAGTAAATCATTTTTATGGAGCCTTCATTTGACCTTTGGCTTTATTTATTGCCAGACGTCATTTGATTTGTGCTGCGTGGAAAGTAGTATTTAAGGCTTGTGGTTGCTAAGTTATGATCGGGTAAAGTTCTCGAGGAAATAATATTTTGTTAATAACATATACAAAACCACGAGGTCTTACCAATTTTTTTATTAGTCATTCTGTATGATTCTATTATTAAACACAACTTAGACAAATTCTGAGAATGTTGTCAAATATTTATCGTCTTCTAGTTTGATGTAAGTAAATGCAACCAAATGAATAAAATTTACGGCATGCATGAGGAGGTTGCTTGTGAACTTCTTTTACTTTCTAACAATGCATCTACTTTCCTTCCAACCAGTTAGTTAAATTTTAATTTTCTTTTATGTTATTATTAAGTCAGTATCTTGCTCATGAAAAAAATGACTTTTTATGTTGATATTAATTGCTATATTTTTTTTGTTTTTTTGTTTTTTTGGAAGTTCCTGATCTTGAGACAGTCAGTTTTCGGGTTGTAAAACAAACGGATCAGTATGTGATCAGAGAAGTGGAGGTATCTTTCATCTTTTTTATTAATAATTTTTTGGTAAGCATTTCTTAGTTGAGGATTGGTGAACACCATTAGCAATTGGTCAATTGATCATTTGGACTGAATACCATTCTTTAGATTAAGATACAGCGGGCAATGACTTGCACATTTTGTGTTTAAATTGAGAGTATCTAAGAAAACTTTGTTTTTTGGCAAAAGCTATTCAACATAATGTCAGTAGTACTTTTGTTTCAGCAACTAACAGTTATCAATTTTATATCCGACTTATTCTTAATATATGTTATTGCTTGCAGCAGCTTTGCATACTTATTAATCCTCCAACTCTTATTAAAATACCTTAACGATTTATTTTCATAACAGCCTTACTTTGTTGCTGAAACAACCATGCCTGGGAAGAATGGTTTCGATTTTAATGGTGCTTCTCAAGCATTCAATGTGTTGGCTGCATATCTATTTGGTAAGGTATAAAATGTTACTTCGAATTCCATTCTCAAGGTTTGACCTTATTGGCTGTATTTGGTTTGGAGAAATTAAGGTGAAAGAAAAAATTTTTACCTCGTAATTCCTTTTCATCTTGACTGTTAGGTTTGTGTTTAATTTATACAAAAATGATTTTTGGCAGGAACATATGCATATTTCTCTTATGACCTCTCCTTAAACCTAGTTTAAAGCTGAAGTAAAACTGAAGCCTGAACGAGGTTACGTTGCGTGCATTCTTTAATTTATTAGTATCATTAAAGCGAAACAAGAAGGATAATTACTTTTCCATTCTATTTCTTCTAATTAGCGCAATATATTGTTGACTAATAAAAAGATTAAAAAACAAAGAACACAGGGCTATCAGAATAACCCACTTCTCTCTGCCATGTGGTCACACCCAATTGCGGTGTGAAAGCCATACTGGACCTTAGTTAATAAAAATAATTTAATTAATTAATTAAAAATCTGAACTAAGGTTACAAATGAATTGAGCCGAGCCAAGTAGGAATGTATTCAAATTTGAGCTCATTTATAAACTCAGAGCTATCAAGTTAGAGCCGAGATTGAATCTAGCTTCTATATTCATGTTTGAGCGTGGTTCATTTATTATTCAGATAATTGAGCTTGATTTGAGCTCGCTTTGTGTTCGGTTCAAATTTGGATAATTGAACCATTATCGATGGCTCATTTATCAAAGTAAAATGAGTCTCATTGAATAGATTAATAAGTGTATTATAGAGCTATTTATTTTCTAACCATATGAACCTTATTGAGCAGATTAATAATAGTATTATCAATCTATTTATTTTCTAATAAAAAATTCTTCATCGAGCAAGTTGACTAGTAGTATTGCCGAGCTACTTATTTTCTAACCAAATGAGCTTTAAGCTTTTAGCAACATTAGTTTAAAAATTATTAAAAATTAATTAAAAGGATCTTATTTTAATTAATTAATAATATTAATAAATTAATTAAAATTAACATCCATTGGTAATTAGTTTTATGAATTAATGATTTAATTTATATAACTTTAAATTAGCTTCTTTACAAGCTTATTTAGCTTATTCGTGAATGTTAAATGATATTATTTATCGAGCTGCTTCATGAGCTTTAAATGATACTTCATGATCATAAATGAATCGAATTCATTTAATGATTGAACATTTATAAGTGTGTTCAAACTTGTTCGATTAATTAATGGAATAATCATAAACAAGCTCCAATCAAGCTGAGACACGAGTAGCTTGTTGAACACTCAATTCATCAACCCTAACATGAACTAACCTAGCCTTTTTGCATTCTTGCACCAAACCATGACCTTTCCCCTCTCTCTTGATCTCCCTCCCCCCTCATGGTCAAAACCTCAACCTTGCTCCAACTTGTGTCATCTCCCATCGTTGTCGTTGCTCCGACAAACACCCAAACCTTTGGTTCCATTGCTTGGACTCCTAGCACCATCTCTTTTTCTTCTTCTTCCTCTTCTCTTTCTTCTTTCAACAAACACCTCTCTCTCTCTCTCTCTCTCTCTCTCTCTCTCTCTCTCTCTCGCTCTCTCTTGCTCACTCTCTCCTCCCCCTCTTACACTTTCATATTTTCTCTCTCTCTATCTCTTCCTCACTCTCTCTTATACTCATTCTTTTACTTTATCTCCTATTACTCTCTTTCGTCTCTTTCTCTTTCAACCCGAGATCTACCACCTCCTTATTTTTTTCTCACTCTCACTTTCTCTCTCTATTTCTCTCTCACACTCTATCCCTCTCTTACACTCTCTCCCTCGACCCTCTGCCCTTCTATTTCTATCTTTCTCCCCTTCTTTGTATAGAGAAAAAGAAAAAAGAATAAAAATACGAGAAAAAAAAAAAAATTATATTTGTATTTGCAATCATCGAGATAGAAATAGTGGAACTTGCATTGATATTTGTGTTGGGAGATTAAAGATTAAGTATGGAAAATCATTTCGAGTGTTTTAGAGCATACACCGAACAATAGAAATTAAAGTAAAAGTATTCACACAGAAGATACCAAATTTAATATGAAAAAATCCTAAAATAGGAAAAATCATAGGTCACACCACCAAGAAATCTACTATAAAAGAAAAATTGAAGAGAAATGTATAAATTACATTGCATTAAAGTCACTCCTTACTTCAGTCACTCCATGGCACTGTACTTCACTTTCATTGACAAGAAAATAGAGAATAGAGATAAGTCATGAAAAAATTGGCGTTGTTGTCCTTTAGGCTTTTTTACATGGGTTCAAATATCGCAATACTGTTATTGTAGCGCTAAGGTGCTGGCTTCTTTGTCTTAAGTCTTTGGTGCTAGTGTCGAGACGTTGACTTCTTTATCTATTGGTGCAAATTTATAGATCTTGACGTTGTGGCGTTGACTTTCTAACGTTGAGGCACATCTTTGAAGTCAAGTCCTATTCTAGTGTCGGGGCACTACATATCAGAAGAAATTTTTCGAGAGCACTACCCCTAAACCCTTGAGCAGAGGGAGTGCTGCCCCCCTACAACCGCCCTCCTCCCCCCCTCAAACAAGCTCACCGCAAGCTCAACCGGTGCGAAAGGCAGAGGGTTAAGTCGACAATATATCTCGAGTTGATTGATAAATCAAGTCCCATGAAATAACAAATTGATCTTTTATATGGACTAGTCTGTGAGCCTTCTTCAAACCTTTTTTAATTTGTACTTTTGACACATGCAACTTCAAGTGATTAATCACTTCCATTCTGAAAACAATACATTTTATTTATGGATTGATTCTAATTTTATTAATATTTCTCTTTATAATTATTATTGAGTTAAAGGTTTTACAGTGATAATTTTATATACAAGTGTGAGCTTGAAATGATCTTATTTGCCCCAAGTTGCTTTCCTCATTGCTTTTGATAAATAGCAATTTGGTCTTCTACAAATGACTACTTTTTTTATCATTCTCACATGTCTAATTCTTTTTCCTATTTGGCTTGATACTTTCTATACAACTTCTTTAGACTCTCTCTCTTAGTACTAAATTATGGCAATTTCAAGTTTAACCCTCTCAAGTTCTACTAATTGAAGGTTGTTGCTTAACACTATTATCTTCATCACTAGCATCAACATTTTTATATCTTCAGAATTTATGCAACCAATATCACAATTTTGTTCCTTAAAAATTTAATAATTGTGGGAAACAAAGAATTCGTAAGATATCTGATGAGTTAATTAGATGTCGAGGAGAATTTTCGGAAAAGGATGTAATAGTGGATAAGACACTACAGCGAGAGATTTAGCCCTCATTTTGTAGAGAACTTTAGATCGGTTTAGGGTTTCCTATGGCATGAAACCCACTATGATTAATAATCCCTCGATAGAAGTGAGAGAGGAATTTTCGGCTAATGTCGTTTAAATCTACAAAATGCGTGTATAAATGTACAGTAGCGGATGTGGAGTTTTAGAATTTTATAATTTCACTTAAACCAGATGGTTGGGGAATGATGGCGTGTGATCTAAATCCATTTGTCATCCGGAGCGGTAGTCCTTAGTTAGGAGGTATAACCCAACCCGATCGAAAGATCCTCATCGATTACGTCTTACTTCCGAAATTTAGTGTTTGTAGAAAGGTCTTGTCCACTTGATAAAGGGTTGTTTACATCAAGATACCCATGATTCCAACTCAAAGGCGAGCCATCGGGGAATCGATGATCGTAATATAATGGACGGCCAAACCGTCGAGGACTCATCATACTTCACATTCTTGAGCTCACAGTGATGTAGGACACTTCACATTCTTACCTCGAGATTGGTTTAGAGTAAATATAACAACACGATTTGATGCTTTATGAGTTAGAGTTTATTAATTTGTCCGACAAAAAAATTGAAGTGGATATATTGAGTTTTGATTTAACTTTAATGATAATTTCATTTAGCTTTGATTCTTCTTAATTTGATTTAAAATTGATTAATTTGAATATGTTTAAGAACTTAGATCGCTATCTGTTTGCTTATGAGAATTAGATTTCGCACGAAATCGATTTCTGATTTGAATCTCTTATTATAGGTTTTAGGTTTTTTGACCAGTAAACAGGAAAACAACCTATCCTCGTTGAATTTAAGCATTGCGTGGTGTACGATGGTGTATTTAAGACTTTATGTAGTGTTTATTTCTTAATTATGAGATTGATTTGATTTTATTTAATTATTTAATTAACAACCTTTCGACATTAAAATTTATGCTTGAAATCTCTATGCGATGCGATTTATAGTTTTAGATAATTTCAGTGATTTAGTTGATTTTAAAATTCATAATTATAATGAAATTCCTTAATTTTTATATGATTTTATAGATTTTAATTTAGTTGTCTTGTCTTTGTACAAAGTTCAAGGTCGATGTGATATTTATTTTGAAACTACAGGTTTAAAAGATAATTTAGTTTGTTATTTTAAAAGAAGATTTATCCCTCGAAGTAATTCTCCTTTTTTCCTTTTTTATTACATCTGTTTTCCTCTTTTTTTATTCAAACTCTCTACATTCGTTTCCCCTTTTTTTTCTTTGAAAGCACCACTCACTCCTCTTTATAAATAAATAAGAGGGATTCTCTATTCTATTCCATTTGTTTGAAGGGTTGGGTTAGAACATTTAAAGGGAGGTTAGAGACTTTAGAGCTTTCAACTCTGCTTGAATAAATCTTGTAAGTGTTTTCGTTCCCCCTCCCTCTTTTATTTTATTTTTTGTTATGTTTGTCGATATTATTTTCCTTCCTTTTGTTTGAGTTTTTAATTTGAATTTTAATTTTAGGTTTCATTGTGAAGTTCTTAAGACGCTTCTTTTACTTTTCTTTTTTTTTTAAGTAATGAGATTTTGAAATTTCTTTCATCTGGGGGGCTATAGGATGTTACTTGCTTCTTGGCGTAGGTGTGTTATTTCTGACCACAATCGATGATTTTCATCTCGTCCTCGAACGACGAATGCTCAAACCTGAAAATCTGGCGTATATATATCCATTCGCGGATCCTGTTGACTCATTTTTCGGCGCTATGATGATCGGCAAAGGAGCGAGGTTGTATCGAAAACCAAGAGAGGAACCTCTTGATGGTTATTTCTCCGTTCTGGCGAAGATTGGAAAAGTGATCTGATGAATCACGAGAAAGAAGAATCTTGACGGTCTTCCCTCAGTTGGCAAAGGAAAAGAATCGAAAGGTTCATGGAAGAAGGTCTGGCGAATGTGAAGAAGTAATCAGCTTCTGGCTGACATGGGGATTGCTGAACTGAAGCAATGAGCAGCCAGGCTTTGGTGTGGAGTGCTGAACTGAAAGCAGCAATGAGCTGGCTTCTGGGGAAGAAGGCTCAGCTGTGAAGGAGCATCAGACTTAAGTGACAATGAGGTACTGCAAAAATGGTTTATGGGTCTGAGCGGCCGGAAGGAAGGAACGGCAAGCAATACAATGAGTGGTTTGAACAAGAGCGAGAAAGCTGAACAGGAGAAGAGATAGAAGAAGAGAATTGTCTGAGAGGTTGAAGGAATCGAGAAAGAGAGAGAGATGCAGGAGAAGAAAAGAACTACAGAAGGAAGCCCCTAGTCCACTGGGTTGGAGAGTTGGAGGAGAAAGAGTGGGAGTAGTTTTCTTCGGTTAGAAATCTGAATAAAGAGGGAGAGGAACAGTTAAAGCTTTAGGCATAAATAAAAATTCTTTCAAATATTTCCAAAATTAATTATATGAATTTTATCGATAAAATCACATATGTATATATATATAATTGAGGTTATTAGTTGTTGCACAATGCCGATGTTCGCGTGTCGGGCCGTTTGGTTGTCGAGTCAAATTAGTCAATTTCAACTCAAAATGCGCATTGGCGCTTCGACATTCCTGCGGTGTTGTCCGGAGCAGCATGCTACTTGATAGATTTTGGTTTGAAGCTAACGACACGTCAATTTTGCGACGGTGCGTTCGCGTCGCTCGACTTCGATATGCGTGCGACGCGTTGGCACTTCGGCGAATGATCGGTTGATCATCAGTGATATTTATATATTACCCGGCCATTCAACGATGGCGAAGTCGATTCATCGATTTAGTTTAATTTTGGCGGCGTCGCGTATTTTACAATTTGCGTGATGTCTTCAAATCATTCAACATTTGCGTAAACTCGATTTGAGCGTGGGCGATCTTTGATAATTTTCGATGTTTGAAAAAGCGATCAATTTTACGAACGGTCGTTTCGTAGCTTCGGCTCGATATTTGCCATGGGTTATCGCTCGGTCGCTCTTTAGATTATGAAATATTTATATTACGATCATTTAACGTTCTTCTTAAGTCGTTCTTCGATCGGTCGTTCGGTGGCGTCAGGTCATTTTGATTTGCTCGATTTATGATTTTGAGATTCGAGGCACGACTTTCGATACGTAGGTGTAATCATTTTAATATCAATCACCTGCTTCCCTTTATCATGAGTACCTATAAATTTAATAGAATGATCTATACATTTTTTTAAATAAAGCATCATTTCTCTTATATCTCCGAATCACTATCACGATATTCTTCATAATCTTCAGATTCATTTGCATCGGTGAATTGGTTCTGGATCGGCATTAGAATGATGTTATCCTTGAGCACATGCGCAGGGAATGGCACTCTGTATTCAGTTCACCTGACACGTGGCATCTCGGTCTAAATTATCGTAGGAAAAAGGAAAAACTGATTCCAAGCCTTTCTGTTATGCAGAATACTTTGAGTGAACAAATGGAAATGACTACACCTGTCTATACTCGCAAGGTTCGATCCGATGGAGAGAGAATGGAGATGACAACACCTGTAATAACCAAGCAGGCAAGTTCCTATCTACATTAGCTATCAGTACGGCATTTGCTGCAATATCTAAAGAGAACTGCCATTTTTTTTTCTCCTATTAAGTAGAAACTGATTGTTTTACGATATTGGCCAGTCAGGTGAGAAGTGGCAGATGTCTTTTGTGATGCCCCGCAAGTATGGTAATAATCTGCCATTACCAAAAGATCTTTCTGTATCGATCAAGGAGGTCCCTGGGAAAACTGTTGCAGTTTCAGCCTTTTCCGGTTAGTTTTCATGGTACTACAATCATTTTATCCCTTAAAATTGCTATGTAATAATAGAAAGTCAATAATAATGTTGTTAATAATTATTTATTATATGATGGTTTAGTAGATAAAATGCAAAGAGGGCATTGAAAAATAACCACTTAATTAATTGATTCAGCATGTCGGTTCTGTTATCTTATGGTTAACATTTTTGTAGTTTTTTAGCCGAATATATTGTAAATCCTTTGAGAACCATGCAATTTTAATTTCAGAAACATTTACACTGAGCATAATGTATTCCATTTCAATAGGTTTTGTGACAGATGAAGATGTGAAACTCCGGGAATCCCGGTTACGTGATGCTCTTAAGAATGATGCTGAATTCCAAGTAAAAGGAGAAGGAGACGCAATGGTAGAAGTAGCGCAGGTAATGCTGGAGTCTTTAGTTTTGTTCATTTTATCAGATTCTTCTGAATTCTGACTTGAACTTCTTGTTGACATTATCTTGAAGTTTAATCCTCCATTCACACTTCCATTTACACGACGCAATGAAATATCATTGGAAGTTGAAAGGAAAGCTAGATAGATGTCTGACCAGTGGTATAAAGGGAAACTGTATGTAAACTCGAAATTTTATCTTATACTGATAATATTATTTTGTTAAAAAGAAATTAAAATTAAAGTTACAGAAACAGTGTGGTTTTACAGAAAGGTTGTATATTGATGTTCTTCTATGGATAGCATATAGCTTAATATATTCAAGACTATTTGATAGGCTTTTTTTTTTGGCCTTAATATTGACATTATTAATTCCTGCTGTAACCTTGTCCCACGTGGTACTGAAAAGCACGGAATAAAGTTTATTTTCTGAGAGTAGTTTCTTGTTACTTTCACGAGCTTCATTCTAGGACCAGTCATTTTCA
Source organism: Cymbidium sinense (assembly GCA_021442155.1). NCBI lineage: Eukaryota > Viridiplantae > Streptophyta > Magnoliopsida > Asparagales > Orchidaceae > Cymbidium > Cymbidium sinense. Next base: position 142,921,956 of record CM038221.1, on the reverse strand, counting down.
TCCAACCACTAGATGCAATTATCGTATTTTATTTTTATTTTTATGACAGGCAAAGTTCAAATCCACGATGTGAACAATAACTTTAGAACAATTATCTCAGGTTCTCTACTAAATAAGCTCATATGTTTCTTCAAAAATTTCAACATATTTTGACGATAATTATTGCAATTGTATCATGTCATCATTATTAGCCCTATTCTAATAATTGCAATAGTATAACATCTCAATTTTTTTATAAAATGCTAATCTTAAGTTTGTTCTTTCACAAACTTAATATCTTCTGTTTGCTTTATCTCGTCTTAAAAGGGCACCAGAAGCTCTTTTTATTGGATGACGAGTCCCTAAAATTATCAAGATTAAAAAAGTGGTAAGCTTGTCTGACTACATCATTATCAAGAGCTCGTCACTTGCATTTTTAACTTTGTTGGTCAAGTTTCTTAATGTTTTCACCTTGTTTAGTCTTGATAATTTCATCATCATGGTTAGTTTTTTTATGCTTTGTTTTATTTTTTTCAATGGAAAGATCAAAATCTATCTTCAATATTTTTATTACTTTGAAGTAGAGTGCAAGGCGTGTTATATTAAAGTTGACTTGAGGTCATTTACAAATAAGAACGTAAGGTCATTTACAGATCAAATTTTACGTGATGAACAAGTTAATATTTAGTTTAAAGAAGGTAATAGATCAAACTAATCCCTATAACTTCTATCTTGAAACTAGGGAGCATAGCATTTTCTTAGACTTTGTTGTATGTGAAAAAATTTAAATAGAACACTAATATTGGTTGATTATAAACTGATTAATGAAAGTACTTCTCAAGGTTGCTTTATTTGGCATTTGCCTTGAACAACAATGACAGCTATACTAATTTGATTTGTCACATGACGTGATAAAATCTTCATTGATTTTTTGTTCTTCCATGGATCGTAAGGCATTCTATTTGAAAACTTTGAAACCAACATAAAGGAAGAAAAACCACTGTTGTGCAAAACTATCATCTTCTGCCCCCATTCTATTTACTTCATGTGTATAAATGGTACGAGAAATAGTAACCTTTAGAACCATAAACAAATAGTAGACTCCAAGATTGACAGAATCAATTAATTGAGCTTTAGGGTAATAAATGCGTTCAGCATTGGTGCAGCATCAAGTTATAGCAAGTTTTATTGTTATAATAGCCGAATTGTAAAACTAAGTTTAGTTAACAGCATCATCAATTGGTCAGGTAGTTAAATCAATAGAACTCTTTTCTATCTCTGGAAACATCATCTTTTCTTTCTATGAGCAAAAAGCAAGTAGAACTTGACAGGATGCCAGCTGTGTGCTCACAAAAAATTAATTAGCAAAAACTATATGATTCTTCCTAGTAGATATTTCTAGTTCATTATTAATATCAATTTAATAGATGTGGAGATAGAATTATAGCTTTAAAGATTATTGTTGATCAAGATTATCGATGTTATAAGTGTCTATATAGGTTTGGAGGTAAAAAGAAAAATTTTGGAATGAATTAGGGAATACAAAGAATCTCAAGAAAAATATTTATTGAGATTTAAATGGACGTGTTGGTAGAGTAGTAGAAGATTTTAAAAGTATTCATTGATTTAGAGTGGTAAGAAGAATGTGATTTATATTAGATTTCTTTAAGATTTTATAGTTCTTTTATTTAAGAAAGAGATAAACATATTATTACTTATAAAATGGATCTAGTAAAACAGATTGATTATTTTAAAAAGAAAAATGATCGTTTAGATTGTAAAGATTGTAGGTCATTCCGGAATTTTAAATTATTTATTAGATTTTAAGATGAAAGGTTGTAAGAGAAAAAATAAACTAAATTATCAGATTAGATGGGGACACTTAAAGAATCAAATAAAAATATTTTAAATTCTGAAATTAGAATGGGATGTTCATAAGATAATGTGGGAAAAATATCAGTGAAATTAAGTTCTTAAAGATATTTGGAGAATCAAGAAACCTTTAATAAGAATAGTTGGTGGTGAGTCGAGTGTCTGAAAAGATAAATAAACGTTATAAAACTTGGTTTAGATGTAAAACTGAGAATTGGGAAAGATATAAATTCATAGAGATTCTAAAAAAGCATTATATGATGCAAAAAATTTAGCTTTTAGTGATTTATACAATAGATTAGATGTGAAAGATGTATGTATAAGAAGAAAGGAGAAGTAAAGAAATATAGTTCAAGTGAGGATTAAGGATGAAAATAATAAAGTGTTTTTAGAAAAGATATTGAAAATAGGTGGATGAGGTATTTTGATAAACTTTTCAATGAAGGATCCGAAAGTCGATTGATTTTAAGCAACCTTAATATAAAAAATAGAATTTCATTTTATCATCATTATTAAATGAGTTAGTGAAGCTTTAAAGAAAATGAAATGTGGAAAAGCAATAGACCGATAATATTCCAATAGATGTGTGGAAATGTTTAGAGATTTAGAATTTCTTGGCTTACAAATCTTTTAATGTTATTTTAAAGACTAAAAAGATGTCGAGATGGTGGAGAAAGAGTTTGTTGGTTCTATATTTAAGAATAAAGGTGATGCAAGAGTGTGCAAATTATAGAGGAATTAAGTTAATGTGCCATACATTAAAATTATGGGAGAGTAATTGAGCATAGTTACGATGTGATACGTAAGTTTCACACATTTGGTTTCATGCCGTAGATCTATTATGGATGCTATACATTTGTTAAGAGGTTTGATGCGAAGTAGAAAGTAAGAAGGATCTACATATGATATTTATTGATTTAGAGAAAAGCTTATGATAAAGTCTCAGAGATGTTCTTTGGAGAGTTCTAGAACGAAGAGTTAATATTCAAGTTCAAGATTAAGGATATGTATACTGAGCATTACTTGTGTCCAAACACAAGGAGGATTGACAAAATATTTTCCTATTTGGATTACATCAAGGATCAACATTAAGCTCTTATCTTTTACTTTACTTTATGGATGTTCTTACAGGCATTTACAAGAAGATGTACCTTTTTTCTGATGACATTCTTCTTGTTGATAAGAGAGGGAGTCCAATAGAAACTTGAATTATGGAGGTCAACTTTAGAGTCTAAAGGTTTTCGCTTTAGATCTCAAACCAATATATGGAGTGTAATTTAGAAGTTTTAGTGAAGTTTTTGTGACTTTGGGTGATCAAGTCATTAATAAGAGTGAGTGATTGAGATATTTAGGCTCTATTATGATGTGTGATAGATGTAGTGGAATTCAAGTTGGATGGTTGAAGTGGAGGAATGCATGCCATTATGTGATAGAAAAGTTCCACTTAAACTTAAGGAAAATTTTATAAGATGGTGGTAAGACCAATGACTTATGGTGCAGAATGTTGGCCAATAAAGCATAAGACTAAGTTAAGTGTTACGAGATGTGATGCTGGTGGATGAGTGGCTTTACTCTTAGAGAATGAATGCAAAATGAGTATGGGAAAAAATTAAGTAGCTGGGTGGTAGATAAGATTAGGGAGAGTCGCCTTAGATGGTTTGGCCACATAAATGGTAGTCCAGATGACGATTAGAGAGTAGATGCATTTAGATTTGCCTTGTTAAGAAAGGTAGAGGTAGACTTAAAAGACTTAAGATGTATAAAAATGATCTCAAATATCTTGAATTAAATGAGAATTTGACACATGTAATAATGGACGAAGGATTCATAGGCAATTACAGTGGGATTAAGGCTTGTTGTTGTTGTTGTTGTTGTTGTTGTCGTGCTCTTAGATATTGAGTTTGATCTGAGTTACTCTCTCTGATGTTACTGAAAGTCAATGTAGGGATCTATAGTGGAATGTTAAATGTCTGAGTTGGTGTCAAGACTTGGCCCAAGAGTTGAATTATTAAACCAAAAATAGATGGTTGGATGGATAATTAAAAATATTCTCACATCAATATAATAGAAAAGAGCCACTTACACTATCATAATTGGTAAAAATCTCATATTATATTATATGTTTTATTTTAATACTTGTTAAATTACCTAACTATTGAGGGTACTTTTTGCTATTTACGTACTTCGTCTTTTTTATCATTGATGTTTTAGGAGATTTTTCTAAAAAATAATCATTAAGTAAACAATAAGTTAAACAACATTGATGTTAGTGGATAATTATATCTCTAAGTTATGATAATTCAAGAAACAAGAAATAATAATGTCAATTTTTTGTCAGTATTATTTCTTATTCATGGAATAGTAAGAAAATGCATTCATGGAAGAGTAGGATCAATAATTGTTTTTTTTCTTTTTCATATCTTAACTTTTTTTTTACTTTAATATATACCCTACACAGAGTCACCTTCTAAATGTGTATATGAAAGGCACACCATCATGTATCTTTTACTAAATCAACCCAAAAGGGGAAGGTAACCTTTACTAAATATAACTTCAAAAAGGTAGGCATCTCTTATTATTTTTATTTATATGCACAGGTATGTTACATCTCCAACCAATATCATTAGAGGGTGAACTTCATTAGTCAACACGCACAATAGTTACTTTATAATATATTCAATTTTGATGTATTTCATCATGCACTTTAATAGTATTTTTAGCTTGGCATTAATTAAGATTCAATCATAAAATGATTATCACATCAATAAAAACAAGGAATAATAAAATCATTTTTTATAATAACAGTTGGTGTCAAAGAAATATTCTTATTGTGCATACATAAGTATAAAAAAGTATTATAAATGGGGCGGGATATTTTAAATCCTGGGAGGGTTCCCGATGTTAAAGGCATGAACAAATAGAGGCTTATGTTTACTTCTAGGACAACAATAGACTTCCAAAGAGATAAGAGACACAACTATATAATAAATAGTTAGATCAATTATATGAGACTTACTTTTATTTAGTATATGGAGACTGAGTTTGGGGAAGCACTAGTGCAATGTAAAAATGCATCATGTTATCATTTTGATCATGTTTTAGTCATATTTTGAAGAATGTATTATGAGAAAGTTATCTTTTTTAACTTGACCTAACTTAGTGTGATGACTGTCAAAATTATAGTTTTTTTTTAAATAAATAAAAATTTATTGTAATATTTATCATAGTTTTTTAGATAGTAACTTCTTTTGTAGTATCTTCATCACTATTTTTTTAAACATATGTAGTTGCATCAAATAAACTCAGAGTTTATTCAAAAACTCTATGATTTATGATGAGTTTGGTGCGACAATGTCGTTTGGGGTGCCGCATTTTGCTTGTGATGAGAAAGTTGTGTTTTTCAACTTCTCCGACTTTCCTTGGTTGCGATCAGAAAGTTACGATTTGATTCTTTGAAAATAAAAATTTATCGACCTCATCGTAGTTTCCTAAATAGTTGATTTTTATGTAGCATCTCCATTACAATTTTTTTCAGATAGTTGCACCTGTCTCAAACAAACCTAAATGTGCTACTTAAAAGCTATTTTATAATAGATGGTCATTTGGGAAAATACACCAAAAAGAGTAAAATCATTAGATTTAGCTTAAAAATTTGTCAATATTTCATAAGAGCCAAGTAAAATGTTAGATCAAATATGCAAGATGTCTTTTGGCATAAAGATGGAATTTTTTTTAAGAGCATCATATTTGAGCATGCTTAAGTGCAAGTATTTTGAAGATATGTGATCTACTAAGAAATTGCATCAAGAAGATTAAATTATTAGGCATTGCTTATAGGGGAGAAATCAACCACCCTTTTGAGGGTGGGCAAATAGATAAGATGGATTAAGGCTTGGATGCTTTGAGTGTTTTGTTCCATTAATTTTGAGCAAATGAAGTTAATGAGAGTGAGCAAAATTATCATAAGCCCGTAGAATATTAAAGAAAAATTAGCAATTGCCCACTCTGAACAAAGCCTAGGTCCGCCCCTTATTGCTTCGTACGAGACAAGTTGGACCAAAGGGTATAATATCTCAGTGGAGGTTGGGTTGGGACATTAAAAAAATTTCGGTCAGGATCTCCTTACTATTTTTGGTCAAGAGCATTTAAAATTGTGACATATGGCATTCAAAACTTTATAACATATGCTCGTTAATTCATCCCCGATTGAAAACTTTAAAAAAAATGAAGATAATCATCTTTGGGAAGACTAAATATTAAAATTCAAAGACATTTGCACTAAATTTTGAAGAAATTTGTGCCCATAATATTTGATTTTGGTGTAAACCCTGGATAAGAAAATGGAGACATTTACAATAGTTTTGAAGACAACAATAATTTTCGAAGGTATTTGTTTGAAGTGGAGATTTGCAAAGTCATTATTGGTAAATTAGTAACATAATTAAGCTTTTTTTTCACAAATACATGTGTAATACTTCGTGCCATGCTTTTATTAACTATAAATTTTTCGGGAGTTCCATGATAATAATATTTACCCAAGGAAAAAAAATCTAAAATTTGTGCTAAATTAGCGAGTTTTGCACCACCTATCCATAGAAAAAACATTGATGTGTTGGTACTAAAAATTAGCTTTTGCTCTCTCTCTCTCTCTCTCTCTCTCTCTTGCTTGTGACTACGAAGAAAATCTTGATGTGTAGGTACTAAAAAAAATAAGGAGAGAAACCTTAAGAGTATATAATTGTGTGATGTACTTGATCTCTTTCTGCCAATTAAACATGCAAATGCATCTTACCTTTTTATTATTTTTTTTTTGAAAGATTTACATAGATATTGCATAATTTTTATGTATTTACATATCTAACACTTAAAGTTAGATATTTATTTATCTAACACTTTCCATACTTAAAAAGATGCATTTCATTTTTAAAAAATGAGTGATGATGATATTTTCAATGTGATATTAAAGATTAAGAAGTTATACATATAAAAATTTCAGATATATAAATACATAAGAATTGTGTGGTATGTATGTAAATTCTCCTTATTCTTTTAGGTGTGATGAAGGGAATTTATATAGTACATAATTCTTATATATTTATATATCTAATACTTAAAATTTAATATAGAATTTTTCCTATACATAAAAAAGGTGTATTCCACTTTTACAAAAAATAATGATGGTGCCAATTTTGATGTAATATTAAAGATTTAAGTATTAAATATATAAATATATAATTATTGTGTGCTAGGTATGTAAATGCCTCTTTTGAGTTAAAAAAAAAAAAAGGAAATAGTGTAGCATTATTCTTACTTTTATTGAAAAATATATAATCAAGGAAGGGTAAATGAATGAATTCATTCATTTCATTTGTAAATTATATGTGGGCTTTCACCGCCTACATATTTTGTAGCACAGTAACAGTACCGTTGGATCAGAGCGCATAACATCATAATGAAGCCAAAATAAGATAGCCTGCAATTGTCATCTGTACTTTTCTTCTATTTATTTACTCCTTTTTTTCTACCATCACAATCGGTGAGTCTAATTAAAAACTAGAGCAAGTAGTATCTTCTTCTTTTCTTATATATATATTTTAACATGTCATTTTTCATTTGCGTCATTAAAGAAGTGATGAAGTCAAATCAGGCCATTTGGATTAACTGCTAGAAAGCATAACATATATATATATATATATATATATATATAGAGTGCTGGTCAAGGTAAATTAGGAATAACAGTTTAATTAAAAGCATAATGATTATCTCAAACGATAATCCGATGTAGAATATCAATTCAATGGGAATCTTTCTCTGTGGGAGGTGCAAAGGGGAGAAACTGCTAGTACTAGTAAGTAGGAACAAGATGAGAGATGGGCAAGGCCTAGGTTGGCACTTGGTAGCAACAGTTTGAATTTGGACTCTTGGCCTAAGCGAGAAGAAAGAGTCCATGTCTTCAAGAGAGAGAGTCGACAAAGTAATGATATCAACAAGAGAGACAATGAGCTGAGATAGAGGAAGGAGAGGAAGGAGAGTTGATGAGCATGAGCAAGGGATGATGAGTCTTTTAGTAGGAACTTTAGGCTGAGAGAGAGGGAATGAGGATACAACATTGTTCTGATCAATTTATTTTATTTTTTTATATGTGAATATCCAATGATAATAAATAAGTTTCCAAATTGTTAATTAATAAAGAAATCGTGTGTCTTGCTAGTGGATAATCTATCAAAATTTATCAGTAATACCTTTGATGGATTATCAATGATTTTTTGGCTGGCAATTACATTAATGACTAATTTGACTAGAATTTATTGGAAATTTTCTTCACAAGCTAAACTAGCTATTTTGCTAGAT